>JAJJWW010001409.1:0-162689 GCA_023531295.1 Papaver armeniacum
CTTACACTCAGATCGAACCCTTGACCATGTCTTTTTTTTTTTTTTTTTTTTTGCTCGGTAAAGAAAAGTTTTATTAGAAATGAAAAATCTTACAAAATGGGAAACTAATAATAAGACAGACCTCCAAGAAACACAGGAAGAAGCCCCAGTATCCACAACTAAAAACAGACACTGGAGCGCTAAAAAGCCAACCAAATGCTAAGAGGGAAACAGACCAGCAACATAACCAACCGGAAAAACCCAAGCGAATAGTAGGAGATCAAAAGAACAGCTCCCTCCATTTGGTGATAACATCACCAACCACAATGTCTCCTTACTCATTTCTATCAGGCGTATTTGCATCAGGGGAGGGAGGCCCGTCTCTCATCCGTACTCTCAGCAGCTTCCTTGAAATGTTAATGTTCATTTTCATGTACGCTGTCCCATAATCATCTTTAGCTGCAAAATGAAATTTTGTCGACGACCAAAAAGAAATGGTGAATATACCCAGTTCGGCAGGTTCCTACCAATTCAAAATACGACCAAAAGAGGCTGTGTGGTGTAATATACATATAGGAAGCAAAAATGGAAGGTTCTATATGAAAAATTAATGACCAGATATTTTTAATTCACCCCAATTTCCTATAAGACTTGTTCATTTTGAAAAAGAAATTCAAAAAGGAGGCAAGTGTCATATATTAATGATATTTTCCGATTTTTAACCGGTTTTATCTATTAATATATGACACTTCCTCCTTTTTGAATTTTTAACCGGTTTCTCATAACTAAGCTTAAATCCCTAATTCGTTTGAAATAAAAAAAAAAATTGTTTCTAGTTTATCTTTCCATTAGAACTAGAAAAATACCACAAAAGATTAGTGCAGTCGGCGCTTTCTATGACATATTTCTACCATCTACCCGTCTAAAGATCAATCGTTTATTAAGCAGCAAATACATGATCAGCTTCCAAGTTCCAACATACATAAAACAAGGTTATACATCGGGAATATGCTAAACTTTGAGGGAGTAGTAGTGTCAGGAAGAAAAAAAATCACAAAAGAATCATCTGTATATCACTCGGAATTTTTTAGCATAGGCTTTATTCAACGAAAGTCACCATGGCACTACGGCAGGAAAAAAATTTCATTTTTTAAAGAGAAAAAATATTATATACTTATTACGCTACAAGCTCGGCTGTTGTAGTAAAATATTTCAGAAGGAAGAGACGTGAATTATCGAATGATTCTATTTTATGCCTTACTTTCAAGAGATGCACGTATTTTTTTTGATCGATTCAAGAGATGTACGGAATAAACCAATATTTAAGGACGACCAAAAGTAATTGACACATCAGTACCTGGAGTGATGGTTGGTGTCAAGTTAAAACCAATGAGCACAAACATGAGCAAAAAGCAGATTGTTATTGGGAATCTTGTGGGAATGGATTTCATGGCTTGGTTAATTGCTAGCTAGCATGCAGACTACAAAGTGCCGCAGAAAGAAAGAATGATCAGGTCTTGTGTTCCCTTGCGCCATTTTATACTACAAATGATCAAACATGCATGCTGCTAACTCCTAAGGGTCTTGTTAGCCAGTCTTTAGACTCATTAATTACCAACTCCCAACACAACAGGATAGGCTCTCTCTCCCTACGTGGTTAATGTGAAATCTGTAGCCTAAAGTCTGAACATCCCTCTCAAGTTCGGTTTGCTAAGACTTCTTGACTGCAATTAAAATGAAAGATTTCTCAACAATCAGTATGAATTTCTTTTTCTTTAGTAGTCATTATTATTTCACGCGCTTGGCGGGGATCAAACTGTCACAAGACTCGCAACTCACAAAGAAAGAATTTTTTTTTTTTTTTTTAGACTACTCAAAAATGATGGGGACTACTTTGTGATGGGAATGTCTACCATATATACTTATATGGGGTGTCCCAAAGTGTAGAAATGACTAACCTACCCTTCACCTATATATATAATCACCTCCTCCCATCACCACCGCCTATATATATATAACCACCTCCTCCCATCACCACCACCGCTCACCACCACCTACCACCACCTCAAATCACCACCACCGCCGCCTCTATATATAGTTTAATTTAAATCATTAATAAAACAAAATCAAAATCAAAATTATAACAAACCCATTACTTTTCATTCGTTTTCCGTTGAAAAAGTGAGAAGTAATCATCAAAATGAGTTGAAAATGGAAGTTACAGAGAGAAGTTCGGCTAGGAATTATGTGAAATTTTTTGTCGAACTAGCCGAACTCAACTTTAATAGAGGTTTTTGTTTTTAGAGAAAAATTCGGTTACGTCGGAAAAAAAAATGTCCAAGCCGAACTTATAGTTCGGTTAAATGCAAAATGATTCGGTTACATCGAAAAAAGTTTGGTTACGCCACAAAAAGTTCGGTTACATTGCAATTTTTTTCTCCTAACCGAACTTTTCTTTGAAAAACCTGCATAATGAGTTCGGTTACGTCGCAATTTTTTTTCCTAGATGAACTCCTAGTTCGGTTACGTCGCAATTTTCTCCTCCTAACCGAACTTTTCTCTGAAAGAAAAAACTCCATTAAAGTTGAGTTCGGCTACCCGTGATTTCAGAAATATTAGCTGAACTACACTTGCAGATGAGTTCGGTTACCTGTTCTTCAGATTTCGTAGCCGAACTTTTTGAACCAAACCGAAATCAATTTGTAAATTGTTCATTTTTAGGAATGTTTTGGCCAATTCAAGCACCATTAACTAAATTTGAAGTATCCGTGAGTACCCAAAACATCATACTCTTGTTGTGGCTCTTAAAGAAAAAGATCTTAACTTTTTTTCTTCTAAAACCTTTATCTTCATTATCATCTTCATCTTCTTCTTCTCCCTCTCAATAATTCTTCTTTTGAAAAAAATCAACTTATTAATTTAATCTCACTAATCATTAATTAACTCACTAATCATTACACTAATTTAATTACCAAGGACAAGTTTGGTATTAAAAAAAAAAAATTAGATAAGGGGTGACTCATTATTACTTCTAATATCACCCCAAAAAAAAGGAGATTAGTCCCCACCATTTTTGAGTAGTCCCCAAGATACGGTTCCAAAGAAAAAGATATGATAACTCGTACACGCCTGAGTCAAATTAACACGCCTAGCCAGAATTTTAGTTTCTTGTCTAGAAACTTCGGTTATTTAAGGCTTCTCTTGAATATAGCCCATGCTTTTATTAATTAGAGCCCAAATTTTTTAAGTTAAAACTAAAAATCAAAGTTACCAAACAAGTCCTAATTTTTTAACTAATAATTCTAAACTCTAACGAGTGTATATTTCACATATTCTTCTCATTGGTTGATTATTTAACAGATGACCGCATTACCCTCCATGTTAGAATCACGACCCTCGTTACATAACTCTCTAAATTAAATCAAGGGTAGAGATTAAAATGTGAAATATACACTCGTTAAGAAGTGTGCACGAATTCGCACTTCTTTTATTCACCGCAACCAGGGTCACGCATTCTCTCATATGCAACACTTACAAATCTTATATTCGTTCCTAAATATGCGGCGATATTACATTCTTTTTAACACTGATCCCATTAGGAAACAGGCATATATGGTACGTTTTTAATCTCAAACTAATCATTTAAGGACGCGAATATCCGTTTCAAAATACACAATTCCAAGAGTGTGGAAACAGCGACCGCAAAGAACCAACAAAGAGTATTCCAAACCACTTTCTGGGACTACACTATCCCAATTATTTTGAAACAAATTGTACTGAACGACTGGAGGGGAAACCTTCCCCGCATAATACCGTCCTAATCCCTTTCCATAATATACTATGCTTAAAAAAAAAAAAAATTACATTATCATCATAATTTTATTCGAAAGCAGCTGGAGAGACCACAAGATGTGACGCTGGCGTTACTTGGAGACCGGATTGTGCCGTGAATTTTCATTTCCACGAGGCGAAGGAGGAATATTGTTTCGCAGTGGTACCCTCAGGGCCGGTTTAAGGGCAAGGCAGTCTAGGCAGCTGCCTAGAGCCCCAAATTATTGGGGGCCCAAATTTATTTATTTTCATTTTATTATTATCAATATGTGACATTTATAAGTGTTGCTAAAGTGTTTTATCCCACTTATTTAAATTACAGTTAGTTGTCTACAGTTATAGTTGTTGCTAAATATTTGATAACAGCTATAAGCATCACTAAAATTTCAATTTTTGAAACCAACAACCCATTTTAGGGTACTTTTATACCAAATTACAAGTTGAGAACCCAAAATCTAACAAAAAAAAAAATGCTGATTTTTTTTGGCGGCCTTCGACCGCATTACCTAATCCAAGTTGTCATGTTAAACTTCTTATAATTAAAATATCCATCTCTCACCCGACTTGTGAACTCATAAAAGAGCCCCAAAAAATTTATTCGCCTAGAGTACCACAAATGTATAATACGGCCGTGGGTACCCTCAACAACTTCATTGAAATATTTATGTTGATCTCGGTGTATACTAGCTCGTTATCTCATTTAGCTGCAAAATTTTGACGACAACCGAAAAGAAATGGTCAATAATCCCATCACAAAATATACGAATCAAACCATATGTTTCAAGTCATGTGAACAAAACTTCTTCTTCTTCTCTAAAATGTAGGGCGATTTCCAGGAGGAAAGCAACTTTTCGGGCGATAATTTTCGCCGCTGATCTGCTCCATTTGGAGTGGATCTGGGCGGTAGTAGTAGTTAGGGCTTAGATTTAGTGTTCATTTACCGTTTTTTCTTAGATTTGAACTTAGGGTTTGAGTTGTTCTTTGATTTTGCCGTTTTCCTCCGGCAGTTTGTCTACACCTATATGGTGTTTCTTTATACGTTTTCCATAACGTTCTTTTCTAGCTTTAATAGCTATTCTACTTTGGTTACTTTGTGGTTGAAGTGCTCCATCTTCAAACTCCGGTTACCGGAATATGAAGCTTTTCGGCGTAAAGTGAAGCAAAACATCTCCTGTTTTAATGGAGTATCTCTTTCCAAGGAAGATACATCAATAAATGGTCAGTCTATGACTAGAAGACCATCCTCTACCGATTTAATCGGTTCTCCAATACTTGTAATTTGTCGATCTCCGTTATTCCTTCTCTTCCTCTTGTCGGAATATTCGGCCATGTACGTTTTACAGCATGTTCTTCATGTTCTTCAATGGTTCCTTATTGTACTCAACCATAATGTAATCATTGTTTGCTATTAATGGAACTTATTATCAAAAAAGAAAAAGAAAAAAAAAAGTCATGTGAACAAATGGAGTGTGAACAAGACTTATGTAACCCGCATGTGCGGTATACATGGAGTTTGAATTTGAACAAGACTTGTTCATACGTATATATGGGCTACCCGCTACCACAAAATCATCAACTCGTACATGAATGGTCGGTGTTTTATATTGAACTCTTGAATCTTCATTTTCTTGTTTGGCAACTCTCCCGAGTCCTGTGGCCAAAGAGATGTGAAAACTTTCCACTAGCTCAAATTGAAATTGATCCATTAAATTGACGTGAAAACTTGGCAATCGTCCTACACGATTTTAAAAAAAAAAAAACATGAGTTGTATAGAGTTCGGTTAGTCTTATCAAATTTGGTTAAATGATGTGTCCAATAATTATGAGCAGAGGGTTAGATTCTGTGAGTATCATCAACGCCCATCCATTTGAGAATTAGGGATAAGATCCACAAAGTTAGCTCGTGAGAAAAAAGAATAAAACTGTCGTATATAGAACTACAGAAATTCTAATGACATATGACATAGAATGTAAAAGAAAAAAGATACATTTGTACACCCATTTACACTATCAATCTCTTGACCATGTCTCCTTAATAATTTCTATATCAGCCGGATTCGCATTTGGGGAGGAGGCTAGTTTCTCGTTCTTATTCTCAGCAGCTTCCTTGAAATGTTAGTGTTCATCTTTATGAACGCTGCCCCATTATCATCTTTAGCTGCAAAATTTTAATGACGAGGGGTCAATAATCCCATCACCAGTATGTACCGGACACATGGATGACGAAATTATCACACGCAAACGCTAAATTTTTGAGTTGCATATTACTAACACTATGTTTGTTTACTCCTGACTCATCTGAGTCGTCTGGATCTGAGTCATCTGAATCTGAGTGAAATCACTTGACTCATCTGGATCTGACTCGATATGTTTGTTTTGAGTCAGATCTGACTCAAAAACCGTGAGTCAGTGGTTTGGTTCCGTGAGTCGGGGGTATTTTATTACCTGACTCAAATGGGTCCGAGTCAGGGGTTATGTCTGAGTCAGAGGTCGAGTCAGATCTAATTCAAAATGTAAAACAGACGGTCTGACTGCTGACTCGGCTTGAATCAGGGATTGACTCAGATCCAGACGCCGAGTCGTACAAACAAACAAGTTTCTTAAAAATAAAGATTGTCATCGTATATATCTAACATATGCAAAATTCCACATTTTCTACTGCCTCACCAAACCAAAAACCGCATTTTCTACTGCATGTAATGTACATTATGCATTTGAACAAAATTATCAATATTAGAGGCCGGTGACGGAGCCCGATATTTTTCTCAAATAGGGGTGAATTCATATAGTCAACTTATGTGCATAATAGCGAGTGAGCGACCGAAGGCCGCTCCATTTTTTTTCTGACAATTTTATTTACTTTTTAGTTTTTACTAAGTGAAAATGAAATCACAAAATATTTTAATTACATTAAACATAGAAATTTAGATGAATTTTTATTTTAAGTCACACATTTCATTACAACAAAAACATACATGGATCATTCTTAAAAAGTGTGATCTAAATACTAGCTGTCTGTGATCTTTGCCAATATAATCTAAAGGGTGATCTATAGATCACAATTCTTTTGCAATGAAAAGTGTGATCCTACCCTATGCAAAGAAATCAAAGTTTTGAAAAGTTGAGATCTAAAGACAGGTTTTTAAAAGACAAGGTTTTAAAAATTGTGATCTTTCATCTAAGTTTTCAACCCAAATTTTACCCTTTACAAATAGTAAACCGAAGTGTGATCCCACAACATTTCTGCACCTGTAACTCAAATTCAAAAACTGATATAAAAAGGACACAATGTCTGAATACTAAATTAAATTCATTACATGTCTGAATCAAATTCATTCAATGTCTGAACCAAATTCACCTGTAAAATTACACATTTTAACGTAATAGCTTTAATGTAAAGTTGATTACATGAATAACGATTCTACGAGAACTCGCAAATGCAATTTCAAGTTGCAAATTCCGTTCCAAAAGGGGAAATCTCGATCATCAACCAAAAAGAACAGAAAGGAAACTTCGTCCGGTGTCATTACACAAGTTCGTGTGATCCAAACAACCTGCAAATGATTCACTCAACATGTTCAAGAATTCCAATATTTTCCACACCCATAAGAAAAAGATAAAATCTATCTTTTATCATAAAAATACTGACCAAAATGTTACACTGCGAGGTCATGGGTTAATGCAATAAAATTATATACTCCAGGCTAATAATATGAACTTAAACATCCACCACACATAACAGGTTGGTTAACTATATTTTATGTTGAAATTTGTAGACTCCGGACTCAGAATGATGCTCATTCCAAGTATCTTTTTTAGTCCTAAAGTTCTGTGGTATTCTTGCAAAGTGATTTTACATTTAATAAACTTATCAAAAGAGCACGAAAAAGTATTTTCTGTAGCATGTTTAGCATATTAAGATAAAAGATCATCGCAAAGCAAATTCAAGATAACTCTAGAATCATAGACAGAACAGTTTGCACACACTAGTTTACATCTGCTAATCTATTGGTGCAATCCTCAAACAAAAGAGTAAAAATGAAGAGTAAAGGTGTTGAAGCTTATCTTACCCGTGTTTGGATCACAAGAGCTAATTGTTCTTCTACACGAGATAGTCTTTGCTTCGTTTGACAAAGTTTAGCTTCACCTTCAATCTAGCCTCTTTTTCCTCCTGCATCTTTGGTCGCGCAGTATGGAAGTAAGATCCTTGTGAAACAAACAAACTTTCCCATGCCTCTAACATTTCTAGTTCAGCAGATAGGGTCCTTAGAAGCTTTCCTAGCTTTGCAACCCATAGAGTTGTAGGGTACTCCATAACACAATTCCTATAAAGTTAAAGATACAGGATGCCCAAGAGACTCCGAGTCAATGACTAGCAAACACCGAACTTAAAATCAAATTTATTTGAATATACCTGAACTATGGCATCCGGTCGAGACTCGAACACAATCAGAAGAACACCCAATGGGGAAGATGTCTTCTCCAAGATAAGACTATCTGCAACCTAGATTGTTACTCATTTTAAAAGAAGTCAGTGATCAATGCTTATCATGTAGGGGAAAGCAAAGTTCAAAGCGAGAAATATATCCTCATATATCACTCTAGTTACCTCAGTTCTTTCCAAAACCCGACCAATTAGTTCTTCCATGTCTGCTAGTACACGAACGGATTAAGCCAGACTTGAAATTTGTGAAACATAATGCCCTAGATTTGTAGGATCATAATATCGCAACGTACAAGACTCGCGGGATTAATAAACGACGCTGTCGCGAGGCAGTCACAGGAGCTAAAATAAACGACGCAATGAATAACGACCGGCAAAACATAAAGAAGACGAGAGACCCGGCGAGGGTTAAGAAGTGTCGCGAGAGTGAATGTTTGTGCATCTGCGACACTTCGCGAGACATTCCCGAAAATAAAGGGTAGCATAGCTGTCCATCCACTATGTATTACCCTATATAAAGGGCTAAATGAGTCTGTAAAGAGAGAGATCTTTTTGGAATTGTTAGGCAAGTCAATAGGAGAGAGAAAGTTTAAGAGTGCTTTAATTTCTAAGTGTAATTCCATTATCCTGTGTAAACATTTCATGGATTCAATCAATAAATATTCTTGATCTTACTTCTTTCAATGGATTAATTAAGCAAAATCGAGTAAGGGGTGTAGTGTGGGATTTCCTGCTACTACATATGCGCTAGAAACAGGGACGATCATTTGTAAAAGAGAGAAGATTGTAATTAAAGATTAGTTGAATCAGGAAAATGAGAAAGGAAAATCTTAAATCAGATGAAAAAGATATGGCATGCAGCACAGATACAAGTGTAATGATTAGTAAATTTCATGAAAATATCAGAGGAAGAATACACAAACGAGATTTTGAAGGAAAGAAGATTACGGATAGAGAAATAATATCACCTTTGAAGGATTGGGAAAAGCAAGAGATAACTTTTACTACGGGAGGAAATACCCAAAGAAAATTTGGATCACGCGTCTCCACTGGTGATCGCAATAAACGCGTATAAGGATGGAGAGGAATTAGAGAACACAGTGAAAACATGGGTAGTGAATGGAGTTTTAATTGACACAGGGAGTCTGGTGAATATCATGTTTTATCACGCTTACAAAAAGATGGGATTTAAAGACGAAGATATGATTTTCGCGGCGTACGATATTCAAGGTTTTGTAAATCTATAACAAAAGTTAAAGGGGAAATAGAAATACGTGTTCCATTAGGGAGGAATCGAAACACGGGTGACATTGAGTGTAGTGGATATGGAATCACCGTATAACATATTACTAGGAAGACCATGGGTACATGCAATAAAAAGTCGTGGCGTCGACGCTTCATCAATGTATTAAATTTCCTACACCAACCTGAGTCGGCGAGATTAAAGGGGATGTTGTTAAAGGAAGAATATATTATCAAAATGAAGTAAAGTGTTACGAAGAACAAGTGAACAAGCGAAAGAATATATCAAAATATCGCAAAAAGATGGCGAGGGCGGCTAAGAAAGAGGAAGAGTTCGAGTTTACATGATCGAGAGAAGGAAGGAAAAGGCATACCTAGCGAGATCTCGGGAGAAGAAAATGATCCCGCGAAAAGAACCGAAAGGACCAACCCCTATGGGAGAACCGAAGGCCGATTACGTCGGCAGAGCAAAAACCAAAGAAGTGAATATTGGAACTAAGGAAAAACCTAAGATGCTAAAGATTGGAACTAACATGGGAGCGGATGAAGAGAAAAGAACCGTCGATCTATTGCGGGATTATAAAGATATCTTCGCGTGGGATATGGATGAAGTGCCCGGTATAGATCGTCACAAGTTGAAATCGATAAAAATGTGAAGCCATTCAAACAAAGAATTAGAAAGATAGCAACATCATATCACCCTCGAGAGATAGAAGAAGAACGCGAAAGATGTTGGACAGAATTATTAGACAAGCAAAATATCCCGAGTGGATAGCGAATATGGTTATAGTTCCAAAGAAGAACAAGGAATAAGGATTTGCATTGATTTACCGATCTAAATAAAGCTTGCCCTAAAGATAGTTTTCCATTAGACATTCCACAAGAATCCGGGAATGAAAGAGTATCATCATTTGGACGGATATAAAGGTTACAATCAAATTCCCCTCGCCGAAGAAGACCAAGAGCACTGCTTTGCTTTCTTTCGCTCCAAGAGGATTATCCGCTATACTAAAATGCCTTTTGGTTTGCGAAATGCCGTGAGCAACGTACCAAAGGATGGTAGAAAAAGTATTCGCAGATTGGATACATAAAACATTAGAGGTATAACGTAGATGACATGCTAGTAAAAAGTAAAAAGGCAAAAGATCATGTGCGAGACTTGAAAGAAATTTTTGAACAAATGAGGCGTTTCAACATCAAAGTCAATCCGGAAAATGCACCTTCGGAGTAGCGTCGGGGAAGTTCTTGGGTTACATTATATCAAAGGAAGGAATACATGTTGACCGGAGAAAGTAAAAAAGTGCGCGATATGCCGACACTGCGACAAGAAAGGATGTTCAAAAGTTGAATGGATTACTAGCATCACTAGGAAGGTTCATCTCGCGGTCATCCGATAAGTGTAAACACTTTTTCAATGTTCGAAAAAAGGATCGAAATTTAAGTGGACGGACGAATGTGAAAAGGCTTTACAAGGGATCAAAGAGCATTTAATGGATATATCCATTATGCGAAAGCGTAACCGGGGAGAGGAATTATTAATATACCTCGCGACAACATCGCATGCCTTAAGTGCGTTTTACCGCGAATGGACGCAGGAGTAGAAAAACCAATCTATTATATCAGCAAAACTTTTAATGCTGCAGAAAGAAATTATTCAAAGATTGAAAAACTAATCCCGGCGTTAGTTTATGCGTCGTTTAAGCTTCGCATATATTTTCAGGCACATACTGTTAGAGTGGTAACGAAGGTACCAATTAAGTCGGTAATGAAAAATTCAAAAAGATCAGGAAGAATCGAAAGATGGAATGCTCAAATAAGCCATTGCAAACTCAAATATGAAATATTATCTTCAACAAAGTCACAGGTTGTCGCAGACTTTCTGGCAGAATTTCCTTTGGAGGAAGATGAAGCAGTGGATGAAATGATGGATGTAGAAGAAGAGCATGGAGATCCAAAAGACTTATTAACTGAAGACGGTGGGAAATATTAGTGGATGGATCATCAAATGGAGAAGGTAAAGGAGTGGGAATTGTTGTGATTTCGCTTAAGGCAATAAGCTAGCTTTTGCTTTTAGATTGGAATTTGAGTCTACCAATAATGAAACGGAGTATGAAGCTATAATACATGCTCTACGATTTGCAATAGAAATGAAACTGGAGAATGTGAGGATTACCAAAGGACTGCAATTGGCGATTTGTCGTATAACGCAGAAGTATGCTACAAATGATCCATCCCTACGTAAATACAGAAGCTTGTAGAAGTGTTGTCATGCACAAATACCAAAAATAAAATGGAGGCATATATCAAGGAGAGATAATAGACTCACAGACGCTTTTGCCTTCATATCAAGTATGATGACAGAGACTCCAACCGCGAGGAATATCAAAATACGACGCTATCGGGCGCCATCAATTAATAAAGAGGAAGAACAAGAAGTAGATATAATGATGGTGGTAGATGAAATGCAATGTCGCGAGGAAGACCGGAGAGTAGAACTTCACGCGTACTTAATGAAAGGCGATCTACCAAGAAATAGATTGGAAGCACACAAGTTAAAGATCCGGGCAACAAATTATGAATTACGAGATGGCGTTCTTTATCGACGATTTTTGATGGACCTTCGCTTCGATGTCTAACAAGGAAAGAAGGAGAAACCATATGAAGATGTCGTGATACCTGGGGATGCCGGAAATCATAGTGGCGGAGATCTTTGGCATATAAGGCAAAGACGCAAGGATATTATTGGCCATATATGCATGAGGACGCGAGAGCAATAGCCGACGCTGCGAAGATTGTCAAAGACATGGGAAGAAAATACATGCACCGGAGCACCATTAAATTCTTCAAGAAGTGTGTGGCCTTTTGGAAAATGGGGTTTAGACATTGTGGGACCATTCTTACCGGAATGACAAAGAAGATACTTAATTGTCGCAACGGACTATTTCACAAAATGGGCAGAGGTGAAAGCGGTCCAGCACATCCGTGATAAGGATATTTTTACTTTCATATTTGAAAATATTATATGCAGATTTGGGATCCCTGCACAATTGGTATCTGATAACGGGAAGCGCTTTGAAGGGCAAAATATAGAGTTGCCGCTCAATGCATTTCGATAAGATGTGGAAAATCAACTCCATTATACCCACAAGCTAATGGTCAAGGTTGAGGCAACAAACAAAACAATTGCCGATATATTGAAGAAAAAGTTGGAAGGACACAATAGGGGATGGTGCGAACAAGTACCCAATGCAAAGATGGGCTTATAATACAACTAGAAGAGAAGCCACAGAATGTCCCCCTTTTGCTTAACTTACGGAGTTGAAGCAAAGTACTACCAACAGAGGTCGTGATTCCGACAACCAAAAAAAGAGGTCCTGGGAGAAAATCTTAGCGCAGCAACATTCTAATCAAGTTGGATGAATTGGAAGAAAAACGAGAAAAGGCCTTGACACATGGAGAATTACCAAAGAAGATTGGCAAGAGAATATAACAAGCGTGTAAAAATACGTGAGTTCCAACCGGGGAGACTTGGTGTTGCGAGAAACCCCTATATATCAACGTGAAAGTGGAGGCAAATTGGCGAGAAAATGGGATGGACCTTATATCATTAAAGAGGTAGTTGGTACGGGGGGCATATAGATTGATGGATCCCGAAGGAAGAGATGTGGGACAAAAATTGGATAGACCATGGAACAGGTTATATCTAAAGAAATATTATCCATAAAAATGAGAGAGGAAAAAGGAATCAAGATGAAGTACTTCTTCGCAAAATATTTGCGACATTCAGTAAAATGCAGAGAAAATCCGCGATGATCTCGCGACAAGAATAACAAAAAAGTCATGAATGGCTTAACAAAACAACAAGAGATAACGATTGATTAAATGAATGAATTG
Source organism: Papaver armeniacum (assembly GCA_023531295.1). Lineage (NCBI taxonomy): Eukaryota > Viridiplantae > Streptophyta > Magnoliopsida > Ranunculales > Papaveraceae > Papaver > Papaver armeniacum. The sequence goes on from JAJJWW010001409.1 coordinate 13,391, forward strand.
GCGAATATCTCGCAAGCAAAATAGCAAATGCTAAAGAATGATTGAATAAAAGAATGAATGAATGGGACGAACCTTTATGGCGTACACCCTAGTTCGCGAATAACATTTCGTAAGAGGCAAATGTAAGACCTAAAGTGCGTCATATAAGGGGGTATCTCGACATGGCTCGGGGAAGGTTACACCGCTCCCGAAGCCTCCGAGTCATGGAAATTTGGGGCCCATGAAAGCCTATCCGGGAGAGATACCTGGATTCCCAACTATATATGTAGGTTATACCGGTTGGGCGACCGAGGGTCTCTTCTTAGGAGTCGGTGTATGCTCAAGGCGCCGAGGTACACGGTTGAGCTGAGTGCCCGGATGGATGAACCTACCCCCGGCCATTCTTGGCAAGTCTTGGCATATGTTGCACTCGCCCAAGAAAACTCCACTTAGGGTGCGGCCTCGTAACCATAAACCATATAGGTATAAGGGATAAGAGGCTGCGAAAACAATCGGTTGTTGTTAAGACCGGATGGGAGGAGCTAGTCTTGTATGGCCGATGTTTCGCCTCCTTGAAAGGGCAACCGGGGAGATGATAAGGGCGACGCTCTCCATTAGGGGGGTGTCAAAACAGACGCAAATGTCATAAGGCTATGTTTTCGCAAGAGAATTTAGGCTTGTCATATTTGTGCAAATGATCCCGCAGAGGCAATAATACTAACGCGAGGGTAAGGCGAGATCAACGGGTCTTTACACAAAAAAGTGTACGGACGTCCCGCGATTTTAGTCGCAAGACGGCAATGTCATGGGGCTTTATGTTCGCAAGGATATTTAGGCCTGTCATATTGTTGCAACTAAAATATCCCGCAGAGGCAAAAATACTTGGAAAATGATAAGGCAAGATTAATGGGTCTTTACATCCAAGTGTAAAAGACGTCCTGCGATCTTGTCGCGATGAAAGGTGGCAGGTGGGAAGACCTCTAATTAGGGAGGTCTAACTTGGAAGACCACACAAAAATGATAAGGCAAGGTCAATGGGTCTTTGCATGAAAATGTAAAGGCGGCCTGCGACTTTGTCGCAGAGAGAAAATTAAAATCAAATCCCTGATTGGGATGGATTTACTTAATAAAAGATTCAATGAGCGAACATGCTCGCAAAGTGGTCTTAATTAAGAAAGGAAGAAAGAAATATGGAAATTACTCAATCAAAAGAGTTAAGTCATTCAAACAAAAAGGAGTTCTAACAAATTACAAAGAGAATTTAACTCTCTACATTTGCATTATCAAATAAAGAGGATGGTTGAGACTTTTCTGCGCCTTTATCAGCTCCATATCCGCCAGTTGATGGATTTTCTTCAGAAATGTTTTCATCATCTTTGTTCTCGCCGATTCTTTGGACTTTCATCAGAAATTTTTCTATTCGGATCTTCATCGACGACTTCCTTACTAGGGAGATCTTCACCGCTTTCATAGTCATAATCGCTATCAGGAGGATTAGGGACTTCATCGTCACTTACTTCCAAAGGATCCACATGTATAGGATTAAGAGATTTAGACAGTAAAATCTCATTCACAAGGATTTCAGCTTTAAGGGGGAATTGACGAAGCAGCGCTTTTTGTTGGTTCTTACTATCTATGTCTTTACAACAAGACATATAATCAAATCTTCGCTCCGCACGGCCGCGAGAACGAGCAAGAAACGCGAGAGTAGTCGGTTTTCCTTGCGAATTTTAGAATAATCGGACTCCGAGGGTGGAGATAGTGGAGCGAAGCTTTTCTCAGTCTCGCATAACAAATACACAAGATCAGAGATAATTCTTATTGAAAATTATTGGCATTCTTAGGGTAATAAAGCATTTATGGAATAAATACATAAATTAAGATAGTCAAATAATTTGACTACCTTCCTTCTCGAGAAGTAAGATGTTGAATTAAAGTCGTGAAATTATTCCCCAAGCTAGTCCATGACATCATCAAATGAATCTCCCACTAAGCCTTTCAATCGAGATCGCAAATTCTTTTCATTGGAAACAAGTATGGAGTTTTCTACGCGAGTAGAGTTGGATTTTTCTAATTTGACATATTGTTCTTGAATCGCTTCGCTTTTACACTCAAAGTTATTCTACCTTGAATAAGTTTATCTCTCGGCAAAAGAATTTCTTCAAGTTGGTTTTTCAAAGTATGTTTAGCTTGTTCGTGTTCTTCACATAACTTTTGACAAGCACTATCTCTTTGCGAGTAGCTCGCCATCTTATTCAACAGAGAACGTTTCTCTTGAGAAAGAGTTCGATTCTCATCTCGATAAAGTTTCCAACTCCAAATTAGTTTTAGTCAAAGCATAAGAGAGGCGAGATAAGTCATTACTTAATGAGTCTTGCTTTTTGCGATAAATCAAAATTCTCTTTAGACAAGTTATTTATTTGATCAGTTTGCATAAGTATGAATATTATCTAAGAGATTATACTCGCTCCATCCAAGCATCTCTTTCAACTCGAACTTCTTCAACGATAGACTCCGTCCGATATATCTCCATTATTCGTTTCTCGGTTTAATACTTGGAGTGACGAACACGGGTTTGAGTTTTAAAAAAAAAAAAAAAAAAAAAAAATATATATATATATATATATATATCGTGAAGAATTATCATGATGGCGAGAACATACCTTTTAATTCTTCGTTCTTCTTGCGAAGATTATCACGATCAAGTGAGATACACCGAGAAATTTTTGATTTTCAAGGTGGAGATTATTGCATTTCACAACCATAACTTGGAGATCATCCTTCAACCTTATTAATCTCTTGAACTAAAGATGCTTGCGAGATCCTATCAGACCAAGATGTTTACTTAAAATCTCGCAGACATTGGATTTGACAGATGCTAAGTCTTTTTGGCATCATTGACGAGGTCAGAAAGGACCTTAAAGGCCACATCTATCCCCTCCAAATTTTCCGGAGTTAGAGGAATTTGTTCAGACAAAGAAGACGAGTCATCTTTTGTCAAAGGAACCTCATGAGAAGAGGAGGTTTCAGGAGAGAAGTGATTGGAGAAATGGCGGGGGACATTGACAAGCAGGAGAAGGTATAATATCGTTTGTAGTAGGACAATTGAAAGGAACTTGGCCTATGAGGAGTTGAGGTATGAAGTATTGTCGCCGAGAAAGAAAGAGGCATAAAATTATCTTGCGAAGATTTCGCAGCAGGAGACGAAGATATGAATGGAGGAAATGGAACGTTGGGGGTAACAGTTTAGAATGGCGGAGCTTTTTGGGAGTATTACCGTAGTTTTATCCTCCGCGAATGACAAATTAAATAAGAAACAGAGGCAACAATATATTGTTAATAAAAACAAATGTTTCTTAAATACCTTGTCACTCGCAGATGGTCTTTTTGTAGCCATAGATTTTGCTCGCGAAAAGGGCTTTGGTTGCGTGAGGGGTTCCTGTTGCGAAGTAGGTTTCGGTGGCGAGCCCAAATTTTGAAGAGGATCCTTCACAGAAACTTAGTTCGGATTGGTTCTTGCTAAACAACAATGGCAGAAAGAGAACTACAAAGTTAATCTTACCAGTGTGATTTCAACAAGAAAAGCTAATTGGATCAACCACAAAATCAGTCAGATATGACAAGATTAACAAACCTGGATGCCATGAGAGTAACAACTGCTAGGGAATAGCAAAAATGGTGAAGAAGACGGTAAGAGACAATAATAGACAAACACTTGCAGAACGATGAAGAAGAAGAACACTTGCAGACGATGAAGAAGATGAAAAGGAAAAGGAAAATTCTTCACAGGGGATGCTCCTATAAATAGACGAGAAGAAATGTTATGACCGGTTAACATTAAATACACCGATAAAAAAGGTAGATATGGACACGTGTAAACGGTCACTACTAAATCCGAGGAAGCCAGACGAAAAGAACTTTAGTAGGATCCAAATATACAACACACTTCCTAATAGGCGAGAATAGCTTGCGAAATTGATTATTTTCTGAAATTCATGAGGCAAGAAATGACACTTCGCATATGAATTACAAAGAAACTTCGGAACTCCACAAAAGAATAGAGGCAAGTACGTACTTTTCAAATCCAGTATTCTTCTGCTCGTTCCTTCATCAACAAAGATCAAAGATTGCTACCACAACAGATTTTTCCTTAAAGATCGCTCTTCAAGCAATATTTAAGGAAAAAGAGGCAAGATGTAGGATCATAATATCGCAACGTACAAGACTCGCGGATTAATAAACGACGCTGTCGCGAGGCGATCGCAGAGCTAAAATAAACGACGCCATGAATAACGACTGGCAAAACATAAAGAAGACGAGAGACCTGGCGAGGGTTAAGAAGTGTCGCGAGAGTGAATGTTTGTGCATCTGCGACACTTCGCGAGACATTCCCGAAAATAAAGGGTAGCATAGTTTGTCATCCACTATGTATTACCCTATATAAAGGGCTAAATGAGTCCAGAAAGAGAGAGATCTTTTTGGAATTGTTAGGCAAGTCAATAGAGAGAGAAAGTTTAAGAGTGCTTTAATTTCTAAGTGTAATTCCATTATCCTGTGTAAACATTTCATGGATTCAATCAATAAATATTCTTGATCTTACTTCTTTCAATGGATTAATTAAGCAAAATCGAGTAAGGGGTGTAGTGTAGGATTTCCTGCTACTACAAGATTCAAATTTTGGAATCTGGTACTAGATAGCAAAGAGAATTGCTATCATGTCATGAGAGTCAAACTCCCAAGATGAAAACTTAAAGGATTTTATGTATGTAGAATTAAAATTAAAATGTTAAACAATTAAGGAGCCTTGCCTTCCCGGGCTTTAGAGCCAAGCGGGATATCAGTGCCTCATCATACCCGGTCTTTTTGGCAGCAGAAACATAAGCATCATTTTATTCTTGGATCAAGCTTTCATTTGCATCTAAGGCATCAACTACTTGCAACAGAATTTTCTTTCGGTCTTTTGATGGAAGAGCCTGCAAGCATTTTTATCATTTTTCCAAAATTAGTCCTAACATCTGAGCTTCTCAGAACAAACAACAAATTCGACCATATAGTTCAAGTATTCAAGGAACGAAGAGACTAAGTGCAAAAGAAGAGAAGCTACAGCTCCATCCCCCTTTTAAGCGAATAAAGGTGTTACCTGAAGTCGCCTAGAACACTTCCTTGCTGCAACTTCCATATCCCGTGAACCAACTTCTTTAACGGGGGACCATAAATGTGCATTCTTATGAAAAAGGGTGCTTATGTGCTCTCCTTGGACAACTTTTATGATGTTGTTAGTAGCATAACCAATAAAGTTTAAAAATCACAAACACCAGCAATGTGCACCTGATACAATTAACCTAGAGTGGGTTTGCACATTATTGGAACAACATTCAAGTAAAATTCATGGTAGAAGTGAAAACAATGTAATCGATATATCACATACACGTAAGAATATGGACAAGCATGAATAGAACAAACTGAACTAATCATTGTTCAGGACTCTTAGAACATCGAGAACAAGATGGACGAAGTTTATTCAAACTAGAGTACCTGAGACTCATATCCTTTACATCGAGAATGAGATAGGAAGAGTTCACTCGAACCGTAGTACCAAGTTTCTTCGCGTCCCATCTTTTCGTAATGCGTCGTTGCTTTCTAGTGAAGATTAATAGAAAATGTAAGACACTTTGAGCAATCTGCGGGCATGACGCATACAAATGATTGATTCAAAGCATAAAACATAGAGGATGAATGAGTCTAAAGAGAAGTACATGGAAAACAATTGAAATCTTAGAATTATTTAACATAAACAGAATCTAGAAGTGAGGTTACGTATTACATCAACAACACGGTTAATTGTAATTTCTTGTCAAGACCATTCCACATCGACATGCTCAACAAATTAGTATAGTTTTGGATGTTCATGAGAGTCAATCGCTAAAAAGATAAGAAGAGCCAAATCTCCTCGTATAACAAGAACATGATTCTTAATTACACGAGCATAAACGATTAAATTATATGTTCGCCTATCTTGCAATCTTATCCTATTGCATAAAGTCCATTTGCAAAGAAGAATGTAAATACCATGGCAACTAGAAGAAACCAAACACAATCTTACTCTTTTCACCTAATGTTACACTCGGATACGAATTGTAAAGAATTTTCACTTTTACTCTACTCGAATACCAAAAATAACAACAACATCAACAAAGTCTAAAAAACGAGAACAGGTAGTAATTTGGGCATTTTAGATGTACACTACAACTATTCAGTTCCATTCGGGATATTCGGTTCTACTTCTAAAATCAATTTTTTTTAATAAAGTTAAATCTTAAATTAAAATTGAAACATAGAGTTCAAGTAGATATTGATCACTAAAAGCTCTAATTGAGCATCCATGATGCATGCTAATGAAAGGCAAAGTTGGCTCTTAATCGCACATTGCCAAATTTCGCAATCCCCAAATATGACCCAAAGACACTTTAACAATTGGGCGGTGAGATTTGGCAATTGTGAAATATGAGCATCCGTAATTTTAAAATTGTCAGGACACAACACACGGTTTAAAGTGATGAGCCTAGTCATTCAAAGACATCATAGAGATATCTGATTTAATTGATAACACTAATAACATTGATAATTGCTTGTTCTAAACAATTTATACTCAAAGCAATCTATTTTCAAACACCTAAAGCTCATGGAATTGAACCCCCTTAACATGAGCTTGAAATAACCACCAATGAACATATGAATCATGAATCTTTAAACTAACTTAAAATTTCACAAAAATCTTTCTCCAAAGATCAAATCGATCTCTATAAACTAACTAATCTACTAAGTAAAGGTAAAAACAACCAACCAAAATCAAAATCGAACATGCAAGTAAAAGTTAATCAAATCACAAAGTAGAGACATGATTCGAGTTTCAAGTGTATACCCAATCGATCTCTGTAAACTAATTAATCTCACTCCAGGTTTAGATCAAAACTCTCAGAGAAAAACTACATCGAAATCAAAAATTAAAACAACTAAAACATAAACCCTAAAAATTCAAATCTCACTTCAATTTCGAACGTTATCAAAACAAAAAATCATTGCATATTTTAATCGTACCTGAATCAAGAGATGGAGAGATCGATAAATCGAGTGAGGTTTGGATCTATTTTCTTTGAATTGGAGTACTGAAAAAAATTGAGTGAGATTTGGTTACCTCTGTCTGAGAAATCAAGAAAGAGAGAGAGAGTGAAATCAGATTTGGTTTCCTTCTGTGTATTCGAGAATGACCAACTTGTTTTAATGCTGGGCCCGCACAATAATTTGGGTTTCCTTTTATTTAAAATAATAGACACATGTTAGATCACAAAGCAGTAGAAAATGTGGTCAAGTGGTCAGCCTTAAAATCACACTTTCATCAGTGTATGAGATCATTGAGAAGGTGCCTTGGTATAAGATCACAAACATCAAAACACTTGTGATCTTTAAGTTTTAGCTATAAAAAATAACAAATGTTTGTAATATGTGATATATAGTATGTGATCAAAAGCACATTTTGTTGTAGTGTTTAATGTATTTTTATTAATTTGATATGAGTTTTATAGTATTGATCCCATTAAAAATGAAAATTCAATTCTATTTAGTATATTTGCCCTCGCAAGATCCGTAAATTACCAAAATGGCAAGCTTATACCAATGGAATTTCAAAATCAAGTGGGGGCTGGGACCCATTTGTCCCGATTTCCCTACGTCCCTGTTAGAGTCCCTAGTAACTAAATCATGATTACCTGCAGTGATGGTTGTTAGCAAGTAGAAATCAAGGAGCAGAAACATGATCAAAAAGACTGTTCTTGAAAATCTTATGGAAATGGACTCCATTGCTTGATTAATTGCTAGCTAGCTAGAGAATCTACGGATTACATAATGTCGCAGAAAGAGAGATATTGATTGAGATTTGTGTGTGTTTTTGTCATAATTTATAGATACAAATCAGACGTATTAGATGGAGTTTTAACAAGACTTATTTACCCCATATGTGCACCACTGAGTCAAAGTGTAGTATCTTATTTTGAATTTCATTTTTTTATGTTTCACCACTCCACTACCGGTTAAGCTTTTAAAAGGGAGGCGACTTTAAACGTCTTGACTGTTACGGGGTTACAAAATTCTAATCAAAGAGATGGTATTGGGTGTTAAGAATGATTAAATGTTTAGTTGCATCTTTTACGATGGCTACATCCAAGTAGATCTAAAGGCTATAAAACTACTAACATTCAAGATTCAAAGATAAACAAGATGTAAAAAATATGAAAGTAAAGATCAGCACAAGTATATAACGTGGTTCGGCCATGAAGACCTACGTCCACGGGAAAGACGATGTTTTCATTATTGATCAAGGTCTTACCCTTGAAAGAGTTACAAATATCACTTAGATTTCTCACTCTCTCTTTCTCTAAATCTCTCTCAGAATTCTCTCAGAAAGACCATCTAAAATTACATGTCCATTTCCTTCTACATGGTTTTGGTATTTATAGGCAAACTAGACTCGTGAAGGTGTGGCCTGATCTCGCCGAGGTGGTGGAGCTATCATACATCTTCTCATTTCTTCGGACGAGCTCTATATTATTCCTCGTGATGTCCTGATCGGTTCTCCTTCCGAGTTATCTCGCTTCGTACGTCATCGTGTTGTTTCTTCTTGGGGGATCTCATACTGCACCATCCTTGGGTTATAGTATAGATCGTCCGAGCATTCTGATACGATATAGATTCGTCCATGTCTCTTCTGATCCTTCATTAAATGCATTCCTTCTTTTTATACTTGACCGTCTGAGTTGATTAGACCACTCCTCACACGCGTCATTCATGTAACGTTGTAGCAGGAGTCTCGATTCAGACGAAATCACCTTTTGGAGGATGATTTGATGCTTCTATATCATCACCTTATCATGATACCATCCCTTGAGATGTTGACACGTGGCGATCGGGCATTTTAACCTCACAATTTGCTCTTTTTCTTTGCATCTTTCCAGGGGAATGATTGGAAGAAAACTTCGTAACCGCCCCGCGTTTTTCGCCACGTCTGCAGTTATTGCCACGACGTCGCCTTTAATGTATTTTTCATCTGTTAACTAGTGACGCCGGTTCGCTGTCCAAGAAGTTATATGTCCTATATAATCTTCTTAGGATAGAGAAAACATGTTTTTATTTTCTTCTTTCTTTTTTACAGAGTTCAGAACTTTTGTTCTTTTTCTTCTCTGTCTTTTGTTGTTCCTTCTTAACTCCTTGTCTGCTATAAAGAGAGTCATTATGTCTGGGAGGGATTCTCCATCTCGTTTTTCAAGACTGTAAGGGATTTTTCTTCCTTGTTTTTCCTTTTTAAGGTTACTTTTAATCGATGGTTCTTGCAATTGTTTTTCAACTGTAAAGCTTCTTAGGGATCGCTATTGTCGTCTCCGTCGTCTTGTTGATGTTTTCGCCGGTTTTTCATCAGTATAAGTTATGATTCTTTTCTTCTATTCACACTTTATAATGCTGAGAAGAGACCTGCGAGAACTCCGAGCACCAGTCGTTCTTCCGGCATGTCTGACGCTGTATATTTGGAGATAGTGAAGACTAAGCACCGTCTCCAAAGATTTCAAGTTACATTTTCCAGTTCGGAGGTTCAAGCAGGTGTTTTGACCGAGGAGATTCTTAAGAACAACCCTTGTGGTCCCAATGAGATAATCGTGATAGTGGGACAGTTAGATACTGGACTTCGTCTTCCTTTGTATTATCCACTGGATTCTTTCCAGTACGAGGTACTCTGTATGCTTGATCCTCAGCGAGCCATCTTTCAGCCAAATGGTAACTTTTACCGGATCGTCCGAGAAAGTGCTTGGCGATATAAAGGTAGGGTTACTGATCATGAGTTGAACCAGTTTGTTCCTACTCAGAGGGATTTGTATTCTCCTACGAACTTCATGGAGAACTACTGGTGCCAGCAATCCGATAAGTTTGATGGCTTCGGGGTGGGTATCCACAGGTCTCGCCGAACTCTGAAGGGTCCATTTCTCATGTCCGATCGAGATCCTCCTAATCCCAGCAATTTTACCCTTCGTAAGACACACGACCCAAAGTGGTTCTTATTTCCTCTTCGTGTTGTGGGTCCTTACATTTATGGCTGGGACGAGCTTGGCATTGTACTTTTGGAGCTTCCCGAGATGCATAACTATTTGCCGCCCTATAGGCCATGGGAGCTTAAATGGATCATTCCTCGTAGGCATCCAACGCAATCCGTCCGAGCAATTTAGGATGCTAAGGTAGAAAATATTGTCTTACTATTTTAACGTATATATACCTTGCCCCTATTTTATGCCTTAACATCTGATGCCTTTTTTTTTTTTGACAGAGGAGGAGGGTTGATGATGGTTCTGGCCCATCTACTGCTTATGTGGAGGTTGTAGAACATGCCCTGGATGTTGATATTGGTGCTCTCTTTGGTGAGAATGAGATGATGGACCTTGGTGAAGGATTTTTTGATGATGTTGATCAAGCATTGTTACATGAGGCTGCCAATCTCGATAAGATCGCCACCATATCGGAGATGGGGATGCCCCCAGCGAGTAATCTCGGCGAGCAGTGGTGTCCTCCGATGGAGGTGCTGGGATTGGAAGTAGTGGTGGTGGTGTTGTTGGTACTGGCGTACCAAGTGCTTTTACTGGTGGTTTACTTTCTGCTCCAGCAGTTCCTTCTAGTTCGTCTTCCACAATTTTTGGTAGAAGGTCCGAGGCGATGACAATGTTATGCTGAGATCGGTATGTTCGGTTGAGTGAGGACGAGCAAGCTCGTATCTTAAATTCCTTGGATAAGCCCTCTCAGCATCAGCTTGTGCATACGGTATGTATTAAAACTTGACTATATTTTTAATAGTATGTATTTGTTAGTGCCCCAGTTTGACTGGTGATGTTGTCTGATTTACTAGACCAACAATCTGAGGGTTGGAATGCTCTCCGAGGCTCGTGTCGCTAGGAGGCGAGCCAGAGCTGTAGTGAACGAGAACCTAAAGAATCGCATCTCACTATAGAGATGGCTAAGCAGGAGGCCTTGTCCTTTCTCCGGGGAGAAAAAGAGTTGGAAGGTATTTATTCTTTTCTTTGTCTAAGTTTTTCGACTCCATAATAGGTTCTAGAATTCTGAATTAGTCCCTCTAATGGTAGCCACTGTAAAACTTTTGTAGGAGAAGATAGAAAATACTGGTCATAGACATGCTAGGGAACTTTGCAGTCTAAAGCTCGATGTGAGCTCTCATCAGTGAAAAATTGATTCCCTTGAGCATGAAAATCACAACTTCAGACAGATGTGGATGTGCACCGAGATCGCATTGTTGAGCTTCATGCGATGTTAGATAAAGCTAAACAGGTGGTTGTGGCTCGCTCGGATGTGATCAAGCTGCTCCGAGCTCAGAAGGATGGGCTTATTGAGTTGAAGTCCGATCATCTGCCCCAGTTAGCGCAGGCAAAAGATGATCGCATTAATCGAGAGTTTATACAACTTGAGAAGGAGCGCGATTGACATATGTTATCGTGCCCGGCTGGTGATGCTGCCATAACTCCCATCGAAGAACAGATTAGTTCTTTAGATAATCATAAAGCCCAAGTGGAACAGACCTTAGCTTCTGCTTTAATTGAACATGAAGGTTGCCTATTAGCAACTTTTGTTTTTATATATTTCATTCCTTGTGAAGTTTTCGTCAGATTAATTGTCTCCATTTGTTATCTTGCGAGAGGCTCGTAAGCGCAACGCAAGGTTGGAGAGGAAGTTGGAAGAGTTGAAGGGGGGAAATAAAAATATGGACGATGAGCTTAATGACTTAGTATATCTCCATGATGAAGAGCTGGGGGATGAGCGTGCTCATAAGCAGAAGAAGATGAGCAATCTTCATGCTGAATACAAGGTCAAGATGAAAAATGCATGCAAAGCTGCCATCCTGCACCAGCGTCAAAGGGTTGCTACAATTGTTGCAGCTAACGTTGTGGTTCCGCCTGAACCTGTTGAGCCCGAGTCCGAGCAAGTTGCCCACGATACTGCCGAGGGCGGGGATCGGATGGAAACTGAGCAAGATGCTCCTGGCGAGGAACAATCGTGATGCTCCTTTGTTTTGTTTTGTTTGGTGCCTAGAACTATTTTTGGTCCTTTTGGTTACTATGCCCTCGTGTTGTGTTCGAGGTGATGTAAAGTTGTTGGTAGTAAGTCTTCGTGCTCCTTCCGAGGCAATGTTTAAAGGTGGTTATTTTGACAATGTTACTTGGTAAGTCCTCTGTTGTTTTGGAGGCATTATTTTACTAACTGTTTTGTTATGGAAAGTCCTCAAATGTAGGAGGCGATTAATACTTTACTTTGAAGTAGTTGTTGATATGGATGATAATTTTTTCCTGTTGAATTATATCACATAATGTGTTTATTTTGGTGGCGCCAAGGGGGTTTTTGTGCATACTGTTGGTCCAACCATGGGTGACAAAGACAAGGAGTGATCAATTCCTTAATTGAATAGGGCATCTCTTACAGTGTTGGATTTGTAGTATAGCACATTCCCATTCTCACCTTAGTCTTATGCCTTCATGCGATTGGTTTTTTAATAGTGTCCAGTTTAGGTTACACTAGCCCCTAGGTTAAGTTATCAGTTGTTTGAGTCACTCATTCTTTAACCATTGTTTGGAGGGCAATACCTTTGTCAGGTGATTCTTGCCTTAGCCAAAGGCAAGTACCTTGATTCTGGATATCTCCTGTTATGGCAGGACATCATATGATTTCATGATCGTGATGGCATTACCTTAGGTCTATTTCCGTCTTAGGTAGCTTAGGGTGTCCCCCGCTTCATCTCGCTCCAGTCGTCTAGATGGCATTTCCTTAGGTCTATGTCCGTCTTGGGCATCTTAGGTATTTTACCCGCGTCATTCGTTGTAGAATGGAAGGTGTGGCTAGCACCATGCCATAATCTTTATGGGGTTTGGTTATGATGCAAATATGGTATGATTATTCTACATGCAAGTGCAAGAAACGATGAAAAAATTAAAGAAAAAAAATATATATAACATAAAATATCATAAGCAAACTAATAATTGAACACATAGACAATATAAAGAAAATAATCTAAGTAAATAAGCAATGAGTGAGCAAAAGGAGGAATTTTATTATTATCAAAAGAGGGTTTATAATCCCTTAGTACATTCAAGTAAGGTTTCGTGACCTTTTACAAGTAGGGATTCAAACCCTATTTTCATAGCTTGACCTTCTAAGTGTTAGGCTTTTTAAGCATTATATTGCTTGAGGTACTTAATATTTCATGGGCGTTATAATTCTTCCCCATTAGGTTTGAGCAAACTGTATGCTCCATCGCCGCCTTGGCGATGACTGTAAGTGGTCCTTCTCAGATGGGAGAAAATTTCGTGACTCGTGCTGATATGGCGGGATCTCGCGCCAGACTTTATCTCCTGGGCTAATTGACTCTGATGAACACGTTTGTTGTATTCTCGGGCTAACCTCCGATGGTAGTTTTCTATCCTTTAAAGAGTTATTTCTCGGTTTTCCACGAGATCGTCTAGCTTAGCGAGTATCATGTCCGAGGCTAGGTTCTTTTACCAAGCCTCGGTCTTAGTTGTTGGGATCATCGCTTCAGTTTGTATGATCGCTTTCATGCCATATGTGAGAGCGAAGGGGGTCATCCCTGTTGCTTCTCTTCGGGTGGTCCAATAGACCCATAGAACATTGTGTAATTGCTCACAAATTGCCTAGTGTCCATCCAGCTTCTTTTTAAGCATGTCGGTGATGGTTTTGTTAGTGGCCTCTGCTTGGCCATTACTCTCGGGGTAGATGGGTGTAGACTTGTTTTTTCTGATCTTAAAGTAGTTAAAGAGGAGATCAATGTTTTTCCCTCGGAGTTGGGCTCCATTGTCTGATACGATGGTAGATGGGATACCGAAGCGACATATGATGTGTTCAAAGAGAAATTTAAAGACATTGTGGTCTCTGATGTGCCTGAGGGCTGAGGCTTCTACCCATTTTGTGAAGTAATCGGTGGAAACAATCAAGTATTTCTGTTGCCCTGTACCAGCTCGTAGGGGTCCGACAATGTCGACTCCCCACTTGGCGAATGGCCAAGGGCTTAGTACAGATTTTAAATCTATTGAAGGGGCATGCCTTCGTTTACCAAAATTTTGACATTCTAAGCATAATTTCGCCATTTGCTTCGAGTCTTCGTTCATGCGAGGCCAGAAATATCCTTGTAATCTGGATTTGTGAGCTAGGGATCTTCCCCCGCTACGGTTCCCTGCATAACCATAATGTATTTCTTTTAATGTTTCTTGGCCTTCGGAAAAGGAAAGGCATCTAAATAGAGGCCCCAGATATGAATGTCTATACAATACGCCGTCCCTGAGTTGGTAATTTATTGATCGTGATATCACTTTGTGTACGAGCTTCTGATAGCTTGGGAGATCGCTATGGGCTAAGTATTTCATGATCGGGGTTCTCCAATGTGGGAATTAAATAAATACCCCTCCTTTTCATGGGTCTTCATAAACACCCCTAAGAACTTTATAAATACCCCTAAAGGGTATATTTTAAGGTTTTAGGGTATAGTTTTTGGCACATCTAAGATTATATTAAGTCAATTCAACCTCCGTAGGAGGTTGAGTTGACGTTTTCTGTGACAAGAACATACTAGTTCATTTTCATTATCCAAAAAAGTACTAGTTCATTTTCATTATCCACTTAAAAAAACCCTTTAGGGGTATTTGTGAAGTTCTTAGGGGTATTTGTGAAGACCTTGAAAAGGAGGGGTATTTAATTAATGTTCCCTTCTCCAATCGTCCTTGGGCAAAGCCTCTCCTTGGCTTGTTGTGCCCACAGTAAGTGAAAAGACAAGGATACCCAAATATACCTCAATCTAAAAGTTTTCCAACTATAAGTCCTTTCTCCGAAAGTGATTGTCTATGGACTGAGTAGAGACAATATAACTAATTGGTTCACACTTCGTGTGATCGTCTATGGAAACGAGATCGAGACAATACAACAACGAAGTATGTTTACTTGATAAGAGGTTCAGACTTAACCAAACACAATAGGATTACTATCAAGTAAATAGGAATTAACGTTTGTGTATTTTACTTCTAATTATAATTAAAGAAGCTTATTATTGGGGCGTCACATTCCAATAAAGGGGCTTCACATGGATTCCTAGTGACTAAAAAAATAGTTATGGGGTGCCTTAATTGCAATAGTAAATGTCTATATCACCCCCATCTAAAATCAAAACCTAAAAACTAAAATCAAAACCCAACACTTATTCAAAAGCCTGCTCCTCTTCTTCTTCTTCTAACCTACCTCTCCTTCGTCGGCCAAAACTCCTTGTCTCTGTTTTTTTTTCCAATTAAAATCATTTTATCGATTCAAAAAATTTATAATATCAAAATATTCAAAAAATTTATAATATCAAAATATATATTAGAGATGTCAAAATATATATTAGAGATGCGGAAGAAGAATATTGATGAAGATTGCAGCGATGATAAATAACAACATTTTCATATCATCAACTGTAAAATCATTCCCTGAATCTGTTACGGTTAGAAAATGAAGAACTCCAAACCGTAAATTTCCTTAGATTTTGAATTGCATGTGATTTTACTGTTGGGTTTCTAAACGTAATTGGTTTACGGTTGGGTTCGAAATTGATAAAATCCAACCGTAAATAATTTTGTAACTCTATTTTTTTTTTACGGGTAGGTTTAGGCTTTACAAAATTAATCGTAACTACTTTACGGCTGGGTTAGACCTAGCCGTAAAAAATTCTGCATCTTCAATATTTTGTCCAAGTTTTATTTACGTTTAGGTTTGAGTTTTCTAGTTAGCCATAATGGGTCTTAACGGTTGGGTTTTTAGTTGCAGTAACTAGAAACAAAAAACAGAGCTGACGAGACAAAATCAGAGAGTGACATCTTTTCTTTGCTAACTCACAACCTAATATTAAATGCAATACAAGAACTGTTTTTAAGACGAGCAATGAAGTGGATAGGCATGTAAATATTCAAAACTTCCATTGTGTAAGAGGGAGGAAAACAAATGCAGTCATGCACTAATACCATTACATTTGATGATACTAGAGGCAAGTCATCTTTCCTTTTATTATCAAGTATTAATCACAGAGTTCATTAAGCTCTGAGCTTGAATGTGTACACATTGATATGATGACGTCCACAACCGAGAGAGAGGGAGGAAATATATAGATAGGTAATTAGGTTTTTGAATTCAAACCTATCCATCTTGCAAATGATGAGTTTACAGTCTTTTCTCAACCAAGAATAAACACAACTATAACCCCGTCACCACTGCCATCCACCACATAGATGACAGCAACCAATAACTCTTATTTTCTTCCGTTGATCACCATCACGATCATGGAAGTACCTATACCATCACGATCATGGCAGCACTTATTTGATTAACACATCCCAAGTTTTCTATCATCTTCAACTGCCCAATGATGTGACTAAAGCTCGAAATATCATGATCATCACCGAATCACAATTATGATCACGATCAATCACCAAAAAGACAGAAGGTAGCCCACCATCGAAGCTACCCATGCAGTCCATGGCTAGAGCACCAACAACAATGGTTGGCGGTAGACTGAAGACAGTGAAGAGGAAATAGACAGATGAAATCTTTTACATCCTTACCTAACCGTAATTTCCTTGGTTACGGTTGGGACTTCATCCTTACCTAGCCGTAATTTCCTTGGTTACGGTTGGGATTTCATCCTTACCTAACCGTAAATTTGTCTTACGATTGGTTATGAAGAACCCAATCGTAACCGATGGAAAAACTAAAAAATCTGTTTTTTTACGTAATTAAATAAAATTAACATAAACCAAATAAGGGTTTTTTAGTCATTATACAATTATTTCAGATAAGGGTTTTTTGAAATTACTTATGGGTGACCCGTTTTTGTCCTATTAGGCGACGCCCCTCTAATAGAATGTGACGCCCCAATAATAGGCTTCTAATTAAAACAATTATAATTGAGGAAATAGAAAAGTAAAAGACACATCAAGATTTTGTTAACGAGGAAACCATAAATGTACAAAAACCCTGGGACCTTGTCCAGAATTGAATACTCTCAGGATTAAGCAGCTATACAAAAGCAAACCAACTTCGTAAAGTTGAGACCAAGCAACTAAACCTATAGTTCAACTAGTTCTGTATGTATTCCCACGCCTCCAACTTGAAATAAGTCACGTACTTGGAACAATTCTTTTGGTTCGTATTTCAAACAGTAAAGGAACAACAAATCTGTTTGGTATCAACTCTTTTCAACCAAGTGATGTGAGTTCGAAAAAAAGCTCTTCCATTTATCTCAATAAACTCCTTTGTCAGGTCCTTAGATCTATCTACTAACAATTACCGAAGTAATCGTCTAGATTTTGCAATCAATACTTGAATCACAAAGAATTGTATTGATGCCGATCTACACAACTAATCAATCCAATCTACCACAAGGATAAACTGATTATAGTTGGATCCTCTTTAACCGAAACAAGTATTGTGCATACCAAATGTTATGAACCCAAATCAGAAATCTTCAAAGTTTTCTTTGTCTTCAAATCTTCTTAGATCTTCAATAAACACCTGCACACAATAACTTGAATCTCTTGTGATCAATTACGCATAGAACGGAGTCTGTTAATAATGGATTATCACAAGACGTCTTTAGATCTACAAACAGTCTAAAGATCCTCGTCGAAACTTCGATCTAGTTTGAGTGAATCTTATATCAGAAGAGAAGATTCTCAAGCATAAACAAACTAGGTGCAATCAAAGTTCAGTAACCGTTAGTCAATCAAATCAATCGAAAACTAATAATAAACCGCAATTATCTAGTTTCCCACCAACGGTACTAATAGAGCTTCTCAAGCCCAAAGAAGTCTTTAAACCGAGCGGCCGTAAGAGATTTCGCCTAATTAGGTTACCTTCCTCTCCGAATAGGCGGCTCCAACAGTAACAACACAACTAGGTAGTTTTGCTGGCTCTGATGATTTGTTTGCTAGAAATGGAAACTTTGGTATTTATAGACCAAGGAAGTTTGGACACCAAGGAGTTTCCAAAACCTAAAATATTCTCAAGATATGCAATATATTCCATATTCGGTTTCCATAATTCCTGGAAACGCTTTGTCCAAACATTGACCGAAAATCTCTTAGAAAATCTCCAATTAGTAAATGCACATTACCAATTTTCATTTTCCAAAAATAAAATTAAAAACCTTAATTAAAAGATTCTCAACTTTTTTTTATATTCGAGATTTTCCTTTAGCTATTAAGGAATAACTTTCAACAATAAAAGATAAGCGTTACTGCACATTTTCAAAGTATGCCGACAACCTTACTTTGTAAGTCCTCTTTCATACTTACAATCTTGAATCCGATTTTCCACACTTCCAAACGAGTTTAGAATTGGGTCATCTGACTTTCAAGAACTATGTGATTCATTAAGAACACTCAATCACAAATCATGGGTTTCACGGTTCTACCAAAACAAGTTTAGGTTCTACCTCCATGTGAGTATTGTGCATAGTCACACTGGCTTTCTAAAAATTCGGTTGACTAGGTACTAGGATCGGTTCCCCACATACTTATGGTAACTACTTGTATTAATTTGTTGCACATGTCCATAGGATCGATTCCCCTTTCCCTAAAAACTTGTTGCACATGTTCAAAGGATCGGTTCCCGCATCTACTAAAAACGTGTTGCACCTCTTACAAGGATTGATTTCCCTTTTGTGATCGGTTGCACCTCTTTATAGGATCAGTTCCCCTTTGCCTAGAGTTGGTCATACCAATAACACTAAATCGATCATACCATCTCAGGTGATTACTTAAGATCGGTTTCACAAATAAAAGTCATACCAATACAAAAGTCAGGCCTTGTGAATAGTTTCACCAAGAACATAAACAAGTCATGAGTGGTTATACTAATCAACCATATTGGTAGTTCAAAATATATTCAATGAATCACAATACGAATAAGCCTAGCGATTTCCCTTTCGATTCACCAAACAAATTCATGAATTTACTTCCTTTAAACTAATGTAAAACATTATTTCATAGGATGAAATCTTCACCTCATACCCATACATAATCACAATAGCATTCAAACGATTATGTCGATGTCTTATATACGAAGTTCAAGAGATAAGCGTTATACTTCGTATTGTATTCCTTCATACTACGTCTAACTAGAGTGTAATCTGCTTTGCAGTTATGTTTTCAATATGCACGACTTGAAAGATACGCTAGGGAATGAAACAGTTCAAGTCAAATATCACTAACCTCAAACGGAAGGATGATGTTGTTATTGTAGCTCCTTACTTCTTCACTTCTTCAAGTCTTCGCAATACTTGTAATGTCTCATATAATAATACTTTCAAGCTAACCTATACGAAGTTGACTCTAGTACATAATCAAGTGACTCTTTAAATGAGTTTTGGTTCACTAAAATATGACAACCAAACTTGACATACCAACGCTTGGTGGGTTCAACCGATCAATGCTCTAACAATCATATGTCAATTTTAGCAAACCAAAAATCGACTAAGCACCTTAGTTCCTTTGTTAAACCGATTGTACAAGTACTATCGCTTGTTCGATAAAACCAAAATAAAGATAACTCTATTTTTCTTATTAGGTTCTAATTATCCATATAACTTAGACCTTTAACTTTTAAATAAGACAAGTACTAGGTTAGTTAACTAGCATTCCTTGTAAAGGCATTCGATTAGACTTGAATAACCAAAACCTCCACTTTGATAAGTCTAACTAAGATCAGAATTAACTTAGTTAATTTCTTTTATCCGGAATCGAATTGGACTAAACAATTCATCCCGTAAACCTTTTCTTTCATTAAGACATAAACAATTCATACAAACCAAATAAATCAACTTCGTATAATTATTCACCTCAAGTTCGAGCTGTGGTGACCTTTGTTAATTGGAAGGAAGTACAATTGAAATAACATAGACATTAAAGCACCGAATTTTGTAATCCTAAACGATTGATACCAAAAATAAAGCAAGATAACAATAGTTTTTCTTAGTCAACCGGAAGCAATTTTTCTTAATTGATACCAAAAAATAAAGCAAAGGAAAAAATTGAATCACACACACATCCATACACAAATAATGGAATAAAACATCAATTGTACCGATATTTCGTTAAGCAAAAGCAATAAATATACGCAATAAACTCGGGATTTTCTTAAACGGGGAAAACGATTAACTAACAAAGTCGTTACCTCAAATTTCGCATCCTCTTCTCCAATATGTTTGCATCTTCTTCCAGGGAGAATTGATATCGAAATATCATTATGTTGTCATCCTTATACAAAACAAAAAAATAACAACAACCAACCTTTACCATAGAAAGGTTGAAAACCGGTTTTAACTATTGCAAGCAAAAGTTGAAACCACGAAACACATATGCTTATATGCTAAACCAAACGATTCAACATATTGTGACTTTTTCACATATTGTTTCAATCAGAACCCCTCATGATCCTTTGATAAAGCCTACCAACATGGGCTAGACCTTAATACAGCTAAACCAAAAAGTCACCCAAACCATAAGGGTTCACAACATATGAGATCGAATATCAAGGTTAGAAAACCGAAATCAAACGTCTCATACACATACATAGAAATAAGATAAAGCATTCAAGCACAGGCTATGTAAACCAAAAACTATCACAAGAAAAATTATAAACTAAATAATTTTATTCATAATAAGATAGTTTTATTCATAATAGACTTTATTGAAAGAAATAAAAAACTAATGTCTATTTTTTATTTTTTCTTGAAGACAAATCAATCTTCATTTGTTTGCTCATCAGAATCTTCCTCAGAGTCTTCTTCTTGTTCTCCTTTTAGGAACTCATTATTGATCTTTAGGATTCCTTCAAGGGTTTCCAGATCATCTCTATAGAAAACTGCCAACTATTTCTGAATACATTCCAATTGTCTCCCAACACGTAAAATGTGGAACATGAGATCTCCATTACTATAGGTTTTATCATATGAGATACTAGATCCCTTTTGAGTTCCACTCATCCGATTGATAATTCCCTGAGAGACAATTTTAGTATCTTTCTCATCTCCAAAGTTGTTCCCTATTGCACCTTCACACAACTTGGTGATGAGACAGGGATATCCAAGATTTCTATGGAATCCTGTGATATTTAGAGATTCAATGATTTTACTCATTTGATTGATAATTATTCCACAAACGTCAATTCGTTTCTTCCCTTCAAGAAGGTAGTATATCAGTTCAGCAAATTCTCTATTCCATAGAGAAGAATCTCTTGTACAAGCAAACAAAGTTGCTATAGCAAGCTTGCCGAAAATCCTTAGATGTAAGGGTACATCTTTGGTTAGAATCTTTCCCTTTTTCCATTCAACAGTTTTTCCAGTGATAAGTTTTGAAATGTTATCGTGCTCAATTTCAGAACCTGTAACCATATGCCCTTTCACATTGTAATTGATGATTGTTTATATCATCTTTTTGTTGACATGAAGAAAAGTACTTCCAACCAAGGTGCTAAAAGTGAGCTTTTCATGATTAATATTGTGAATATTACCATAAAAAATTCTTACTATATCAGGTGAATATTTTTCAAATCCGAACATATTTCCTCAGATTTGGTTTTGAACAAATTTCACATAGTTGGGTTCTTCAAAACATCCGGATCGAATCTCTTTCTTTGGTGAAGCTTACACCCTTCAAAGCTTGATATCTTTCAAAACATGTTTATCTACAAAATTTGTAAGATCATGCTTCCGTTTGATCAATTGAGGATACTTGATTTTCTCAATATCTCCAGGAGGAATAAATGGATTCAAGAAAAACTTGTCAGTTTCAGAGATTTCTTCTCTTGATTTCCTCTTTCTCATACTTGCGAAAATATGAAAAACCCTAGTTACGGTTTTGACCAATCTTCCCCAATATGTTTGAACACATAGCAAGAGGTTATCTTTTATAGGAAGACTTGAAATCAAAGACCGGAAATAACAAGTTTTAGGAAATACTAACAAAATCGAAAACCAAGACTTGTGGGGAAACAATTCCGATTTTGTATCTAGGTCTTTCTTTTGAAAAACCGGTTTTTCATGGACTGGATCTTTATTTCGGATTGATTCCATGTTTTTGTCCAAAAATCTATTTACTCTTTTATTACCAGAATTTGATAATATTACTTGAAATTTACTCAAGAATTTACTAGAGTATACAGATATAAATTTGAACAAAATATGATATTTGTTAAAAATACCATCAGAATCATAAACCCTGTAGTATTTTAAAAGGTCACTTTCTTCATTAAAACAGTTGTGAGGTGTATGAAGCAATCCATTGTTAATAGAGATATTAACTGAATACTCATCCCTTGTAGGAATACATATCTTCCAAAATCGCCTCCTAGACGACAATACATTATGATCTTTGCTCGAAAATGTACATATATATACTTTGGTAATTTATCAAAAATATATTTGAGATTCCAGTTTTTTCTAGAACGCAATATTCATGGTTCATATAATGAAAAATTCTGAGAGGAATCTTATGCATTTTTGAGATACAACTTGTCTCATAGAGTATTGTATCATTACTAATAAACATGTTAGTATCCAAGACATACATGGACATAATTCCAATCCCTAAAACATTTAGGAACAAGAGTATTATAAACTTCCTTTGCGTTTTCCACCACGAATTTTTGAAGTAGTCAAATCCTGCTGTTACGTTAACTGAATCGACCATAAGTCCTTTGTGTTTGCCTGCTCTGATGCCAATTGAAAAGACGAGGGTACCCAAATATACCTCAATCTAATACTTTTCCACCTATAAGTCCTTTCTCCGAAACTGATTGTCTATGGACTGAGTCGAGACAATACAACTAATCGGTTCACACTTCGTATGATCGTCTATGGATACGAGATCGAGTCAATACAACAACGAAGTATGTTTACTTGATAAGAGGTTCGGACTTAACTAAACACAATAGGATTACAATCAAGTAAATAGGAATTAACGTTTGTGTATTTTACTTCTAATTATAATAAAAACAATTATAATTGCGGAAATAGAAAAGTAAAAGACACAGCAAGATTTTGTTAACGAGGAAACCGCAAATGAAGAAAAACCCCTGGACCTTGTCCAGAATTGAATACTCTCAGGATTAAGCCGCGCTATACAAAATCAAATCAACTTCGTATAGTTGAGACCAAGTAACTAAACCTATAGTTCAACTAGTTCCGTCTGTATTCCCATGCCTCCAACTTGCAATAAGTCACGTAGTAGGAACAATTCCTTTGGTTCATATTCCAAACAGTAAAGGAACAACAAATATGTTTGGTATCAAGGCTTTTCAACCAATTGATGTGAGTTCGACAAAAGGCTCTTCCGTTTATCTCAATAAACTCCTTTGTCAGGTCCTTAAATCTATCTACTAACAATTACCGAAGTAATCATCTAGATTTTGCAATCAATACTTTGAATCACAAAGAATTGTATTGATGTCGATCTACTCAACTAATCAATCCAATCTACCACAAAGATAAACTGATTATAGTTGGATCATCTTTAACCGAAACAAGTATTGTGCACACCAAAGATTATGAACCCAAATCGAAATCTTCAAAGTCTTCTTTGTCTTAAAATCTTCTTAGATCTTGATAAACACACGCTTGCGTAAGCTGAGTCTATTAACAATGGATTATCACACGACGTTTTTTAGATCTACAAACAGTCTAAAGATCCCCGTCGAAACTTTGATCTAGTTTGAGTGAATCTTATATCAGAAGAGAAGATTCTCAAGCATAAACAAACTAGGTGCAATTAAAGTTCAGCAACCATTAGTCAATCAAATCAATCGAAAACTAATAATAAACCGCAATTATCTAGTTTCCCACCAACAGTACTAATAGAGCTTCTCAATCCCAAAGAAGTCTTTAAACCGAGCGGCCGTAAGATATTTCGCCTAATTTAGTTACTTTCCTCTCCGAATAGGCGGCCCCACCAGTAACAACACAACTAGGTAGTTTTGTGGGATCTCGAGGATTAGTATGCTAGAAATGAAAACTTTGGTATTTATAGACCAAGGAAGTTTGGACACCAAGGAATTTCCAAAACCGAAAATATTCTCAAGATATGCAATATATTCAGTTCGGTTTCCATAATTCCCCGGAAATGCTTTGTCCAAACATTGACCGAAAATCTATTAGAAAATCTCCAATTAGTAAATGCACATTACCAATTTTTCATTTTCCAAAAATAAAATTAAAAAACTTAATTAAAAGATTCTCAACTTATTTTTAGATTCGGGATTTTCCTTTAGCATTAAGGAATATCTTTGAACAATAAAAGATAAGCGTTACTGAACATTTTCAAAGTATGTAGACATCTTTACTTTGTAAGTCCTATTTCATACTTACAATCTTGAAACCGATTTGCCACACTTACAAACGAGTTTAGAATTGGTTCATCTGACTTTCAAGAACTATGTGATTGATTAAGAACACTCAATCACAAATCATGGGTTTCACGGTTCTACCAAAACAAGTTTCGGTTCTACCTCCATGTGAGTACTGTGCATAGTCACACTAGCTTTCCAAAAATTCAGTTGACTAGGTACTAGGATCGGTTCCCCACATACTTATTGTAACTACTTGTATTAATTTGATGCACATGTCCATAGGATCGGTTCCCCTTTCACTAAAAACTTGTTGCACATGTTCATAGGATCGGTTCTCCCATCTACAAAAAACGTGTTGCACCTCTTACAAAGATCGATTCCCCTTTTGTGATCGGTTGAACCTCTTCATAGGATCGGTTCCCCTTTGCCTTGAGTTGGTCATACCAATAACACTAAATCGATCATACCATCTCAGGTGATTACTTAAGATCGGTTTCACTAATAAAAGTCATACCAATACAAAAGTCAGGCCTTGTGAATAGTTTTACCAAGAACATAAACAAGTCATGAGCGGTTATACTAATCATACATATTGGTAGTTCAAAAGATATGCAATGAATCACAATACCAATAAGCCTAGCGATTTCCCTTTCGATTCACAAAACAAACTCATGAATTTAGTTCCTTTAAATCTTCACCTCATACCCATACATAATCCCAATAGCATTCAAACGATTATGTCGATGTATTATATACGAAATTCAAGAGATAAGCGTTATACTTCGTATTGTATTACTTAATAGTACGTCTAACTAGTGTGTAATCAGCTTTGCAGTTATGTTTTCACTATGCACGACTTGAAAGATACGTTAGGGAATGAAATAGTTCAAGTCAAATATCACTAACCTCAAGTGGAAGGATGATGTTGTCGTTGTAGTTCCTTACTTCTTCACTTCTTCAAGTCTTCGCAATACTTGTAATGTCTCATATCCTAATATTTTCAATCAAACCTATACGAAGTTGACTCTAGTATATAATCAAGCGACTCTTTAAATGAGTTTTGGTTCACTAAAATATGACAACCAAACTTGACATACCAACGCTTGGTGGGTTCAACCGAGCTACGCTCTAACAATCTCCCCATTTGTCAATTTTAGTGACAAAACTCTTACATCATATGGATAAACAAATTACAAGAATTCATTACACATACGCTTGATTCCCAAATTCAACAACACAATAACCTGTATACATTCAATCCATAAATGTCGTTGTTGACATTATAATAATGTTTATGGGTGAAAACTACTCCTGCAGAATTTGGTAATTTGGGGTGTGTAGATGAGGAATGAATCTAAACCCTAAACAAATGCACTGCGCGGTGAGTGCTTGTAGATTCGGAAATCAATCTGTGCAAGTCCGCCCTAAACCAAGAAATGGTCGTTCGAGACTTGGTTCGGTCACAAAGTGAAGGAGATGGGGTTGATCTTAGGGAGGGAAGCGAAGAAGGTGTTGAGATTTTGAAGGTGTTGGCTTGCTTATGACTTGTAACAGAAAGCTGAACCGTCTTACAGGATGCAAGCTATCAGTTCTGGTGTTTTGTATTAACACTTGATTTCTGTTTCTTGTCTGGACTTGCTCTTTTTTCGTGGAAATAGGGAGGAGAACCTATTTATACAAGTCATTAAGCCTTATTCACATCTCTCGTGGGAAGCGGAGGAAGTGGAGTGACGGAGTAGTGGAGTTGTGTGTTGATGCTACACGATCAGTCTTGCCTACTTATCCTGTCATCGCTAACCGTCCATAACTTCCTAACACGTTCTTGTGATGGCGCGTTGCACGCTGCACGCTGTAAACCGCCAGACCAATACCCCGATATGTATCCCGGTTTGTGACATGATTGATGTTCGGAATGTGTGGATCGTGGATCCATGAAAGGTAGCATGTAATCTTTGAATTGAATAATCTGCGTTATTCGGAAGTTGATACTTGTGAAGTATCATGTGTATTTTATGCAGGTACTGCATCATGGTGTGGTAAAGTAATGGGTGGCGACGCCTCACTGACCAATTAACTCATGACCAGGATTGTATAACCGAGATGGTGAAGTTGGACGGACGAGATGATCTTTGAGACACTCATCTGCGACCGTTAATGAATTAGGGTTTTTGAAGAGGTGCGCAAGCATCACTCTTTAGCTTGGTCGAAACCAAGCATGGGATATAATTTTGACAAGACCGACCGTGTATGTGTGTAGACAACATGACGGTGTAGGCGCCTATACCCATTACCTCACGAAAGTATGATCTGGGCCACTCAATTTGTCCGGTGAAGTTGAGTGGTCGTGATCAATTTGTGACAGAAAACCGGTCCGCAAGAGCCGCGCGTCATGCCTACTTCGGGCGCACGTTCGACCAATCTTGGTCGGCCTTGGCCGATTGGTCAGTGTGAAGGTGTTAGGCTGGTGTTCACGCCTATACCTCGAATATCCCATGAAAACGTGATCCGAGCCATCCAAATCGTGCGGCGAAGTTGAGCGGTCGAGATCGGTTGTGGTTTGGGAGGTGCGACCATGCTAGTTTGGGCGCGCGTCTTGGAATGACCAGGCGTGATATGCCTTGGCCGATCGGGGTGAGGAGATATATGGGTCCACGGTGGTCATCTTTGGTATGACCAGGACTGCTAATCTAATCTTGGACCCTCCATTCGTAGGAGAAGATGGACGCTCGTGATGCTCAAAACTCTAATTTTGGGTTTCAAGGCCGTGCGTCAATGCTTCATTCGGCGTACGGTGGGATAACTAACCATGGTTGGTCCTGACCGATTGGTCGGGTATGTAAAGTGCCCACGGTGATTGTGTTGACATGCTCACGGGCCCTTTGAATCTTCATCTACACCCTCCATTTATACCTGCGAAGATGGATGGTTGAGGCTCATTTTTGCGACACGTAATATGCCGCAAACCCTAATTTTAGGGTTTTCCGCCCATCTTTGCTATGGTTTGGACGTTTTGGCAAGCTAGGCCAATTGCGGAGGGAGGCGAGGCCATGCGGGGTCCGCGTTGGTTCGGCAGTGGATATTCCATACACGCTTGGGGGTGATGGAATTGATGCAGGTCATCCAATTATGCTTGTGGAGTTGGATGATTGTGATCATATCCGGTGATCTGATCGGTCCAGGATGCTCAATCGGGCTAGTATAGCACACGGAGAGTCGGCCTGTACGGGTATTTCGTACATGGTTTCATTATAATGCTTAGAGGTTCGTGTTGCTCTGTAAGAGCAACACTCATTAAATCATCCGCACTAATAATGAGTACGGGAAATACAAGGCTGATTGCGCATTAATTAATAATGCTAGAAATTCACAGGGTATATGGGATTGTTGCTACATGCTCCAACCTGGATGAATTTCGTGTATTCCTGAGAATGGGATTGTTGCCACATGCTCCATTTCGGGTGAATTAAGTGAGGGAAGTATCCAACACTTATCGATGGCCTTATCTTTTACAAGATGTCGCGCATAATTTTCTGGTTTTTTACAATTTTAACCTTAAATGAAAATCCACCATCAACATTAAGTCCCCTGCCTAGCACATAATGGTTACACTATTTTGGGGTAGGCATGAGATGGTGACATACATACATGAGAAAGACGGGATAAAATAAGTTTACCCGGAAGAGTATTGACCAACCGCTAGTCGCCCACGCCGTTGTGCTTGTATGGAATCCTTTGGTGGGACCGGTTTCCTTCTTTGGGTATTTGAATCAGAAAAGGAATCCAAAAGAGGTATCCTTGTTCTATTGGGATTCTTCTAATTTTTTGTCTATAAAAGAGACAAACCCCTTTTGATTTTTCTCACGAATTTTTTTTTGTTTGGCTGCTCCCCGCGTGATCTTCTTTGCCGCTTGCCGACCGCCGCTGCCTGAGCTGCCTTCGCCGGAATCTGCCGCCGTCCGTCCAAGGTAAGTCTTGGTTTTTGTTTTTTTTTTTTTTAAGGAAAAACCCTAATTTCTTAGGTAAAATCCTTTTATAGATACATCATGATTATCAAAAATGCCCCAGGATTGCTTAGTAAAATAAGCCGTGAATCCATGTTGTTTTTGCTTCCTTTTTCCACCGTTGCATGCAGAACTTAGATTTTAGGTTATATCTTGAAAAACCCTTGGCTTGAATCTCGTAGACACGATTCCCATGAATAAAGAAAAATCGTGTTATGATGTGTGCGGATGAACGCGGGCCGCCGTGTATGCTTGATTGAACGTGGGTTTCACCCACATATGCTTGACTCGAAAGTCGACTTTGTATTAGTCTTGTGCCCGGCTTGAAACTTGAGTAACACCGAACTTGAAATTTATACTAGGACTTGAAATCAATACCAGATCGAAACTTGTACCGGAGTTGAAACCAATACAGATTGAAACTTGTACTGGGACTTGAAACCAATACTAGATCGAAACTTGTGTAATACCGGTGTTTGGACCAAATCCCAGCTTTTGTGTATTTCAACGTGTCTTGTCGTGCGTGACTATACGCTTCATGTGCTTTTCATACAAGTTCTAACTCCTATCTTTTATTTCATTGTGGAATGAAGAAAAGAATTCTGTTGAGATGTCTTAGGAGATAATCTTTGGTGCCAAGACAGGAAGTGTTGACGACTTCAAAGATATGCCGAATATCGATGATGAGTTGTTCACCTCGCCTTTTCCAAACATTAGAAGACATCCTTCTCATAAGATAGTCCTGCTTTCCGATTCAGGAAATATGGATGCTGATCCATTTTCTTCTTCAGCACTTGTGATGAGATTTTGTCTTCGGAGAAATGAATATCCGCCTTCCCCTATTGACTTCAAGATTTGTCATACTCCACTGGGTTCTTATGAAGTATGGATGAGACGCATGTTGAGTAATAAGGGCATTAAAGACAATTTGACCAAAGCGCAAATCCTTAATGCGGTCATGGCATCTGCTGCTCTTGAAATTAAGAAAGACGTTGCGGGTTTGATTACCTTCATTTCTCGGTGGCGCATTTCTACTCATACTGACCATATCTAGATGGGGAGAGATGACTATTACGGGAGAGTGTAGCTGCATTAATGAACCCGCCTGTTCTTTGGAAGTCTTTCTTACGATCTCTCGATATGGAGCAATGTAACTATGATGCTATACTTCAAAAGGTGGCGGGATTCGACAATTTGGACAAGTAGGAGAAAAAAGATACGAGATTCTTTTACACTGGTGGGTGTCGGAGTGGTCTCTGCGGACCCGAGCCGGATCAAGAGTTGGAAAATGAGCTCGGCGTGATTGCGTTCCTGTCTTTATGGCTATCCAGAGATATATTCGACGACGGTTCTGGAAAGAATACCATTAGAGGTGACCTTGTTAAGATCACTATAAAGATGGCAAAAGGTAAAGTTCTTCCCCTGGGTGCCTTGTTCCTTGGATCGATGTATTCTCATCTGGACGCCTTAGCAATGGACATGCATGTTTCTAACGGGTACAAGAAGGTGGAATCGCACGTTCACTTCGCTTTTCTTCAGGCATTCTTATGGGAACACTTCGAAAGCTATGCTCCTACTTCTGCAAATTTGCTCACCAACTTGTATGGTGGCTCGAGAATACTCCGCTGGATTAGGAGGCGTCCCAGAACAGGCGCAAAACTCGTGGACATATTTGACAATGTGTCTTCTGTAGATTTCCGTCCATGGGGGCCGGTCCACCCTTCCATTGTTCGGCCGAAGACTTTTGCTAATGCTTCTGATGGTCCTGATGCTGTGTTGCGCACCGATGTTAAGACTATGATATTTGTGGAAATTGTTTACCTGCACAGCTGCATCCCAGGATATGTCCCGTCTTTATTCAATGAAGAATTTACTGCGACTCCGTACAATATTGTGAGGCGGCTCGTCAAATGGGATTTGATCGGGGTGTCCCATTTATCCGTCCACCGGGGTCCGAAAGAATTCCTCCCAAATATTCTTAACGCCGACGTGTTTTTAGAACGGGTGAGCCTTCCCTTCGGCCTATTGGGAGAAACCTCGGTGGTAACCAATAAGTACAAGGAATTTTGGAAGAGGCAACTGTTGATTTTTCAGAATTCTCGGAGAGTGTTGTGACAGGTTCTCGTGGTGAACAATCTTCGACGTTTTGAAAAAGCATTTCCGGTTGAAGCCACTTCACCAAACGGACAGAGCCGAGGATTGCGAGTCCCCAAGAAGGAGAGAGATCCAAGAAGCAGGCATGTGGTTCGGTGATCCTCAATTCCTCTAATATGCAGGTATTTAAATCTCTTCCCGTTGGTTCCTTCATTTCTTGAGTGAATCTTCCTAAGAGTGATTCTTGCTTGAAATCAGGGGATTCCGAAAGAGAATGTCTTCACAAGGTTGGCGCGCATTCAAAATGATAAGGATGGTAATGTTGGCCTTCATGCTGAGAAGTCTGGCGGTACTGATCTTCATGCTGAGAAGTCTGGCGGTACTGATCTTCATGCTGAGAAGTCTGGAGAAACCGCTCCTTTTTCCGACCATGATAGAGATGATGCAAGCTCGGTTGGATAAGCCGCCTCCCTGAGTGATCTTGTTGACGGGGTCGTGATGGAAATTAGCACCCAGAGTGAAGTAGATGTCGGAAGGAATATAAGAGAGGCAACATCCGCTATAGTTGAAGTTGCTCCCCTTGAAGAACGTTCTGAGCAGGCTTCGGCCAATAAAGCTGTCGTGGTGAATCCTTCTGAAAAGCCTCCTGTAACTGACAAGGCTCATGTGGTTGGTGAAGTATCGTTGATGCAAACTGGGGATTTGTTAGATCCTCCTTTTACTGTCCCTTATCCAGGCCACGTGTTGGTTGGCGGATTCAGCGTGCCGGCTCAGTTCGAAGAGTTGTATACGGCGATATGGGAGAAGCACGACCACATTTCTACCACTACAAAGCTCAAAATCCGTCTTGCGTTGGTCAACCGCGTCCAATAAGCTTTATTTTCTATCCATGGGATGAGAGTCACGACCGGTCGAACAGTTTCTGAGGAGATGATTGAAGACTGGAAGTGCCATCGAGACGTGTTTGCACAGTAAAACTTCAATGCTCCTTGGTTCTTCAAAGGGTTCTCCAAGATTCAGGAGCTCCAGAAATTGCAAGACGAAGTCCCTTCCGTAGACTGTGTTACTCGCCAGGAAGAAGAGGTTGAAAAGTTGTCTAAGGAGTTGAAGCTGAAGCAGGCTTTTCTCCAAAGGATAAAGACTCTTTTGCCCAGAAGGACGAGTTGCTGTTGAAGGATTTTCCTTGAAGAATTCGTGCCACCTACTTGTCTTTTAGATGCTTTTCTTTTTTGAGTGCTAGTGAGGATTTCCTTTCACAATTTGACTTCGGGTTTTGATTTATTAGGTAATTGGATGGGCTTATTTTGAGATAGTTTTGTGAATGATTTTTCCGAAAGAGATTATTTTAAATTAAATTTGCATCTTGGTCATAAATGATTGCACATGTCATATGAAATTGCAAATGTCGTGTAAAAGGGAGGTATGAAGGGAAGCAAACATGCGTTTGATCACCTGCGTTTTTTTCTCCGTGTGGGGATGCTAAGTCCCAGTGAATTCCAAAGCTATCTTTCTTGTAAAATTGCTGAATAGAACTTACTTGTATTTGAAGCCTCACTTGTATCAAACCGAAGTAGCCTCTCTAAGGAAGTCGTCGCATTAATTTTTAGAGAATGAGAGCTATCCTTCGAACCAAGTTTCTCCGAACAATGCGCTTCAAAGCGTTGCATTCACTGGTAGGATGGTGAAGGAACCGGTGGAAATGACAGTACCTCGGGTCCATTATTTCTTGATCGGTTGGTGGACGCCATACAGGAGGTAGTTCCACCTCTCTATTTCGTACCCACATCTCCAAAGCAACTCCAAAATCTTTTCCATCGAGAACGGAAAGTGTAGGTACTTCGAGTCCGACTTTTCCTGCGTTAGTTGGCGTTGTGATGTCCGTACGTGGCTTTGATGTGGAGCACGTTCGGAGATGAAGTTGGAAGATTTACGAGTGCCATCATATCCGCGGTCGCTTTCGGGTAAAGGGATGTGGAAGGTGTCTTAATATCACCGCTGAGTGATCGAATTGAACGCTCCCATCCTCTCGTATTCACGTATTTCCCGATCGATCTCCCTTCCTCAAGCATCTCTTCGCTTGGATGAAAGGCCGATGCGGATTGGACAGTCTTAGGGCTTCAACAAGAGTTTTGAGATACAAATCTTCTAACAGGGCTCCATAGGCTGCAGGCTCCCTTTCTTTATCAAGTAGACGTTGTAGTACTCCGTACAAGTCCTTTCCTCTGTGGAGTTGCCTCGGTTCTTCATTGTTGACTGGACCGTGTTGTTCATCTTTCCCGAGTCTCCTACGGTTACACGCTCTTTTGCCTCTCCACCGGTAAAGGTGTGACTCCGACTAAGGATTCGGCGTTTCTTGCACTTTGCTTGAGTAGATGCCGCCGAACCTTCTTGTAATTGTCTTTGCTAAATCATTCAAAAGGTGAAATGTCTCGCTCCGCATACGGTGATACCCGCTTGATTTTCCAAGACATCCTCCAAAGATTCTAGATACACTTCCCATGATATCTCGAACCACCTGTGGTTTAGGATACATTACGAGATGGAAACCGAAAAGTTGAGAATTCAATTTTGTGCAACCGAGAGATCAACCTCCCACTGTGGTCGCCAATAGTTTATGGGTGAAAAATTCTCCTGCCGTATTTGGTAATTTGGGGTGTGTAGATGAGGAATGAATCTAAACCCTAAACAAATGCTTTCGCGGTGAGTGCTTGTAGATTAGGAAATCAATCTGTGCAAGTCCGGCCTAAACCAAGAAATGGCGTTGCCAGGACTTGTTTCGGTCACAAAGTGAAGGAGATGGGTTTGATATTAGGGAGGGAAGCGAAGAAGGTGTTGAAGAAAGTGTTGGCTTGCTTATGACTTGTAAAAAGCCGAACAGAAGCTTACAGGATGCAAGCTATCGATTAGGTGTTTTGTATTAACACTTGATTTTTGTTTCTTGTCTGGACTTGCTCTTTTTTCGTGGAAATAGGGAGGAGAACCTATTTATACAAGTCATTGAGCCTTATTCACGTCTCTCGTGGGAAGCGGAGGAAGTGGAGTGATGGAGTAGTGGAGTTGTGTGTTGATGCTACACGATCAGTCTTGCCCACTTCTCCTGTCATCGCTAACCGTCCATAACTTCCTAACACGTTCTTGTGATGGCGCGTTTCACGCCGCACGCCGTAAACCGCGGACCAATACCCCAAGTATGTATCCCCCAGTTTGTGACATGATTGATGTTCGGAATGTGTGGATCGTGGATCCATGAAAGGTAGCATGTAATAATGAATTTAATAACTGCGTTATTCAGTAAGTTGATACTTGTGAAGTATCATATGTATTTCATGCAGGTACTGCATCATGGTGTGGTAAAGTGATGGGTGGCGACGCCTCACTGACCAATTAACTCCTAACTAGGATTGTATAACCGAGCTGGTGAAGTTGGACGAGATCGAGATGATCTTTGAAGACACTCTTTATCTTGGTCGAAACCAAGCATGGGATATGAATTTTGACAAGGCCGACCATGTTTTTTGAAGAGGTAGGCGCTGTACTCCATTACCTCACGAAAGTATGATGGGGTGAAGTTGAAGTTGAGTGGTCGTGATCAATTTGTGACAGAAAACCAGTGCCGCAAGAGCCGCGCATCATGCCTACTTCGGGCGCACGTTCCAAGATGACCAATCTTGGTCGGTCTTGGCCGATTGGTGCAGTGTGAAGGTGGTAGGCTGGTGTTCACGCCTATACCGAATATCCCATGAAAACATGATCCGAGCCATTCAAATCGTGCGGAGAAGTTGAGCGGTCGAGATCGGTTTGTGGTTTGGGAGGTGCGACCACGCTAGTTTGGGCGCGCGTCTTGGAATGACCGGGCGTGATATGCCTTGGCCGATCGGGTGAGGGGATAGATGGGTCCATGGTGGTCATCTTTGGTATGACCGGACCTGCTTAATCTAACCTTGGACCCTCCATTCGTACCGGAGAAGATGGACGCTCGTGATGCTCAAAACCCTAATTTTGGGTTTCAAGGTCGTGCGTCAATGCTTCATTAGGCGTACGAATTGGGATAACCATCCATGGTTGGTCCTGATCGATTGGTCAGGTATGTAGGTGGGCCCATGGTGATTGTGTTGACATGCTCTGGGCCCTTTGAATCTTCATCTACACCCTCCATCTATACTGCGAAGATGGATGGTTGAGACTGCGTTTTGTGACACATGTAATATGCCGCAAACCCTAATTTTAGGTTTTCCGCCCATCTTGCTATGGTTTGGACGTTTTGGCAAGCTAGACCAGTTCCGGAGGGAGGCCGACCATGAGTGGTCCGCGTTGGTTCGGCAGGTGGATATTCCATACCGCTTGGGGGTGATGGAATTGATCGGGTCATCCAATCATGCTTGTGGAGTTGGATGATCGTGATCATATCCGGATCGATATGGTCAGTCCGGATGCTCAATCGAGCTAGTATAACACACCGAGAGGGGCTCAATCGGGCTAGTATAACACACCGAGAGTCATCCTGTACGGGTATTTCGTACATGGTTTCATTATAATGCTTGGAGGTTCGTGTTGCTCTGTAAGAGCAACACTCAGTCGTCATGCCGCACTGATAATGAGTACAGGAAATACAAGGATGATTGCGCATTAATTAATAATGCTAGAAATTCACAAGGTATATGGGATTGTTGCTACATGCTCCAAACTAGATAAATTTCGTGTATTCACAGAATTGGATTATTTCCACATGCTCCATTTCAGGTGAATTAAGTGAGGGAGTATCCAACACTTATCGATGGCCTTATCTTTTACAAGATGTCAGCGCATAATTTTCTGGTTTTTTACAATTTTAACCTTAAATGAAAATCCACCATCAATAAATAACAAAGCTAATACTCCCCCTAAAGGTAAGATAGGTAGATTTTATCAATCCGCACGTCTTTGTTATTCCTTTGTAGTCCATATAACTACAAGTATCATACGATATGCTACTCCCCCTTAGTCTATGCTTTACTCTTTCGTTAGATAAACGTTTAAGCACCAATGTCCTTTCCCTTAGTGATACCAATCAATATAAATCAATACCAGTATCACTTGTTTACTCCGTATATTTATCCCCCTTTTTGTCACAAAATGACAAATGTACGATCAAATAAAGGATAAACCGAAAGGATCTTACAAATCTCAAAATAGACTTTCAAACCTATAAGAGTTAAGCATGAGGGTTCCACACACCATTTTTGATAACCAATATCAAAACCAAAACTACAATGTAATTTTGTTTTGATACGTTACCAAGGAAACAATTGCCCGAAGTAATTTTCCCTAATTAATAGTTTAGCAAACCAAAAATCGACTAAGCACCTTAGTTCCTTTGCTAAACCGATTGTACAAATACAATCGTTTGTTCGGTAAGACCAAAATAAAGATAACTCTATTTTTCTCATCAGGTTCTAATTATCCATATAACTTAGACCTTTAACTTTTAAACAAGACAAGTACTAGGTTAGTTAACTAGCATTCCTTGTTAAGGCATTCGATTAGACTTGAATAACCGAAACCTCCACTTTGATAAGTCTAACTAAGATCAGAATTAACTTAGTTAATTTCTCTTATCCGGAATCGAATTGGACTAAACAATTCATCCCGTAAACCTTTTCTTTCGTTAAGCCATAAAAAATTTATAAAAACCAAATAAATCAACTTGCATAATTATTGACCTCAACCGGAAGCAATTGAAACAACATCGACATTAAAGCACCGCAATTGCACCGAAATTTTATAAGCCTAAACGATTGATACCAAACAATAAAGCAAGATAACAATAGTTTTTCTTAACCGGAAAAAATTGAATCACACACACATCCATACACAAATAATGGAATAAAACATCAATTGTACCGAAATTTTGTTAAGTAAAAGCAATAAATATACGCAATAAACTCAGGCTTTTCTTAAAAAGGAAAACGATTAACTAACAAAGTCGTTACCTCAAATTTCGCATCCTCTTCTCCAATATGTTTGCATCGTCTTCCAGGGAGAATTGATATCGAAATATCATTATGTTGTCATCCTTATGCAAAACAAAAGAATAACAACAGCCAACCTTTACCGGAGAAAGGTTGAAAACCGGTTTTAACTATTGCAAACAAAATTTGAAACCACGAAACACATATGCTTTTATGCTAAACCAAACGATTCAACATATTGTGACTTTTTCACATATTGTTTCAACCAGAACCCCCCATGATCCTTTGATAAATCCTACCAACATGTGCTAGAACTTAATCCTGCTAAACCAAAAAGTCACCCAAACCATAAGGATTCACAACATATGATATCGAATATCAAGGTTAGAAAACCGAAATCAAACATCCCATACACATACATAGCAATAAGATAAAGTATTCAAGCATAGGCTATGTAAACCAAAAACTATCACAAGTAAAATTATAAACCAAATAATTTTATTCATAATAAGATTTTATTCATAATAGACTTTATTGAAAGAAATAAAAACTACTGTCTATTTTTTATTTTTTCTTAAAGACAAATCTATCTTCATTTGTTTGCTCATCAGAATCTTCCTCAGAGTCTTCTTCTTGTTCTCATTTTAGGAACTCATTATTGATCATTAGGATTCCTTCAAGGGTTTCCGGATCATCTCTATAGGAAAATGCCAAGTACTGTTTCTGAATACAGCCCAATTGTCTCCCAAGACGTAAAATGTGGAATATGAGATCTCCATTACTATAGGTTTGATCATATGAGATACTAGATCCCTTTTGAGTTCCACACATCCAATTGATAATTCCCTGAGATACAGTTTTAGTATATTTTTCATCTCCAAAGTTGTTCCTTATTGCACATTCACACAACTTGGTGATGATACAAGGATATCCAAGTTTTCTTTGGAATCCTGTGATATTTAGAGATTCAATGATTTTAATCATTTGATTGATAATTATTCCACAAATATCAATTCGTTTCTTCCCTTCAAGAAGGTAGTATATCATTTCAGCAAATTCTCTATTCCATAGAGAAAAATCTCTTGTACAAGCAAACAGAGTTGATGCAGCAAGCTTGCCGAAAATCCTTAGATGTAAGGATACGTCTTTGGTTAGCATCTTTCTCATTTTCCATTCAGCAGTTTTTCCAGTGGTAAGTTTTGAAATGTTATCGTGCTGAATTTCAGAACCTGTAATCATATGCCCTTTCACATTGTAATTGATGATTGTTTATATCATCTTTCTGTTGACATGAAGAAAAGTACTTCCAACCAAGGTGCTAAAAGTTAGCTTTTCATGATTAATATTGTGAATATTACCATAAAAAATTCTTACTATATCAGGTGAATATTTTTCAAATCCGAACATATTTCCCCAGATTCGGTCTTGAACAAATTTCACATAGCTAGTTGCTGAAACATCTGGATCGAATCTCTTTTCTTCATTGAAGCTTACTCCCTTCAAAGCTTAATATCTTTCAAAACATGTTTTATCTACAAAATTTGTAAGATCATACTTCAGTTTGATCAATTGAGGATACTTGATTTTCTCAATATCTCCAAGAGGAATAAATGGATTCAAGACAAACTTGTCAGTTTCAGAGATTTCTTCTCTTGATTTCCTCTTTCTCACACTTGCGAAAATATGAAAAACCCTAGTTACGGTTTTGACCAATCTTCCCAATATGTTTGAACACATAGCAAGAGGTTATCTTTTATAGGAAGACTTGAAATCAAAGACCGAAAATAACTAGTTTTAGGAAATACTAACAAAATCGGAAAACAAGGCTTGTGGGGAAACAATTCCGATTTTGTATCTAGGTCTTTCTTTTGGAAAACCGGTTTTTCATGGACTGGATCTTTATTTCGGATTGATTCCATGTTTTTTGTCCAAATATCTGTTTTCTCTTTTATTACCAGAATTTGATAATATCACTTGAAATTTACTCAAGAATTTACTAGAGTATACATATATAAATTTGAACAAAATATGATATTTGTTAAAAATACCATCAGAATCATAAACCCTGTAGTATTATAAAAGGTCACTTGCTTCATTAAAATAGTTGTGAGGTGTATGAAGCAATCCATTGTTAATAGAGATATTAACTGAAAACTCATTCCTTGTAGGAATACATATCTTCCAAAATCGCCTCCTAGATGGTGATACATTAACAGTCTTTGCTCTAAAAATGTACATATATATACTTTGGTAATTTATCCAAAATATATTTAAGATTCCAGTTTTTTCTAGAACGTAATATTCATGGTTCATATAATGAAAAATTCTGAGAGGAATCTTATGCATTTTCAAGATACAACCTGTCTCATAGAGTATTGTATCATTACTACTAAACATGTTAGTATCCAAAACAAAGATATACAATTCTATGATATCCTACTGATTATGTAAGTCTTCCAAGACATACATGGACATAATTCCAATCCCTAAAATATTTAGGAACAAGAGTATTAAAAACTTCATTCTCGTTTTCCACCACAAATTTTTGAAGTAGTCAAATTATGTTGTTACGTTAACTGAATCAACCATTAAATTCAATTTCTTATAGTATGGATCGCACCAAACACATATTTTTAGATCTTTTTTTGTTTGCCTGCTCTGATACCAATTGAAAAGACGAGGGTACCCAAATATACCTCAATCTAAAACTTTTCCACCAATAAGTCCTTTCTCCGAAAGTGATTGTCTGTGGACTGATTCGAGACAATACAACTAATCGGTTCACACTTCGTGTGATCGTCTATGGATACGAGATCGAGTCAATACAACAACGAAGTATGTTTACTTGATAAGAGGTTCAGACTTAACCAAACACAATAGGATTACTATCAAGTAAATAGGAATTAACATTTGTGTATTTTACTTCTAATTATAATAAAAATAATTATAATTGCGGAAATAGAAAAGTAAAAGACACGACAAGATTTTGTTAACGAGGAAACCGCAAATGCAGAAAAAACCCTGGGACCTTGTCCAGAATTGAATAATCTCAGGATTAAGCCGCTATACAAAATCAAACCAACTTCGTATAGTTGAGACCAAGCAACTAAACCTATAGTTCACCTAGTTCCGTCTGTGTTCCCACGCCTCTAACTTGCAATAAGTCACGTACTTAGAACAATTCCTTTGGTTCATATTCCAAACAGTAAAGGAACAACAAATCTGTTTGGTATCAACTCTTTTTAACCAAGTGATATGAGTTCGAGAAAAGGCTCTTACGTTTATCTAAATAAACTCCTTTGTCAGGTCCTTAGATCTATCTACTAACAATTACCGAAGTAATCGTCTAGATTTTGCAATCAATACTTTGAATCACAAAGAATTGTATTGATGCCGATCTACTCAACTAATCAATCCAATCTACCACAAGGATAAACTAATTATAGTTGGATGCCCATTAACCGAAACAAGTATTGTGCACACCAAAGATTATGAACCCAAATCAGAAATATTCAAAGTCTTCTTTGTCTTCAAATGATCTTCAATAAACACCTGCACACAATAACTTGAATCTCTTGTGATCAATCACGCACAGAACGGAGTCTGTTAACAATGGATTATCACAGGACGTCTTTAGATCTACAAACATACTAAAGATCCCCGTCAAAACTTCGATCTAGTTAGAGTGAATCTTATATCAGAAGAGAAGATTCTCAAGCATAAACAAACTAGGTGCAATTCAAGTTCAGCAACCGTTAGTTAACCAAATCAATCGAAAACTAATAATAAACTGCAATTATTTAGTTTCCCACCAACGGTACTAATAGAGATTCTAA
Source organism: Papaver armeniacum (assembly GCA_023531295.1). Classification (NCBI taxonomy): domain Eukaryota; kingdom Viridiplantae; phylum Streptophyta; class Magnoliopsida; order Ranunculales; family Papaveraceae; genus Papaver; species Papaver armeniacum. The sequence continues at coordinate 53,723 of JAJJWW010001409.1, forward strand.
ATCCCAAAGAAGTCTTTAAACCGAGCGTAGTAAGAGATTTCGCCTAATTAGGTTACTTTCCTCTCTCGAATAGGTGGCTCCACCAAGTAATAACACAACTAGGTAGTTTCGCTGGATCTGAGGATTAGTGTGCTAGAAATGCAAACTTTGGTATTTATATACTAAGGAAGTTTGGACACCAAGGAAGTTTGGACACCAAGTAATTTCCAAAACCGAAAACATTCTCAAGATATGCAATATATTCCAGATTCGGTTTCCATAATTCCTGGAAATGCTTTGTCCAAACATTGACGGAAAATCTCTTAGAAAATCTCCAATTAGTAAATGCACATTACCAATTTTAATTTTCCACAAATAAAATTAAAAACCTTAATTAAAATATTGTCAACTTTTTTTTAGATTCGGGATTTTCCTTTAGCTATTAAGGAATATCTTTGAACAATAAAAGATAAGCGTTACTGCACATTTTCAAAGTATGTCGACATCTTTACTTTGTAAGTCCTATTTCATACTTACAATATTGAAACCGATTTGCCACACTTCCAAACGAGTTTAGAATTGGTTCATCAGACTTTCAAGAACTATGTGATTTATAACACTCAATCACAAATCATGGGTTTCACGGTTCTACCAAAACAAGTTTCGGTTCTACCTCCATGTGAGTATTGTGCATAGTCACACTAGTTTTCCAAAAATTCGGTTGACTAGGTACTAGGATCGGTTCCCCATATACTTATGGCAACTACTTTTATTAATTTGCTGCACATGTCCATAGGATCTGTTCCCCTTTCACTAAAAACTTGTTGCACATGTTCATAAGATTGATTCCCCCATCAACTAAAAATTTGTTGCACCTCTTATAAGGATCGATTCCCCTTTTGTGATCGGTTGCACCTCTTCATAGGATCGATTACCTTTTGCCTAGAGTTGGTCATACCAATAATACTAAATCGATCATACCATCTCAGGTGATTACTTAAGATCGGTTTCACTAATAAAAGTCATACCAATACAAAAGTCAGGCCTTGTGAATAGTTTTACCAAGCACATAAACAAGTCATGAGAGGTTATACTAATCAAACATATTGGTAGTTCAAAAGATATGAAATCAATCATAATACCAATAAGCCTAGAGATTTCCCATTCGATTCACGAAACAAATTCATGAATTTACTTCCTTTAAACTAATGTAAAAGATTGTTTCGTTGGATGAAATCTTCACCTCATACCCATACAAAATCACAATAGCATTCAAACGATTATGTCGATGTCTTATATACGAAGTTTAAGAGATAAGTGTTATACTTCGTATTGTATTCCTTAATACTACGTCTAACTAGAGTGTAATCTGCTTTGCAGTTATGTTTTCAATATGCACGACTTGAAAGATATGTTAGGGAATGAAACAGTTCAAGTCAAATATCACTAACCTCAAGTGGAAGGATGATGTTGTCATTGTAGATCCTTACTTCTTCACTTCTTCAAGTCTTCGCAATACTTGTAATGTCTCATATCCTAATACTTTCAAGCTAACCTATACGAAGTTGACTCTAGTACATAATCAAGCGACTCTTTAAATGAGTTTTGGTTCACTAAAATATGACAACCAAACTTGACATACCAACGCTTGGTAGGTTCAACCGAGCTATGCTCTAACAATCTCCCCCTTTGTAAATTTTAGTGACAAAACTCTTACATCATATGGATAAACAAATTACAAGAATTCATTACAGATACGCTTGATTCCCAAATTGAACAGCACAATAACCTGTATACATTCAATCCATAAATGCCGATGTTGACACTATAATAACAAAGATAATACTCTCCCTAAAGGTAAGATAGGTAGATTTTATCAATCCACACGTCTTTGTAATTCCTCTGTAGTCCATATAAATACAAGTATCATATGATATGCTACTCCCCCTTAGTCTATGCTTTACTCTTTCGTTAGATAAACGTTTAAGCACCAATGTCCTTTCTTGTAGTGATACCAATCAATATAAATCAATACAAGTATTACTTGTTTACTCTGTATTTTTCTCCCCCTTTTTGTCACAAAATGACAAATGTACGAGCAAATAAAGGACAAACTGAAAGGATCTTACAAATCTCAAAATAGACTTGCAAACCTATAAGAGTTAAGCATAAGGGTTCCACATACCATTTTTGATAACCAATATCAAAATCGAAACTACAATGTAATTTTGTTTTGATATGTTACCAAGGAAACAATTTCCCGAAGAAATTTTTCCAAATAGTTTAGCAAACCAAAAATCGACTAAGCACCTTAGTTCCTTTGCTAAACCGATTATACAAATACAATCGCTTGTTCGATAAGACCAAAATAAAGATAACTCTACTTATCTCATCAGGTTCTAATTATCCATATAACTTAGACCTTTAAATTTTAAACAAGACAGGTACTAGGTTAGTTAACTAGCATTACTTGTTAAGGAATTCGATTAGACTTGAATAACCGAAACCTCCACTTTGATAAGTCTAACTAAGATCAGAATTAACTTAGTTAATTTCTCTTATCCGGAATCGAATTGGACTAAACAATTCATCTCGTAAACCTTTTCTTTCGTTAAGCCATAAACAATTCATACAAACCAAATAAATCAACTTGCATAATTATTCACCTCAACCGGAAGCAATTGAAACAACATAGACATTAAAGCACCGAAATTTTGTAAGCCTAAACGATTGATACCAAACAATAAAGCAAGATAACAATAGTTTTTCTTAACCGAAAAAAATTGAATCACACACACATCCATACACAAATAATGGAATAAAACATCAATTGTACCGAAATTTTGTTAAGCAAAAGTAATAAATATACGCAATAAACTCAGACTTTTCTTAAACAGGAAAATGATTAACTAACAAAGTCGTTACCTCAAATTTCGCATCCTCTTCTCCAATATGTTTGCATCTTCTTCCAGGGAGAATTGATATCGAAATATCATTATGTTGTCATCCTTATGCAAAACAAAAGAATAACAACAACCAACCTTTACAAGAGAAATGTTGAAAACCGGTTTTAACTATTGCTAGCAAAAGTTGAAACCACGAAACACAAAAGCTTTTATGCTAAACCAAATGATTCAACATATTGTGACTTTTCACATATTGTTTCAATCAAAACCCCTCATGATCCTATGGTAAAGCCTACTAACATGAGCTAGAACTTAATCCTGCTAAACCAAAAGTCACCCAAACCATAAGGGTTCACAACATATGAGATCGAATATCAAGGTTAGAAAACCAAAATCAAACATCCCATACACATACATAGCAATAAGATAAAGCATTCAAGCACATGCTATGTAAACCAAAAACTATCACAAGAAAAATTTTAAACCAAATAATTTTATTCATAATAGACTTTATTAAAAGAAATCAAAAACTACTGTCTATTTTTTATTTTTTCTTGAAGACAAATCAATCTTCATTTGTTTGCTCATCAGAATCTTCCTCAGAGTCTTATTCTTGTTCTCCTTTTAGAAACTCATTATTGATCATCAGGATTCCTTCAAGAGTTTCCGGATCATCTCTATAGGCAAATGCCAACTGTTTCTGAATACAGTCCAATTGTCTCCCAAGACGTAAAATGTGGAACATGAGATATCCATTATTATAGGTTTGATAATATGAGATACTAGATCCCTTTTGAGTTCCTATCATCCGATTGATAATTCCTTGAGAGACAGTTTTAGTATCTTTCTCATCTCCAAAGCTGTTCCTTATTGCACCTTCACACAACTTGGTGATGAGACAGGGATATCCAAGATTTCTATGGAATCCTGTGATATTTAGAGATTCAATAATTTTAATCATTCGATAGATAATTATTCCTCAAATATCAATTCGTTTCTTCCCTTCAAGAAGGTAGTATATCAGTTCAGCAAATTCTCTATTCCATAGAGAAGAATCTCTTGTACAAGCAAACAGAGTTGCTTCGACAAGCTTCTTAGAAAATCCTTAGATGTAAGGGTACGTCTTTGGTTAGCATATTTCCCTTTTTCCATTCAACAATTTTTCCAGTGATAAGTTTTGAAATGTTATCGTGCTCACTTTCAGAACCTGTAATCATATGCCCATTCACATTGTAATTGATGATTGTTTATATCATCTTTCTGTTGACATGAAGAAAAGTACTTCCAACCAAGGTGCTAAAAGTGAGATTTTCATGATTAATATTGTGAATATTACCATAAAAAATTCTTACTATATCAGGTGAATATTTTTCAAATCCGAACATATTTCCCCAGATTCGGTCTTGAACAAATTTCACATGGCTGGTTGCTGAAACATTTGGATCGAATCTCTTTTCTTCAGTGAAGCTTACTCCCTTCAAACACTACACCATTTTTAGGGATTAGCAATGGACCTTGGCCGTTGCTGACTGGGGTCGCAACGGTAGATCACCGTTCCAAAACACGGTGTTGTATTTTTTCGCAACGGCATAAGCTCCATTTCGAATCTTGGTCAGCAACGGAGATTCGCAACGTACCGTGCCGTTGCGACTTTGTTTATTCGCAATCAAGGTCTGACGTTGCTAAGATGTTTCTAATTACATGAATACCCCTACCCGGAACTAAATATTATTGCTTCTGGTTCTAATTTAGTGGTTCTGGTTCTAATTTAGCAACAGATAATCGACGTTGCTAATATTTCGCAACAGGAAAAAAAAGGTCAAGTCTTCATTGACCTGGTCAAAATCCATTTCCCCAAAATTTACCCCCTGCAGTTACCCAGTTCCCAATATTCATCATCTCTACAGATATACAAACTACAATGTCATTCATTCAGTGGACATACAAAACTGTATTTTATATGATGAAGAAAGGATTCTTAATTCAATTGAAGTTAACAAAAAGTATTGAGTATTTGATACAAATGTATACTAAGTATCACAACAAACTAGTGTACACATAGAAACTTAGTTGCTATGTTTAGTTCATAGAAAGTTAAAACATTCCCAAGTTGGGTTGAATCTAATTCTAATGAGAAATTAGATTATTTCCTTTCAAGTCCACTGACCTTAGCATCTCCGATAAGAAAAGTTTCATAGATCCACTTGTGATTTATGTTTTCTCACCAAAGGCAGCTTGTTGTCTCCATACCTGAGATGAGTAAACAAAATTTAAATGAGAAAACACTGAAACCAACAACCATTCTACAAAAATTAAGAGACTGTAACAGTTGAAGGGGTTTATAAATTAAAATAAACGACATAGTGCAGATGCACTAATATCAAGCTGTAAAGTAAAATATCGACGATATTGAAAATCGTCGATGCAGTGATAATGAACTAGCACACAAAATTTGATTCAATAAAAAACATTACAGAAACTAAACAAAATGGATACAAAAACTTTAATTGATTAAACATAGGGACAAGAAATGGTTCTCACCGCAGATGGCTTCTTTCCACCTTTTAGCGCCGCAGTGTCTCAAACTCACCATCGGATCCTTTCTCCTCTCGAAATGGTTTGTATCTTGCTCATCATCGGAACTAAACTCGAGAGATTGTCTTTTTAAGGCTGCGAAGCTCTTTTGGGTACCGCTTTCTTCTTTCTTTGGTGTTCTTTGCATCCTTCTCAGTTTCTACATAAATGGGAACGAAACAGATGAAATTAAGGACGGATCAAAAGAAATATGGGAATCAGATGATGGTGAGATACGCTAAAAGGATGTGACAAGATTACCTTTATCTGGAGAAGAATCAAGGTTAGATGCAGCAAGAAGGTCCGCAAGTGAGGGTAGTTTATCCTCCTCATCAGTGTACATACATAAAAAACAAAAAAAAAATGTTAGTTTACAAATTAATGGTAAACTGAATGATATGGAGCATTCTGACAAAAACATACCTTCGTAGGAGCTTTTTTGGGACCTACTCTACCGTTGGTCACCTCCAGTACCTTCTTCTAGTGTAAACACAATGCTTGTCTGGAAATAAAACATTATTTCTTAATTTGATTCAGCCAGATAAATTATTAGCTAAACTGGAAAAGAAATACTAACTTTACCTTAAAGGGTCTATCAGTTTTTGGTAAAATTGGTTCTCTCGCAAGTATCAAAAAGCGAGAAATATTGTCACAGTCATCCTGCGAAACAAATTGTGAGTTTAGACAAATCATGTAGCAGTTCTTGTGAACAAATATGACTAAATAAGATCTGCAATACTCAAATATGTACAAGGTAACTACCTTCCCAAATAGAGAATTGATATATAATGAGTTAATAACACAATGGTCTACAATTAATACACTTAATATCTCTTCATCTTGTCACCGATTACATACTAATCATAATAAGAAAACGTATAAAGCTAGGTTGTTCATTGAATAATACTCGTAATACATCTTCCATAATATATATATAAAGATGGAAGTTTGATGGGTGAGAGAAAGATTGGAAATTGTGGAGGTTAGAGAAAAGGTTGGGAAAAATCTTACCTAGATACGTTTTCAAGTATGTTGAGCCCATATATTTACGGCTCGCGCACTTGCAAGCTGCGCCGGTATCTCTTAGTTGGTGTGAGGCTAGATCACCCGAGCAGCACCAGTGCCTACAAGCAATCAAAGAAGATCTGACAACACCTGACTTGGAGATTTTCTCGCGCATTTCTAGAATTTAAATTACTTTACTATGGTAGAGATGCACTAGAGGTTCAAAAAATTTTAAATGTGTTAATAGATCACCTGAGCAGCACCAGCGGTATCATCTACACTTTACCTGACAACACCTGACTTCCTAAGTGTAATTTCACATTGTGCAAGTGCCTACAAGCAATCAAAGAAGATCTGACAACACCTGACTTGTAAAGTGTAATTTCACATTGTGCAAGTGCCTACAAGCAATCAAAGAAGATAAGTTTTTAAGACCCGGAAGCCTCAACTCTTAAGAAACATATGAAATAGGCACAAATATGGTGATATTTGGAATTCCAATTGGGGCTAAGAAAACCCATGTTTGGGTAAGGAGAAATGAGAATAACTCGAGCAACAAAGAAAACATTCAACTTTATAAAACCTAATTCTACGGTTTGTGTATTATGGTGACAAAAATCCACTAACCACTAAGCTCTGCTTAGAAGATTAAAAAGAGGGTCACTTAGTTTGATCTCTTCTCGAGCATACTCATAACACCCCGACATAAAATGCGTGAAAGAAGCGAGAGAAGGAAATGAGACTAACTTGTGGATGACTTATGACGCGTTTGAGGTCTTCCTTTCTTATGCCGAGGCGAGTCCCGAGAAGGCAATAATTAACAGCCAATTGTATTTCACCAACAATATGAAGTCTATGTCGAATGAGTAAATCATAAATACGATGTATGCTTCCACCTAAGGAATTCTCAATGGGAAGGATTGCTTTATCAACCGACCACAATTCAACCGCCTAAGGAACGAAACCAATTGTAAATATAGATGAATTCAGTTAATTACATTATCTAAAACCTACCAAATGAAGAATCCTTGAACCTTGAACGCCTCTTCAAACTGATCACAAGGGATAGCCTCATATCGAATTTTGAACAAACAAAATTCCAAAATTCAGGCAAACCCAACAGCAAGTTGAGGAGATTTCAACTTGAATGAGCATTTACTGTTTCCTTAACTGTATGTGAAATTCATCAATCATTTTAGTATGTGGTTGTGCTAGGAACAAGTTATTGGGTTGTATAATTGTAGGTCATCAATCAATCAATTCAACATATAGGTAGATATAAATTCAACTCAGACATGTGTGTCAACAACTGAAAATGAGATTTCTAGTAGACAGTCTTGATGAATACTAACTAGACAATCAATTCGGTCATGGAGAAATACAACCAGGGTCAAGTGAGACATCAACCCAGCATTTATTACAATTTCCTAAATCCACAGATGTACACACATATACATAGTATTTAAGGATACTTACCCGAGAGAACGAATAAGAGTATGAAAAGAAAAATTTATCTGCCTTCTTTCTTCTTTCTTTTTGGCTAATGCAGTGGTCTAATCCCGAGCACCCTACAACACTAAACACTCACAGTTTTAGCACCAAATGAATAGAGATGTACAACCAAAATATTTATAAATGCAAATCCTAGTGCTAAATGCTATAGTAGTAGTCTTATATAGGATAAAGGTAACGTAACATTTTCAAAACCTACAAACTCAACGCAGAAAGATGATAAGATGCAAATCTATGCGACTATTGAGGTGAAAATGAAACGAAAAATGATAGAAACTTCAATCCAAAATTATGATGAACTAAATCTATGCTACGCTGAAAATAAAAGGAGTAAATAACTAAACTAATGAAATGATATATTACGGAATGATGATACATTTGAACTATTAATTTACCAACATAGAGCTATAAGAAGTTAAGAAGAGCTAAAATATTTATCAACAAAAGAACAATAATAAACAAAGTGGAAGCAGACCTGAATGCATTAAACCTTTCAACAATATTTCTTATCGGCTGCAAACCTATGATACAATCAGTTGTTACAATCCCAATTATAACTTTCGAAAGAATAAGTTCTACCCAAACTATCATTAGATGCAAATAAAGCCTTCTCTGAATATATAAATTACAGAAGTATAAGTGAATCAAGCTAGGTTGCTCTTTAAGAACAGAAAATGCCACGGAATATGATGTACTCTGGACACCCTGAAAGCTGAAAAGTGGGTTTCGTTCTGTTGTGGCCGCAACAACAAAGAGGCTTTCAATGGCCAGTGAACCCAAAAGATCACCAAGGAATTTGCAGACGGCATGGCTAATTAAAAATATACTTTGGTCAAGGTCCTTGTGGGATATTCCTTCGTCTAACAAAATTTCCACCAAGGTTCCCAGTCAAGATACCCATTAGGTTCCCAATAACAACAACTGAAGATAAATTCATAAAAAAATAGACATTTTGTTTGATAAACCCTATAAGATTGAGCAAATAAAGTTCATTTGCTCACCTCGACCATTGTTTCATGTATAGCAGGCTTGTCAAGATACTCTCTAGATTTCACTGTTGCATAAGGCTGAGAAGTTAAATATCAGAAAAATAATGAATGACAAGAAATTTAAGAAAACAAAATAGAAGAAAAAAGTCTCCCGCCTTGTCAATCAACTGAAGAATCGCATCTACTGCTACCATAGAACTATTAAATACCAAAATACCGAACACAAATCTTAAGGGTGAAATATAGGCACGTAACGGAAAATATACACGCTTTGTATAAGCAAAGAATGTGGGATATGACATACTCGCTAATGCAAACAATCTCTATTATTATCCACCCTAACCGACATGGATCAAGAGAAAATTTCTCTGCAACAATAGCAGCCTTATGTGCCTAAAGGCTCACGCATTGCGAAGTCAGCAAAGCTGAGGTACTCAAACACATCACAACTACCAACATAGGCAAGCTTCCGTCTTCCTTAACCTGGTGTCTAAAGATCTCATATAGATGCCCTGGGTTCCTTCACAAACTCTTGTAACACATGAAGTCCAAAAATAAACAATTTTCAAAAGCCATAGATTAATTAGGATAGACCCAACTTAATGCTTAGTTACATATCTTATTAAAACGGGTTGAGATATTTCAATACATAACAAATTAATAAAAGACCTGGTATTATCCTTTTCTACATTATCCAACTGTTTATGGGTAAAAATCGTTTTCGTCGATTTTGGTAAATTTTGTAGGTGAGTGAGAAACTGGTTTAAACCCTAAACAAATGTGTTGCACGTGAGCACTTTCTACATTCGAGATATCAATCTGTACAAGTCCGGCCTAAACCAAGAAATGGTCGTTCCATACTTGCTTCGGCCACAAAGTGGAGGAGAAGGGTTGATTTGGGGAGGGAAGCAAAGAAAGGTGTTGAGACCAGAATAATTCTGGGAAAGTAGTGTCTCGACTTGTATCATAAAGTGAAAGCTTTGGAAGCTTGCAAGAGATGAAAGATTTTTGGAGAGCTTGTAAAGTTGCCTTTTCTGAGAGTGTTGTATTTTTTCTCCTGACTGAGACTTGTTGTCTGGTGGAAATATGTAAGACCTATTTATACAAGACGAGATTGAAACGTACCCTGGCCTCATGAAGGAAGAGAGTAAAGGGTGAAATAATAGGAGGAGGTGGTAACCGCATGGTGTTTATGGGTGAAAACGTTTTCACCATTATTTCCTCATTTATTTGACCGCTTTATTCCTATTCACGCTTTCTTAATGTGAGCGTAGTATACGCTGCATCTTTGTGAGCGCCAAACCAAGACCTGGAAAGCATCCCCCAGTTTGTGTTGATGTCTCGAGTGTTGGTTGCACCTTGAGTGCAAGTGGCGCTGCTAGGGGCGCGTGTGGCATGTGCCAATGACATGTGCGGAATGCCTTTGTTGCGCGTTGCACCTCGAGCACAAGTGGCAATGCCAGAGCTATTAGTGGCGTGTGTGGAATGCGCCAATGGCATGTGTGGAATTCCTTGGTGGTAGGTTGTACGTTGAGTGTAAGTGGCAATGCTAGAGCTGCTAGTGGCGTGTGTGGCATTTGCCAATGGCATGTGCGGAATGCCTTGGCGGTAGGTTGCACGGTTTGCAAGTTAGGCTACTAGAGTGGGTTTTGGCATGTGCCAATGGCGTGTACGACCAAGTTGGCCTAGGTTGCACGTCTTGCAAGTTGGGCTACCAGCGTGCGTTTTAGGCATGCGGCAATGGCATGCGTGGCCAATTTGGATCACAGCCTGGTAAGAAAAGCTACCAGCGATGCGTGTTGGCGTGTGCCAATGGCATGCGTGTCCATTAGGACTACGGCTTGGTAAGAAAAGCTACCAGCGAGCGTGTTGGCATGTGCCAATGGCATGCTCGGCCATTAGGGCCACACCCTGGTGAGAAAATCTACCAGCGAGCGTGTTGGCATGTGTAAATGGCATGCTCGGACATTAGGGCCACGCCCTGGTGAGAAAAGTTACCAGCGAGCGTGTTGGCATGTGCCAATGGCATGCTCGGCCATTAGGGACACGCCCTAGTGAGAAAAGCTACCAGTGAGCGTGTTGGCATGTGCCAATGGCATGCTCGGCCATTAAGGCCACGCCCTGGTGAGAAAAGCTACCAGCGAGCGTGTTGGCATGTGCCAATAGCATGCTCGGACATTAGGGCCACGCCCGGTGAGAAAAGCTACCGGCGAGCGTGTTGGCATGTGCCAATGGCATGCTCGGCCATTAGGGCCACGCCCTGTGTAAAGCTACCAACGAGCGCGTGTTGGCATGTGCCAATGGCATGCTCGGCCATTAGGGTCAAGCCCGGTGAGAAAAGCTACCAGCGAGCGTGTTGGCATGTGCCAATGGCATGCTCGGCCATTAGGGCCACGCCCAGGTGAGAAAAGCTACCAGCGAGCGTGTTGGCATGTGCCAATGGCATTCTCGCCCATTAGGGCCATGCCCTGGTGAGAAAAGCTACCAGCGAGCATGTTGGCATGGCGCGGCTAGGGCCAAGGTAAGGGTGTTTGGCAGCGTGGCGTGACCCCGGCGTAGCTAGGGCCGAGGCAGAGCGTGTTTGGCATGGCACGGCTAGCTTGGGCTAGGTGTGGCTGGCATGATTTGCCATTGGCACGGAGGTGCGGCTAGCATGGTTGGCATGCTTTGGCGCGTTTGGTGTGACTAGCATAGCTAGGCACAAGGCAGAGTGCGTTTGGCATGGCGCGGCTAGCTTGGGCTAGGTGTGGCTGACATGATTTGCCATTAGCACGGAGGTGCGGCTAGCATGGTTGGCATGATTTGGCGCATTTGGTGTGGCTAGCATGATTTGCCATTGGCGCAGAGGAGCGGCTAGCATGGTTGGAATGCTTTGGCGCGTTTGGTGTGGCTGGCATGATTTGCCATTGGCACAGAGGTGCGGCTAGCTTGGGCTAAGTGTGTGATAGGTGTGGAATACACCGTATTTAATATCTAGTATTTATGCTTTCTTTGCGAGCTTTCTTGTAAATTATGTATCTTATGTGTGCTTTTGAGCTTATTAGGTGCAATGGAGTCATTTGGAGCAAAAAGACCAATTGGAACTCGTTCAAATACAAGATTTCTACTTTTCATTGTGTAGAGGGCGAGAAGATGAGGACAATGCCGAAAAGAATGGAGTCATTCGAGTTCGTATGAAGAAGTTATGGGCAAAACAAGAACTCATAAGCAATAAGGGCAAGAGTGTCGTTTCACGAGGCAATTGTTATCGAGCTGACCCAAGGTTAAGGGACAACTTTCTTTTGGAGAGGTTTTGAATGACAGCCACAACATGTTATGGGGCATCCATTGGCGCAAGCGTGGGTGGAAGCTAAAGCCACCCAACTAATGATTCTAAAGTTGTTTGATTTCGTGCAAGCGAATATTTTTGCAAGGTTTGGAATTCCAAGGCGATAATTAGCGATGGGGGTTCTCACTTCAAAAACAGAGGAAGCCCGACGTGAGAAGTTGTTGCGAGTTGGGAAGATGAGCGTTTATTTGGTGGGGCCAGGCGCAAGGTAGGGGAAACGTGCTTGCTGGTGGGACCAGCGCAAAGTGTGAAAGGCGATCATTGCTATTTGGCGAGACCGGCGCAAAGTGTGGCGATCGTGCTAGCCCGGCGGGCCGTGTAGATGGTGGCCCAAGGCGTCTAGCCGCAAGTGACCCAGGCGGTTGTAGGAAGTTTGGTGAGGCTGGTGATAGACACATTTTTGTGTCTAATCTCGATTCTTTATATTGATAGTGCTCATTTTTGTACTTATTATGGTGTTTTATGTGTGTGTAAAGTATTTTTGTGACTAAACATTTTTGGAAAAAATCGGCTCTGAAAGAAGTTGCACCGGAGGATGCATACTATTCGGACTCTCACTATGGAGAAGGGGTACCCAAATTACTAAGGGGCACCACAGGACATCTAAGGCAAGCTGCTATTGTACCCCCTCTTTGGATAGGGGGTGACCTCTTCTTCATGACTTTTGGCGGGAAAAACGAATTCAAGTTGATGTTTGGTGAATTCCTGGGCGAGATTTTTGATCGAGGTTTTATTGAAATTTGTGTTAGCTATGGATTGGGATTACCTGTTTAGTCCAAGGAAGAGTATGGCTAAGGAATCGAAAAGAAGGGATATGGATCGGGCTTCGAAAACGGGGGAAGATAAAGCTCGGGCTTCTATTCGAGTTTGGAGAGGATTCGCCGGGATATGGATGTGTCTGGTCTTGTTTGAGACTTGATAGGAGTTTGGGAAGTTTGGGTAACTCGGGAGGAGCGCTTGGGAAAGGTTGAATAGCAGAAAAATACCGTAACTTTTGGTGGAAGAAGCAGAAAATAATCGAAGATAAGCTGGATTTTTGGGTATCTTTATTTATATATAGGATCTTTGAGAGGTCAAGGAAATATCACGTACACTTTGGGAAGTTTAGAACTCAACATAGAAGATTCGGTCGAGGTTGCGGAGAAAGATACTAGCGGGGAGAAAAGAAAGTGAAGAACAATAGACCCTCAAAATGAGTCGTTTTAGGGGTCTTAGATTCGGTGACAAATCAACAGTGCATAAAACGGTTTACGTGCGGTCCTTGTGACTTCTTTGTAACGCCATTCTGACATGCAAACGATACATTTTATTGTTACTCATCCTTTTTAATCAACTTTTGAACCATAAAATAATATTTTGAAGACATGATTAATATGAGGAGCTAAACCCCATTGTTTGAGTGATAGAGGAAGCTATTTTTCCAAAAAGTGGTATATTTTATTTATTCATTTATTTGCAATTATTATATGATTATTTGCCTCGATTGAAAGAGTGTTTGAATGATTCTTGTTAAGCAATTGTGATTTCTTTTGATAGAGCATGCTTGGACTTAGGTTTTTTGATGTTACATGTGATTTACACTTGTTATTTTGAGAATCTACTTATTTGCAATAGTTTAGAATCAGCTTGAATGAAAATTGCATGAATATAAATATTGGATTAAATCACTTTGAACTTGGAAAATAGTGGAATCTTAGCCTCAGTGTTCTTTTTAATCTTAGCCTCAGTGTTCTTTAGAAAAAAAAAAAAAAAATTGTATTAGGGTTTATTATTTTTGTAATTTTTCTTTTCTTTTTGGACTTTGGACTTTTGGACTTTGGACATTATTTTTTTATTTTACCGTACGGAAGGGTACTTTAAATATAAGCTGACTGAGAGAAGGAGGAAAATTACGATATTGTCCTCTGCACCTTGAGTTCGTACAACGACATAAGGAGTGAACAGCCCGTCGACCTCTTAGTTCATCCCGTGCAGGCAGGGAGATAAGACTCTAAACACTCGCGAATCTCTGTCGGGATTCTTGGACTCCTTAATGTGCTTATATGTTGAGGACTGAATACGGACATTTATTTTCTAAAGCAAAGACAGGCCTGGCCATACAAGATAAGGGACCGGATTTCATCACCGTTCTCTTCTTGCCGCCTTAGGAATACGTAACCTATCACGAACCTAATCCTTAAAAATTTTGACTAGAACAAGACCGATAGGAGATGGAAGGCTTAATAAGGAAAGTCGTTCGAAAAATATTGGTTACTCTTTTAAGCACCTTGCCAAGTTCATGAAGGTTTATGAGTTGAGTGCGTGGGTAGACGCATTGTAATCCGGTGAGGCCTTGGTATCAAAGCTCCACCGAGCTTCCTCGCCTCGATTCAACTTACTTTGACTCGGATTGATTCAGGAGGTTTGCTTAAATTGTAGCAATTCCCTTTCGAAGGATTAGAAGCTAATTCTAGAAATAATCTAAGTGGAGCCATCATGCTTTGTTTCTTTATAAATATCTAGGTTTGCTTTGGTTGAGTCGGCCTTGATTTGTGATTGCATAGAATCCCCTTCCTTGTCTTTTGCATGCGAGCGTAAAGAGACGCCCTAGGTATATTTGTTAAAAACCCTGCTAGTTCTAAAGCGTCGTTACACTCAATTTAGAAAGTCGATTTTGAAGAAGTCCATTTTTGAACGTCCGTTTGAGAGACAATCCAAATATTGAATAGTGCCGAAATGGCAACTTTAAAAGCTTTGTTGAACCCGACTAGGACTACTCGTCCCTCGTGCATCGGGTTAGAAGTGAGACGAAGCAAATTATGAACTTAAACACAGGACTTTACAGCTGCTCCCAATCTTCTTAGAAAGAAAATGAAAACCCCTATTTCCATGTTAGGGACTTTGAGAAATTTTTGTACCCTAAAGATTAGAAACCTTGATGATGATGCCTTGAAACTCGAGGCTATATCCTTTTCCTTGAAAGATAAAGCCAAATCCCAGCTATATAGTTTTAGCTTAGGTTTCAGGTGAAACATATGAACAACTTACATCTGCCTTTTTGAACAAGTTTTTCCCTAGGCACAAAACATCGTCTATTAGGGCGCAAATACGTTTTTCTCAACGGGAGGAGAATCTTTGTATAGGTATTTGGAGAGGTTGATGATTTGTTGGCCCAATGTCCTCATCATGGTCTAGAAAAGGTTAGGTTAGTTCGGATCCTTTTATGAGGGTTTAGATTATTCCACTACAACCATGAAAGAGAATCTATGTGCACAGTGGGTTTGAAAAACCAAACAGTTGATGAGGCGATGACATATTTGCATGAAATGCCGAAAAAGACCAACAAATGGGAAAATAATAGGGAACCCCGTAAACAATTCTTCTAAATGAGAGGAAATGTTAATAGGGTAGAAGGAGGCTATGAATCGGTTGCCAAAATTGCCGCTATAACGAAAAGGTTAGAAGCTTTAGAAGTGGGTCACACTAGTGGTAGATTGGAGCCTTTTGGAAGGCGAGAATAATGAAGAGCAAACAAATGCTCTCTATAATAACTTACTAGATTTGATAACGAGTCAAAAGTTTGACCCATATTAGAGAAACCTATAATCCTGGTTGGAGAAACCATCCGAACTTTTCGTGGTGCATGGCGTAGTCAAGTCGGTTTAGTAATTCTAATGCTCCCCAGGTTTTGGTTGTAAGAATTCTTAGCCCTAGGAAAAATAAAACGACTAGCTTAGAGGGACTCTATTAAGATGTTAGCAAAACTCGGGATATGTTAGCACAAAACCAAATTAGTTTTCAACGAAACCCAGCGAACTTTCAAACTAATGCTCGAGATCCTTGCACTAAGTTAGAACTTCAAGTGGGCCAAATAGCTAAGACCTTAAGTGAGTAGATAATGGAAAGGTTCTAGTCGTACTAATCCCAATCCTAAAGGAGTTCATAAATAGGTGCGAAAACATCGAATGGGTTGAATGCTATTAAACCCAGAGTGAGTGGCAGAGTAGTAGACAATCGGAATGCACCATGTACGATAGTGAACATACCGTAGTTCACCCTCAGATATCACCCTCGGGACCACCACTAGATGAAGTGACCGATAAAGTTTACGATGATGTCAATTGCTGTTCCGAGAGGTCCGATTCGTGCTTGTAGCCCCGTTTCCCCAACTATTAGTACCAACAAAGAAGGAATCGAACTTTAATGACATATTGGAGGTTTTTACAATTTACCATAAACTTTCCTTTATTAGATACGATTAGGCAAATTCTGTTATGCCAAGTTCCTTAAGGATATGATGCTGAAGCGAAAACTTAGCATCCATAAAGCCTTTTTAGCTAGTCACGTAAGTTCAATCATTGAAACACCACAACTCCAAAGTACAAAGACCGGGTTCTCCTACCATTGCTTGTAAAATAAAACATAGGGTAAAAAAGCTTTACTTGACTTAGGATCAGGGTGTGAACTTACTGTAGTACCATGTGTACTTACGGCTAGGACTTGGTGAAATGAAACCTACTCGGATGACATTGAAGTTAGGTGATAGATACGTTAAAATTCCTCGAGGTGTTATTGAGGATGTTCTTATTGAGGTCGACAAGTTTATTTATCCGATTGGATTTCGTGGTCCTAGATAACCAACCTGTCCCGACCCAGAGAACCGGATACGTGTGATTTTAGAGTCGCCCATTTTGCTCCGTCTAATGCGATCATTAAGCTCGTCGAAATGGTGTGATGAATTTATCTTTTGGTAATATGACTATGGAGATGAACATTTTTAATGTCGATTAAGCTTTAATATGAGCTAGATGACACATGTATTTGAAGAGGTTAACATGATAGAAGCCTTAGTTAAGGAGTCATTACCAAACATTTTGTCCAAGACCATTGAAACTTGTCTATCCCATTTTGGTTTAGATTTTGATGACAATAGCACTATTGAACAAGTGAATGCTCTATTAGATTCTACCGTGTTAGACACTCGATAGATGGAAATCTAGGTTCGAACCATTACCGATTTAAAGGACTACCTTAATTCCTTCTTTAGAAGAGCCTCTAAGTTGGACCTAAAACACTACCGACACTCTAAAATATGTGTTTTTTAGGCCCATCTCGAGACTTTACGTGATTGTAGCTTCCAATTTGGATAATGATCAGGAAATTAGGCTAGTAAAAGTACTTCAAGACAATAAAGGAAGCTTTAGGGTGGACTATAAGCGAGACATTAAGGGTATAAGTCCTCGTATTGTATGCATGATTCATTTAGAAGAAGACTCCAAACCTTCTAGGGAGATGCAACGTCATTCGAACCTTAACATGAAAGAGGTAGTTCGAAAAGAGGTGCTTAAGTTGTTAGGGATGTGGGTATTATCTACCCAATTTGAATGAAGAAGTGGGTCAGCCCCGTTCGAGTTGTCCCCAAAGAAATCGGTATCAACAGTAGTCGGAATGATAATAATGAGTTAATCCCAACCCTAGTGACCACGGGATGGCGTATCTGTATTATTTCTGAGGAATTGAACAAGGTCACAAGGAAGGATCACTTTCCTTCCTTTTATCGACCAAATGTACTAGAGAGATTGTTTGGACATAGTTATTATTGCTTCTTAGATGGCTACTCCGGTTATAATCGGATTCGTTATTGCCCAGGAAGACCAGAAAACCTCTTTTTGTCCCTTTGGTACCTTTGCGTATAGACGCATGCCTTTCGGGCTATGTAAAGCCTCTGCGACTTTTGAGCGTTGTATGATGAGCATATTTTCTGATATGGTAGAACGTTTTCTAGAGGTCTTTATGGATGATTTCTCAGTGTTTGGTTCATCTTTTGATGAGTGCTTGCATCATTTGACATTGGTGTTGACTAGGTGTAAGGAAAAGAATTTAGTGCTTAATTGGGAAAAATGCCATTTTATGGTTAAATCATGAATTGTGTTAGGGCACATTGTTTCTTCAAAGGGTATAGAGGTAGATAAAGCCAAAGTTGACCTTATTAAGACTTTACAGGTCCCAAAAACCGTAAAGATATTAGGTCATTCCTAGGGCATGCGAGTTTTTACAATCGATTCATTAAGGATTTTAGCTTGATTTCTAGACCTCTTCGCAATTTGCTTGCAAAAGATGTTAAGTTTGTCTTTGATGATGCTTGTTTAGAGGCTTTTGAGAAGCTTAAGAATTTACTCACTCTTGCCCAGATAGTCCGGGCACCTAATTGGAAACCCCTTTGAAATTATGTGTGATGCTTGATTATGCTATAGGTGTTGTCTTTAGGTGGGTGAGAAAACAAATTACTTTATGTGATTTACTATGCTAGCAAAACTTTGAATGATGCCCAAATGAACTATACAACTACCGAAAGGAGCTTGTTAGCCATCGTGTTTGCCTTGGATAAGTTTAGATCCTACCTATTAGGTTCTAAGATCGTAATCTATCTTGATCATCTTGCTTTGAAATACCTTTTGTCTAGAAGAATACCAAACCTAGATGGTGGATCCTTTTGTTACAAAAATGTCGGAGCATTAGAGACAAAAAGGGTCTTAGAAAATGTAGTAGTGAGACCAATTGTCTAGGCTAGTTGTTAGTTCCCCTAATGATTCCTTCCTATAAGGGATAGCTTTCTGATGAACAATTGTTTCTGTTTCCCAATCACCTTGGTATGCGAATATAGTGAATTATCTTATTCTTGGTCGAATGCCTCAACATTGGGGTAAACAAGATCGTTCTAGGTTTTTAGCCGAGGTTAAGCATTTCTTTTGGGACGATCCTTATGTTTAAGTATTGTCCAGGACAGTTATTACGGATGTATACAGAGATTGACTGTTCAGTATTATCTCCTTTGTCACTGAACATGCATGTGGGGGTCATTTTTAGTACTAAGAAGACTGTTTGCTAAGATATTGCAGTGTGGTTTTTTCTCGGCCTTCGTTGTTTAAGGACTCCCATAGTCATTGTGTTTCTTGTGAGCGTTGCGAGAGGTCAGGAACCATTTCCCAGTAGAAATATGATGCCTTTAAACCCTATTTTAGTGATTGAGGTCTTTGATGTGTGGGGCATTGATTTTATGGGTCCATTTCCTAATTCTTTAGGTTATCTTTACATACTTGTCAGTTGAGACTATGTGTCTAAGTGGATTGAGGCGGTTCCGTGTAAAACAAATGAACATGTGGTCGTAGTCAGGTTTTGAAAGAGAACATACTTACACGTTTTGGTACGCGCGAGCTATAATTAGTGATGGAGGTTCACACTTTTGTAATGAACCGTTTGCACTTTTAATGAAACAATATGGTATTACCACAAAGTAGCAACCCCATATCACCCACGAGACCTCGTGGGAGTAGAGTCTCAACGGGAAATTAAGCGTATTCAGAAAACAGGTTAATACTAATAGGGAAAGAGTGGTCAGGCCGAGGCTTACCGATGCCTTATGGAAACTACCAATCTTTGCGTTTAAGACACACCCATTGGAATGTCACCTTATCGTTTAGTGTTTGGCAAGGCATGTCACCTTCCTCGTCGAGTTAGAGCATAGAGCCTATTGGGCTATTAAGAACTTAAACTTTTCACTTGACAAGGCGGGGAGCTCACGTAAAGCTCCGCTCTAATGAGTTGGACGAGATTCGTAGAGATGCATACGATAGTGCTAAGGAGTATAAGAACAAATGAAACTTGTGCATGATAAGAATATTTTACGAAAGTCATTTTCTCCAGTCAAAAAGTTCTTACGTATGACACTCGTTTTGCATCTATTCCACGGAAGTTGTGCTCTCGGTGGACCCAGGTCCTTTTGTGGTCCATCTCTTGTTTTTCCTCATGGCGCTATTGAGATTGAGACAGGATGGTAGTAGTTCTTCAAAGGTTAACGGTCGGCGATTGAAGCCCTTTTAGAGTAGCCTTTTCCTACAGGTGATGTTGAGGAGGTCCCTTTGGAGGACCACTGTTTACCTTGATTGACCATCGTACGCGGGTTGTATATTCGACATTATTTTTGTAGGTTTTTGGTTATACTTCACCCGGTACTATCTTTCCGACTTCTCTCTTTACTATTTCCTCATGTTACTTATATTTTGGTACTTTGTTCTTTAATTAGAAACATTGAGGACAATGTTAGATTTAAGTTTGGGGTGGGGTAGAAATTTTTTTACCTTTTGTTACAATAAATAAACTCCAGAGCCTAGAAATTTATGCTTATTAAGGATGGCACTAACCAATCTAAGTGGATGGAAGCATTTTGATTGTAGAATTTGAGGAACCAATCTGATTAGATGGTAACATCTAAAGAGTCTATTCATAAAAGCACAGAGCTCAGGTGTTAGAAATAACATGATAGTTTTACCATATCTCGTTGAGTCCTTTTCACTTCTGTTTTTATTTTTATTTTGTTTTTTAAACTATGTTTCTCTAAGTGATTAGGTGGGGCCCACGAATCAAGTTATTATAGATGCTAGGGTGAATTAGAGATTGAGATACAAAATAAAAAAAAAAAAAAAAAAGTGAGACCAAACCATCCGACCAACGGAATAAATTCAATAAAGTGGCCACTTGGAACCCTTGTATATGCCGGTTGTGTTGACCTAGAGTTAGGTTTATCGACCAAACTTTGGTTCCCTTGTATATGCCGGTGTGTTGATATTAATCAGGCCGGTATCTCAGTCCATTAGGATAGGTTCATTTTTGCGGAGGCCTTGAGATGAGATATGGGAAACACCAATCACTTAGTAAACATCAAAGCCATCTATGCTTTTTCTCTATATCCATCTTCTTGATCTATCCATGTGATTAGTTTTGACTTTGGATATTGATGTCCATAGTGCGACTATCTCGAGTAGAGCTTCTGTGACTTATATATGAATTTTAGTATGCTTGAGTGCAAACTCGTGTGTACAACAATTGGAATTTCGCATCGGGTACTTCCTCCGTAGTGAATAAGTATGCCAACCAAGGAGATTCTTTAGTGCCTTCAAGGTTACTCGCGTAGATAGTTAGGGTCTTGAGTAAAGGTTTTGTGGGTACACCTCTGGCAAACCCTCCCGAGACTATAACTCGGCCACTAGGGACACCTAGGGGTTTAAAGGCTTATTGCATACGCTAAATGCAATCGACGATGCTCTGACGATGTGAGTTAGGATTTTATTTTATTATTTTTGCTCGAGGACTAGCAAATAATAGGTTTGGGGGTATTTGATAGACACATTTTTGTGTCTAATTTGTCTCGATTCTTTATATTGATAGTGCTCATTTTTGTACTTAGACCTCTTCCTATGGGTATGGCAAAAAAATGTAGTTTGGCATGCCAGGTGGCATGGCAAATGAGTTTCCCCACTATGGTAGATATGCCAAACTTGATTAAAAACATATATTTAATTGTGTTGGGTGGGACCTAATGAATAAAAAATATATTTGTGTTTGTGTGGTGGGGTATTTATAAAAGTTTTAGTGTTATAATATATTTAGTGGGACCCTTAAAATATAAAAATATATTAGAATAATGAAAAAGTAGGAGAGAAGGATAATTTTATATATATAAAATTACTCGGAGATAAAGTGAATATGTTTGGAGATAAAGAGAATATCGCCGGCGATAGAGTCTCTGTCCACAAAGCGAAGCGATAGAATCTCTATCGCTCGATGGAAACTCTGTCTCCCTATGCCTATATGCCTTAAATAACATATTGGCATATGAGTTTGGCAGTTTGACATACCCATAATGGGTGCATATATGCCAAATATCAGTGTTTGGCATACCCATAGGAAGAGGCCTTATTATGGTTTTTTATGTGTGTGTAGGTATTTTTGGCCAATAAAATTTTTTGGAAAAATCGACTCGAAAAAGTTGCACCGGAGGACGCATACTATTCGGACTCTCACTATGGATAAGGGTACCCAAATTACTAAGGGCACCAAGGACATCCCCAAGCCATTTGCTATTCGCACCCCTCTTTGGATAGGGGTGACCCTTTCTTCTTCATGACTTTTGGCGGGAAAACGGAATTCAAGTTTCGAGTGTTTGGCGGAACTCCCTGGGCGAGATTTTGATCGAGTTTTTAGCGAATTTGTGTTAGCTATGGATTGGGATTACCCTGTTTCGGCCAAACAGTGGGAAGGTATGAGCTGTAGAATCGAAAAACAAGGGATATGGATCGGGTTTACACAAAACAGGGGATAAAAGCTCGGGCTTCTGTTCGAAGTTTGGAGAGGATTTTACGCCAGGATATGGATGTATCTGGTCTTCTTTGAGACTTGATAGGAGTTTGGGAAGTTTGGGTAACTCAGGAGGACGCTTGAGAAGGTTGAGATAATAAGAAAAATACCGTAACTTTTGGTGGAGGAAACCGAAGAATAATCGAAGATAAACTCGGATTTTTGGGTATGCTGGCTATATATAGGATGCTGAGAGGTCAAGGAAGTATCACGTACACTTTAGGGGAAGTTTAGAACTCAACAGAGAAGATTCAGTCGAGTTGCAGAGAAAGATACACCAGCAGGAGAAGAAGAAGAAGTTGAAGAACAATAGACCCTCAAAGACAGTCGTTTTAGGGGTCTTAGATTCAGCGACAAATCAACAGTGCATAAGACGGTTTCGTAATGTGTCCCTTGTAATGGCCTTCTTTGTAACGCCATTACGGCGTTGCAAGCGATCACATTTTATTGTTTTCTCATCCTTTTAATCAACTTTTGAACCATAAAATAATATTTTGAGAACATGATTAATATGAGGAGCTAAACCCCATTCTTTGAGGCGATAGAGGAAGCTATTTTTCCAACAAAAAAGTGGTATATTTTATTTTATTCATTTATTTGCAATTATTATATGATTATTTGCCTCGATTGAAAATTGTTTGAATGATTCTTGTTAAGCAATTGTGATTTCTTTTGATAGAGCATGCTTGGACTTAGGTTTTTGATGTTCTATGCTTTGGATTTACACTTGTTATTTTGAGAATCTACTTGTTGCAATAGTTTAGAATCAACTTGAATGAGAAAATTGCATGAATATAAATATTGGATTAAATCACTTTGAACTTGGAAAATAGTGGAATCTTAGCCTCAGTGTTCTTTTAATATTGATAAAATGTTTGTCAGAGTTTTCTATAATTTTTAGTGAGTTTTCTATTTTTTTTGTTTTGAATTTAAGTCTAAAAAATCCTTCACAAGTCTGAGAGGAACGACATCTTTCTTACCATTCTACTACAACTTGTTAAAATCACATCAACTGGCGCAAACTTGATGGGACTGGTGAAAACAAGGAGGGAGTAAGTGTTTCTAAAGATAGCAAAGTTTCCTTATTTTGCCTTCCTTCACGCGCGGCTTCAACCAAGGCATCATCCATGCCAAAAATCTGGAAGCGTTACGTCCATCATTACTTCCTTTCCTTCTTTAAGTTTCCGTATTCATACCCAACGTAATTGCATCATCTCCCTCGTTTTAGAAAGGGTTCTTCTTGTTGAATTTTTCCTCTTCGTCATGTCGCACAGAGACCAATCATCTTCTAACCTGTGCCCAGTTCTCCGGTGAAGGCGCGAGGTCCGACTCTTGCAAAAGCACCCGACTAGGGTTATTCGGGCTAAGAAGATCATGACGGTATGTTTTCTTCTTCTTCTCCGTTCGTGTTATCCTCTTTTTATATGTGTATAGATATGATGAAACTGGATCATTTCCCCATCTTTTTTGCAACGTATGATGGGACCCTCTGTGGATGGTTGCGCCTTTAACTCTTTGGAGAAGGGCTTGATTTGGCAGACGATCTTCTTCTCTTGAGGAGGCATTGGTTGGGATTGAATCTCCATTCCACGAAGCTAGTGGAATCATTAAGGACCTCCCTTCCATCTATCCCCATAAAGAACAAGTGCATGTTCGGACTTTCTTGGGCTCGATGAGCATGGAGGAGGCGAGAGAACAAGAAAGAGTCTTGGCATGTTGAGAGGTTTCAAATGTGGCAAAGCCTTTCCTCGACACGGGTATGGGGCGGATCGGATGGTTTCTAGGTTGAAACGACGGAAAAGTGAACGTGTGGTGGTCTTGGAGGAGAGCGCCATGATTCTTGACTTCGATGTGGATGAATCAAAAAACTTTCTCCGAAGTGTCATTGAGAAAACCTTGAATGAGCATATGAGAAACGAGATACCCTCGAAGTTGATGCCAAAGGTGTCGTTGGTGATAGGAGGGGGTCATGGTGGGTATCTTTGGACCGGTCGTCGATGAGGATCTTTTTATTCTTGTGTTTGCTTCGGGATGGGATGTTGAGGGCTGCCGTGCTAACAGATTGAATGGAACCTTTGTTGCCCGAGGGATTTTGGGGGAAGTGCTTGAAGATAGTCTTACCCGAGGGGACTTGTACTCCGTCCTTCGAGGGCTAGTTCTTCCTTTTGTTATTCCCGTTACTGCTTTAGTTCCCGGGTGTCCCTTTTTTTTTGTAAACTCGTCTTTTCCTTCTTCTTCATCACCAACATTTTGCTTCATATATATTTTTGAAAGAGGTTGTGGTATGATGGCTCTGCAATGGTGTTCAGGTTTTCCGATGTATTTCTACGATATCTGGGAGGATTCGCTTGGAAAGAGATGTATTTATGTTTTTTTTGACAAAAGGGAATCCCTAGGGAAAAATACTAAAAGTAATTACAACTATTAAGAGGAATTGTTAAAGGAAATACTAAAAAGCGGAGTGATTGGGAAGTATGCATTTTAGGGATTGGATTCCTTGAGCCATCGCATGAGTGAATTATCACGCCTTCAGTGTGTGTCTCGCATTGATGAGCTTGCAATATCCTCCCAAAAAGGGTATCCGCAACCCGGGATACGGCTCGTTTTCTCCTTCATTGGGAAAATCCATTTTTACTCTATCATCTTCCCAACTTGAAACGAGCTTTCCTTAACCACTACATCTCCAATTGAAAACGGGTTCGTACGTCGTGCAACCGTTTGAGTCTTGGCTTCGTTGGCTGATAGAAGTTTCCAAGCTTCTTGCAAAGTGTTCAAATGGTCCAGCTCCCCATTCACATTTCTTGAGCGTTGGTGCGATAATCGCGCGAGTCCCCATGACGGAATGGGGAAGGAAAGATAGTTGCGTAAAAGGTTGCCTAGTCGACTTACTTGCATTTGAAAATCATGAGCTAGCGCCAACGGGTCCTCTCCAGGATGCCTGGGTTCCTTCAATAGCTCGTTGATGCGATAACTCGTGGGATAATTTGTTGGGAATTCCTTCGGGCGTGGACGTCGGCGGAGAGGTGTACATCCAATTTCGCTTTGTTGTCGAGCACCCATAAGCGTCCCAATATCATGTCATGATCTAGTTCTTTGACAATGTGGAACTTTTTATGCGTTATAGAGTCTCCCATCTTGATCTCTAGGTTGATGTAGCCATGCGCGTTCAAAGTTTCTCCCATCAAGCTCTTAATCACAGACGGGGAATAGGTAGCGTCTTGTTTTGTAAATCCTGCTGCCTTTAGTGTCTTGAAAGTAATGATGTTGTGGTCAGAGGCCGTGTCGATGAGCGTGTCGTAATTAGTTACCTCTTAAATGGGACGTGGTGTGCAGTCCCAGTTATCCTTTTGCTCGCTTTGTTTGGAAAGCTTGGGCCCCGGCGTGGATTCCGAGGAGAGAAAAAGTCGTTCACCGGATACAACACGATTGAGAGTCGCGAAAATATCTTGGCGCCACCTTGGAAAGATAGAGAATTTCGCATACATGTTGCATCATGGATTGTATGGGTCTCGTGCACGAGTCTCAAGAGGACCAGCGGTTCTTATCGGGAGTGGGTCTCAGTAATGCACTCTTTCATCTCCGGTTGGAGTCCTCCCGCTTCTATCTTTTCTTTGAAAATATGCTTTAATGTTGCAATCGCCGGGCTCGGGTGGTGAACGAACCTGTGGTAGTGGCAAGATTTGGGTTCTCCATCTCATCCTCGGTTGGTAGACGTCGGGAGGTGGGTCCCGATAATATCATCTTGAACCCGGAGCTTCTAGGAGGTAAATCACCTCCTCGATGGGAAACGAGAAATTAAAGGAACTTCCTTCGGTCTCATGATGCTGCATGGGAGTTTTAGTGACGGTCTTTCGTGGTGGGGGTTCCCGTTGCGCCGGCTTTTCACGTTTTGGTTGGTGGCTCGTAGTTGGGGCTTTCCTTTTTCCCCTTTCGTTTACTATGTTCACGGAGGATGAGCCGCATTAAATTGTTTCCGATGAGGCGTCTACTCCCGCGAGTTTCACGCGTGTCTTGATTCGATTTGGCTAGCTCTTTCAAAGAATGCTTTGCCGTTATTGCGAATCGTCTGGCGGCTTCTCATGGAGTTCGGAGAATGTTTGGAAGCGTAAGTTTTCTAGCGTTGCGGGCGCGGTAAATTGGAACCATACCATTGATGCATCGTTCACCGGTTGTTGCTCGGTCACGTTTTGGGGTCGGTGATAATCAGTGCTTGAACCCCCGAACCTTTGACGAAATCATTCGGATGTTGCGTTATCCTCTTTGGTACATTCTTCCGAGGTCCGAAAGCAACTTTTCGGATTAACGAAGAAGTATTTCTTGTAAAACGCAGTGTGATGCTACTCCAGTTGGGAATGCTTTGATTCGTGGGATGCTGTTGTACCATATACGCCCTTCGGTAAGTGATTTTGAGAATTCCCTTAAACGAAGAACGTGATTATATTCATGTTCACCTAGGGATTCTGGTGAAACGAGAGACATGCTCATGTGCATTCCCGATTACCATCGTACAGGTAAATTGAGGAGAAAGTACCCCATTCGGAGAGGGATTTCTCTGTATTTCGGATGGGTAAGGGGGTTGGTGATGATGCACGTCCAACTCATCATTCTTGATTCGGTTGCGGATAAGTTGTTCCAAATCTTCTCTCGTGACGAAGTTGGGTGGATGATTTCCTTCCAACGGGATTCTAGCGCATGAGTTTCCTCATCCGTGGAGGTGTGCTCGCCGAAGTCTTGGCGTCGGGGTTGTTGGAGACGTTCTAGCGGCTATGGAGGACGCGACTCACATGGTAGTCGCTCATGCACAAGGGTCTTGAGAAAGATGAGTACCTCCTTCTCGTTGAAACCATTTCCGTATGGGCTCGCGAGCATCTCTTTCGTTCCATCAAATCGGCGATGGTGACGTAAGGACGACTTCTCCGGTCCCTCAGGTCTCTCGTCCCCGTTTCGGCGGGGTAGTTGGAACCTTAGTTGTGGTCGGAGGCGCCATGCTAGACGAAGCATTTGGGGTAAATAGCAGGCTCAGCCACGGTGATTTGGTGGCGTGACACCCAAGAGATATTTTCGTTGCCATGATTAGAGGGTTGTTCGGAGACACTAGAGGAGGCGAGAGGCTGCGGCACAGTGATTGGCGGTTTTATACTTGAGGGAGTGCATTCGATGTTCCGTAGTCGGCAGGTGATGCAACAACGTTATTGGGAGAGACGCTAACATTAGGGATGCGTTCGTCTTTGGTATTCTCGGCACTGCTCCGGACACGAGTTCCACCATGTTGGGATTTGACGTTCGGAAACGGGAAATCGGGAGTCGTAGTTGGTATTGTAACCGATAGATCAATCCTATCATTGCGGGTTGCCAATTGTTTATGGGTGAAAATCGTTCCGCCGATTTAGGTAAATTCGGTAGGTGAGTGAGAAACCTGGTTTAAACCCTAAACAAATGTCTTACGTGCGCACTTTATAGATTCGAGATCAACTGTACAAGTCCTAGCTAAACCAAGAAATGGCCGTTCCGGATTTGCTTCGGTCACAAAGTGGAGGAGAAGGGTTGATTTGGGGAGAGGAAGCAAAGAAAGGTGTTAAGACCCGAGAATAGTTGGGAGAGTAGTGTCTCGACTTGTATCGGAAAGTGAAACAGGAAGCTTGCAAGAGATGAAAGCTTTTTGGAGAGCTTGCAAAGTTTCCTTTTCGAGAGTGTTGTATTTTTCTCCGACCCGAGACTTGTTGTCCGGTGGAAATAGGTAAGACCTATTTATACAAGTTAGATTGAAACGTGACCACAGCCTCATGAAGGAAGAGAGTAAAGGGTGAAATAATGGGAGGAGGTGGTAACCACATGGTGTTAATGGGTGAAAACGTTTTCACCATTATTTCTGATTTATTTGACCGCTTTATTCCTATTCACGCTTTCTTAATGTGAGCGTAGTGTACGCGCAAGCTGTGACCGCCAAACCAATAACCTAGAAAGCATCCCCGGTTTGTGTTGATGTCTCGAGTGTTGGTTGCATCTTGAGTGCAAGTGGTGCTGCTAGGGCGCATGTGGCATGTGCAATGGCATGTGCGGAATGCCTCATTATGCAGTTGCACCTCGAGCGCAAGTGGAAATGCGAGATCTGCTAGTGGCGTGTGTGGCATGTGCCAATGGCATGTGTGGAATGCCTTGGTGGTGGGTTGTATGTTGAGTGTAAGTGGAAATGCATAGAGTTGCTAGTGGCGTGTATGGCATGTGCCAATGGCATGTGCGGAATGCCTTGGCGGTAGGTTGCACGGTTTGCAAGTTCGGCTACTAGCGTGGGTTTTGGCATGTGCCAATGGCGCGTGCGGCCAAGTTGGCCTAGGTTGCACGGCTTGCAAGTCACTACAAAGATGCGTGTTTTGCATGTGCCAATGGCATGCGTGGCCAAGTTGAATCATGGCCCGTGTTTTGAAAAAGCTTCAATGAGCGTGTTGGCATGTGCCAATGGCATGCTCGGCCATTAGGCGCGCCTTGGTAGAAAAAAGCTACTAGCGAGCGTGTTGAATGTGCCGATGGCATGCGTGGCCAATTTGGGTCATGCCACGGGTAGGAAAAAGCTACCGAGCGTGTTGGCATGTGTGGCCAATTTGGGTCTGCAGAAAAAGGCCACACAATGGCGTGTTGGCATGTGCCAATGGCATGAATGGCCAATTTGGGTCGCGCCCGGTAGGAAAAGCTACCAGCGAGCGTGTTGGCATGTGCCAATGGCATGCGTGGCCAATTTGGGTCGCGCCTTGGTAGAAAAAGGCTACGGCGAGCGTGTTGGCATGTGCCAATGGCATGCGTGGCCAATTTGAGTCGCGCCCATAGGGAAAAGCTACCAATGAGCGTGTTGGCATGTAAAGCAATGGCATGCGTTGCCAATTTGGGTCGCGCCCCGGGTAGAAAAGCTACTAGCGGCGTGTTGGCATGTGCCAATGGCATGCGTGGCCAATTTGGCATAGGTTGCATGATTTGCAAGCCTAGGCGTGGGCGCCATTTTGGCATGGCATGGTTAGGGCCAAGGTGCTTGGCTTGGCGTGACGTGACTAGCGTAGCTAGGGCCAAGGCAGAATGCGTTTGGCATGGCGGCGGCTAGCTCGGGGCTAAATGTGGTGACATGATTTGCCATTGGCACGGAGGTGCGGCTAGCATGGTTGGCATGCTTTGGCGGCGTTTGGCATGGGCATGATTTGCCATTGGTGCAGG
Source organism: Papaver armeniacum (assembly GCA_023531295.1). Lineage (NCBI taxonomy): Eukaryota > Viridiplantae > Streptophyta > Magnoliopsida > Ranunculales > Papaveraceae > Papaver > Papaver armeniacum. Next base: position 83,389 of record JAJJWW010001409.1, read on the forward strand.
TGCGCTAGCTTGGGCCAGTGTGGTCGGGCATGATTTGCCATTGCACAGAGTGTGGATATGGCCAAGGTAAGTGTGTTTGGCTTGGCGTGGTATGATTAGCGTGAAGCTAGGCTGGCGGAAGTTCATTTTGGCATGGCACGGCTAGCTTGGGCTAGGTGTGCCCGGCATGATTTTCCATTAGCCTGAGGTGCGGCCAGGCATGGTTGGCATGCTTTGGCGTTTTTAGTGTATTGGTCATGATTTTCCATCGTACCGGAGGGGAATTAGAGTTTTGTTCGTCGTAACCCTAATTTGAAAAAATACCCCCTATTAATTACTGATTACATGCATTAAATGTCCTAATAAATGTGTCACTGGTGACATTAGGTTATTTGGGATTTTACGATTTTACCCTTTGTTTAAAAACCATCATCAACACCATGTCATCAACGATTGAAACATATTCCTTATTCTTCTTTTTTTTGTTAAATTTTTTGTTCTCCTCTCTTTGAGGATTTAATCAAATCAAATGGTGTTTTAATCAGGTGCTTGATCGAGACACCTGATGTTCAAACAATGTAAATCTGATTGTACATATAAACTCATGTGATGTCTATTCTTGTCAATCGTTGTGGAAACACATTGATTTTATTTAGTTTGCTACAAATTTATTTTACCCGCGAACAAGATAACAATCAATTTAGAAAAGAAGTAAAAAAAATGGTCATCCTATCAATACACGACAACTATTACACCATTTCCTCTCAAAGTTACGTGGTTGGAGATGATTTTCTTCGACTTCCTATATCTTAGGAAAGTTTCAATACAAATAAGCAGAGGATGTCTACTTTATGCATCCTCATATGAAGGATAAGGACGTGCCATTGGAGATGCTCTAAGTTTTGTGTGATGAAGAGGGACAGAGAAGAGAAATTAAAAAAACATAGAAGAAAAAGGAAAATAATTAGATATAATCACTTTCCATAAACATTTAAGCCCCCAACAATTCTAATAAAGACAAGCGTGTCCTGTTTTCATTTTTATTTCTATTATTCTAGATTTAGTGCAACACATTAGTGGTTATGAGCAACTAAAAAGCGTTGCAAACCCGAAAAACGAAATATTGCAAAATCCTGGATATGGTGTAGTGAATCTTAAATTTGTTTTGCTAAGCATGTTTTTGCAATAATTAATTGCCTCACAAACTTCTCTCAAGGTGATTTGTCTCACAAACCTCCCTCTCTGATCTAGGTGTGTCTGTATCACAAACCACACTCTAGATGTCTTAGCTATGAGCTAAACATCTCTATTTATATCTTTAACGCTTTCCCCCAAACCTTATAGGAATCTATTTCCTTATTAGGAATAATTCCTTCTCTAGGGTATATTTCCTTATCAGGAATATTACCTTTTCTAGGAATAATTCCTTTTCTAAGTATATATTTCCATATCTATAAATATTACCTTGTCTATGAAATATTCCTTTTGTAGGTATATTTCCTTATCTAGGAATATTACCTTGTCTAAGAATATTTCCTTATCTAAGAATACTGCCAAAAAATCATTATTCCTTCCCAAAGTAGAAATCTATCCTCAATCCATCTTGAGGATCACTAGTTTTCGGAGAGAGGAAGATACACATGTATCAACCACTAATGCTGGTTTGCAGTGACAACCTACTATCTTCGCTCACTAGCAACCGCCACCAGAGGTTACTTTAAGATTAATATTGATGCTTCTATTCTCCTAACTGTACCATTGCGGGAATTTCCATTCTAATTAGAGATCATGCAGGGCGATTTGTGGATGCCATGGGACTCCTCCAACATGCTAGAAACATAACTCAAGCAGAAGCATGGGGATTCTTACACGCTATGCAATGGGCACACAGATCTCAATACAAGAAGGTTATATTTGAAAATGATAACATGCAGGTAGTGAATCTCCTTAAAAACCAAAAGTTACATCCTCCCCGACAGGATGATTGTATAATTAATAGGTGTGTAAGTTTATCAGGTCAAAATCCTTACGGGTCTTGTCTCTATGTAAATAGATCTTATAATAAAGTTGCTGATAAAATGGCTAAATGGCTAAATATGTAAGAAAGAATAACTTAGACAAAATGTGGTGGTTTGCTTGTCCGTTGGATGTCAGACCAGCTCTTGAAGCTGACTATGTATGTACTAGCTTTTCATAATCGGTAAATCTTGCTTGCTTGTTGTTAGAAAAAAGAAAAGAAAAAAACAAATTGTATATATAATTTGAGGCCAAAATACCTACTCCACAATGAAAGTTAGTGCTAAAGTTTCCAATTCAAGCTCTGGCCCCTACCAATAGGAATTGAGGGTTTACCTATTAATTCGGCCATTTTCTGTACGCACCAAACCGATTACCCATTCTATTTTACCGTGACATCAATTGGATATAAAATATAATTTCCAAACCCTAATTCTCTTTCGACTCATCACTTCTAGACCTCTAAAGAAAATGCCGTTTCTTCTTCGTTCTACCTGTAGAGATGCATATAGAATCGAACGAGCAGCATATGGTTTTACTGTTCTTCACTATTGAACTCGGAAGCAAGCAAAATCTCCACCACAGTAGCACGCTAGCACCATAACCGGCGGACTCACTACTACAAAGGCCATCTAAATCACCTCCACCAACAAAAAAGGTGATTGATTCCTTATGGTTTTTCGTATTTTTTGTTTTACTAATCTAAAAATTGAATTTTTAGTAAAACTGAATGTTTATTGTTTTCTTTTGATTTTTATTTTTGTTCGGTTGTTGTTCACTTCAGTCACCAAGATGGGCACCAGTAGAAACGGTTATTGAACCCGAAGCAGCTTCTACAAATGAAGCAAACGGAGATGCTTGTGCTAGACCCTAACCTTTAACAACATCCCGAAGTCTTGCAGCCTCTTTTAATAATGGTGGAAAACATCACCCACTCTTCAAATGAAATTTTGAATTGACTTTGGCCCTATTGGCCGATACACAAACTTTTTTTTAGCCTTAGAATTCATCCAATCTTCGAATCTGTCAATATATCAATTAAATCATCAAACACTTTTTTAGTTTAGATTCTTACAGATTAGAGAATGACAGGAAAAGGTGAATCGATACTGGTGGAACCTATTCATACCAACAAGATCGTCTTGATATCATAGCTACAAGTAAATAACACTTCCACTCATTCTTCTGTCATTCTTTTTCTCCTATACTTTCAATGATAGTTTTGGGCTTTGATTTACGTGATTCATTACGAGATTTGGGTACTTTATAGAATAGACTGCTCAGTTTCCTTTGATTATTAACAACCATGCTAATTCTACAAGATCATCTTAATTTTCATACTTTCATAAAATAACATTTCAGAATCTGATTAGGGACTATGAACTGATTTATCAACATTGAGATATTTTCCTTATAGGTTTAGAATAAGCCACTTCCATATCGAACGACAACCGAAGTGATTGCTGTACTGTGATTGATAAATGTTACCTATATTTTGGATATTATATATGTGCATCGATGCTAAAGTAATCTCATAATACCGTTGAGCAGTATATAGATTAATAAGAGCTTCAGTGAAGAAAAGGTTTGTTAGAGTAGAACGCGGGTCAACAGTTTGTTAGGCTCGCGTAGGGAGTTTAGAGTGAGACTGAGAGAGAAGCTCTTCATTTAAATGCAACCCAACCTAAAATTAAATACAACTCATTTAAATGTCAAGGAACAGAAGCATGCTAACTCTCTTTAGTGTATCCTAAGATATCTATTTCTTTACAACAGGTACATTATAAACATTTAAATTGTTCGAAGGGGTTTTTTCAAGACAGTGCGTATGAACCTTTAATATGGACTGATCTATGAAATTGGTATTCGTTAGTTTTGGATTATATGTAAAAGACGTTTAATGTTAAGCATCCTTGCTTTAATGGTTACAATTGGTTTTAACTATTTAATGGGAATAGTAACATATTTTGTGTTCAACGAAAGTACTTGAAGAAACACTCTTTGATATCGAGAAATGCGTATGCGTGTTCGGCTACGAATTGACAATATTTTTATTTCATATTGTTTGTAGGGTTTAAGATGCAATCAGATCCACTTGAGGTGTGGGGTTCTTGGTGAATATTTTTAGCTGACTTGCCTTATCTTGGTTACTACTGCTAACCCTGTTCTCTCGAACATTTTGGTTATTGTGGTTAGCAGAGGTTGCCAGGGCAAGACAACTTAGTGGTCGTAACCTTTGAAAATGGGTGAGAGATGTATTTAGCTTAGTCAAATTCTTAGTTCCAGGCGTTATTCAGGTGCTGCTATTTATTTTAGCTTGATGAATCATTCTTTAAAGCTTTCTGATATTAAAATCTAATTCATAAATTTCAGTTTTAGGGGGTAAAGCATGAAAATATATAATGCACTCAATATATTTTCATAGATTTTGCATGTTTATACGAAAGCTCTTTAGCTTTATCTGTATTAGTAGAGTTGACTGAACTGCTTTATACTTTCCATCCAAATATGGACCGATCCTAAGTGAGGGTATGGGACTACGGTTTTAGTCTGTATTGCGAAAAATCCCACAAAACTATGTATAATTTGTTTGATTGTATACACGAAGGAGGTTCCAAGTGGAATTATTTGAATTTATTATGTAACTATGAGCTAATCATAAGAAAGAGAGTCATTTCCGGGAGATGAGAATTAATTAATTCGATTGATCTGATGAGGTATTTATAGGTGTTCATTCTCTGATTTATTATTAATTTCAATTTGTTCTTATGGGGAAAATTAATTTCATGTTTGTCAGAGCACTTTGGTTAATTCTACGTCAGGTATTGTCGACATGGATACAAAATCAAACTATTAATTTGAGCAATTGGTTTCAATGTAAGCAATTACAGATGTATGTGAATAGGTACAAGTGGGCTGACAAATAGTTCTTAGTTCTGATTAAGCAACTTAAATATGGCCCAATGGAAATGGTGGTTGTTAGCTGTTGTTGTGTCTGCCCGATGCAATTGCAAGATAAAAAAACATGTACCAAAGTAACAATATTACTGCACACATCATATCTTAAAACCAAATTGCATTAACTAATGAAATGATTGCGCAGGTACAAGCTAGAATGGCGAATAAGGGAGATGAATCTGGAACCGAAACATTAGCTATTATAGGATTGGTTGCTGATTTTATTGACAATATGCAGGTGCCTCAATGTTTATGCGAATTAGTGGCCCAACAGGAAAGGTATATACCAACCAATGACAATACATGATCTATTCATTATTTGAGTACTTAATTACAAAGGTGGTCATCTACGTAACATTCCTGATGCCAATACTTAATAATGTTGAACAGTAACATTGTTAGTTGTCAACTTGAAAATGCTTACTGAAGGTTGGGAAAAGAAGGACGATATGCTAAAGTTATGCGATCTCTACATTTTCAACTCATATAATAATCCAATTATCCGGGTAAAATATTCGCCCCGGTTGTTTTAGTTTAGACAACAACTATCTGAGCTGCTAATACTCTGTGATCTCTACACAAGTAGATACTACATTTCGACACAACAGGAGAGACCCGCCTCTACATTTTCAGCATAACTAATAATTCAACTAATGTAACCCCGTGCAACGCACGGGCAACATACTAGTTTATAGATATATGGGGGATTTTGCGTTTCCCCCCCAAAATAAATAGCTATTTTGCGTTTCCCCCTTTGCAAATTACTAATTGGTAAAACCCCCTTTCTGTCATAACCGCCGTTACAACCCAGTTAGTTATGCACGTGCAGCTCACGTGTATGTAATAAATTAGTAATTATTAAAATTCCTAAAATACGCTTTAACCTAAAATAAAAATTAAGACGTGGTTGAGCATTAGCCGTTGATTTTCTTGGTTAAAATATAGATGCCTGTAGAGAAGATAAACACCCGTCTCTTCTTCCTCTTCATCTTTGGTTGATGAACAGAAACCCTGCAACACAATAGGAAAAATTCAATATATGATTTTGGGGTTTTTCATCAAATAAATTAATTTTTCGATTTGGGTGTTCTGATGTTAGTTCGTCTTCTTCTTTATTGAAAAATTAAGATTATGATCCCCTTGAATCAAAGATATATCTTTTAGGTAATTTTGGATGCTAGCTTGTATCTAATCGTTACATGCCAATGTCTATAACAAACAATTGATTGAAAAGTGAGAAAGTAAAAGGTGTGAACATGGGTAATATGCTTCAAATCCATATTACTTGAAGCAGCAGATTAGATTGGAAAGCGACAAGAAAGAAAAGATGGTTGGTATAGAAGAAATGGTGAGTTTAATAGATGGAATAAAATTCCATTTCAATGAAGTGGGATCAAATGATAAATATTTAATTTATCACCAAGTACGATTTTGTTTTTTATCTCTGAACAAAACTAGTTGTAGAGACATGGGCGAAGACGACGGAGGTGAAGAAGAAATAATCTCTGGCTCTCATTTTTAGGAAGACGTGTTTGTTTTCCCAGACCGTAAGATCAAATCGATGGCGTTACAACACGTGCCCGTCACTAATTTAGTTTGAAGGGTTATCTCCGATATTAATTATTTTTTTATTTAATACGCACACGTGAGCTGCACGTGCATAACTATCTGGGTTGTAACGGCGGTTATGACAGAAAGGGGGTTTTACCAATTAGTGATTTGAAAAGGGGGAAATGCAAAATAGCTATTTATTTTGGGGGGGAAACGCAAAATCCCCCTAGATATATTTGTGGTGGGAATTATTTTATTCTTTAGGAAAGTAGCTTTGGGATGAAATAAAGTTGTGATTTATTTGTTTGGAAATGTGTTTAGAATAAAAGAAAGACTTTGACCAAATTGACAACGTCCGCACCTATTACCTTCTACATGTATTCCAGCAGATTGACCACTTAACCATTAATTAGATCAATACTCAAATATGGCAGTAGACATTTGTCAAACGTTTAGGTGTATTTTTTCTAAAAAAATTGATAGTCTGAATTTTTTGTGTTAATGTTAATTTTAATTGACCCAAAAACAAAATATTTTATATTTTTATTTAATCGTATAGTTATTTTTTTGATATGCGAAAGCCGGACCTAGGCCCCTACCCAAATTTAGCTAGTTGGACTAGCTCCACTGCTACTAGACCCAACCCGCCAAACCCCTCTATATAAACTAATTTAAATACAAACCTCTACGATGGATATCGAACTACTGACTTCCTTTTTACTGGAGTTGATGGGATACCACTGAGTTATGCTCTTAAACCAATTTAATCATATATATATATTTTTTATCATATATATATTTAATCATATATACTTTTTTTATATTACATCAAAAAAATATATATATATATATTTTTTTTTATCATGGGTTTTTTCATCTATTCTGGATTAAAATAATTTTGCCTTCAAATTTAAAAATAGAAATACTTTTTTCATCAAAAAATTGAAAGTTTCCTAGAAAAAATCACATTTAAAAGAACACGCAATTGGGGGATATAGAAACTAATCGTGGGATATCAATTACTTCCCCAACTAATAGTGTCTGCTAAGGGGTGTTTTTGGAGGGCAAAAATACTAAAATACCCTTCCCTCAAAATAAAAATCAAAAAACAAAATCATATTCCCCATTTCGATCTCCACTTCTTATTAATCTTTTTAGGGTTAAAACTTTGAAACCCAAATGTTCCCCATTCTCTTTCAAATTCTAAATTTTCCCCATTTCCTTTCAAATTCTCTTCTCCTTCTCTGCCTAAGTGATGAAGAACATGTCGGAAATGATAATGAACATCTTAGGAAATGATGAAGACCACGTAGGAAGTGATGAAGACCATGCCGTAAGTGATGAAGAACATGTCGGAAATGATGAAGGTCACGCCGGAAGTGATGAAGACCATGCCTAGGAATTGATAATTCAATGCCGAAACTAAATTCTAAGACATGATCGATATAAATTTTTTTAATGCGGTAGTCAAGTGAAAAAAAAATCAATTTTCCGAATACTTTTCGTCATGTGCCGCATAGAAATTTAGGATGAAGACCACATGGAAGTGAGTTCGGATGGTTATTTAGGATGAAGACCACGCGCGGAAGTGAGTTAGGCATGGTTATTTAGGATGAAGACCATACGCCTAAGTGATGAAGAACATGTCGGAAATGATGAAGACCATGCCTAAGTGATGAAATTCAATGCCTAACTAAATTCCGGCATGCTCGATATAAATCTATTAATCCCGGTAGTCAAGTGAAAAAAAAAATCAATTTTAAGAATACTTTTCTTTGGTCATGTGTCGGCATAGAAATTTAGGGATGAAGACCACACGGAAGTGAGTTAGGCATGGTTATTTAGGATGAAGACCACGCTGGAAGTGAGTTCCCATGGTTATTTAGGATGAAGACCACGCCGGAAGTGATGAAGAGCATGTCTGAAATGATGAAGACCATGTAGGAAGTGATGAAATTCAATCAAGGAACTAAATGCTTCTGCATGCTCGATATAAATCTATCAATGCCGGTAGTTAAGTGAAAAAAAAATCAATTTCTGGATACTTTTCATCATGTTCCGGCATAGAAATTTAAGCAAAAACCATGACGGAATCAGTTCCGGCATGCTCGAAAATTAGATAATCGTGTCTTAGATCGATTAAAACCGGAAAAATAGGTTTGAAGATCAAACAATTTATGAAAATTTCCCAAAGAAATTCCTAAGCATGGTTTTTTGGTTAATTACCATGCCGGCACCAAGCTTTTTCAGCTTTCAACAATGGTGGATTCAAAGAAAAAAATCAAATTTTCAACCTCTTAGCGTTAATTCTCTCATCACAATCATCTTCCATTTTCAAAAAAAAAATTCCACTCAAAAACCATTTTCCCTCCTTCTACCTCAACTAACCACACAAATTCAAATAAAATTAAATACACACTAATTTATCCCCAAATACTTAATATTTTACTAATTATAATTAATCAATAATCTTGATTAGTAGGGGCTAGATTAGGAATTAAAAAAATAATTACATAGGGGGTCACCCAGAATTGCTATTGAGACACCGTTTTTGTCCTGTAACTATATCCCCAATTAGTTTACATATCCCCCAATTAATTGTTCATTTAAAAGATTAACTAAAAGCAGTTTTTCAAAAGATAAAAAACAAATTAATAACTAGAAAAGCAAAAGATAATGGGGCTACAATATTAACAATAATGCACTGTATTAGGCGGGAATCATTTTACAGCTTTATATAAAGAACTCAGAAGGCGAAGAGAGTCACGGACAAGTGCTGAATGTTGATGATGCTTGTTGTTCTTTACTTTACTCCTTCATTCGGCAAAATTGAAAAAGTAAAAGTATCTCTTTTCTAAAAACAGAGGGAGTATATTTTAAGGCATGACTTTACCAGTTTCGTGCATTAGTAAATATTGTAAGACTGGGGAATAAATTAAATAAATGTCAATGGTGAGTGGTGACTTTTGTCGGTTCATGGATTGGTTGTAGATGCATCATTAATATGAATATAGTTGGAACGCGTTAAGAATCTTTATATCTGTTAACTCATACATATCACTTCAAAAGAGAAAGGCAGAGTAGTGGAACATAAAATAAGAAAAAGAAGAAGACTATGATCAGTACACTCGTCGTGGGTCTATGTATTGATTTTGGAATGTTGAAAGCTAACACATGGCAGCAATTTATTGGCGGGCGTAGAGGTGTAGAGGGATTTTGGTGTAGACGATCCGGAGCCCAAGCAAGAAGTTAAGGACTTTTGTTTCTAAAATACAAAGTTACAAGAGATGATCTGGATTACTGGAATGGTTTAAGATGCGCTATATATCCCAGCTTCAGAAGCAAAGGTAGGTAGTTGTCCATTATAAACCAAAATCCCCATCTCCACGGATCAAATGTTTGTCTGCACAGTCATTGTCCTTGCCGTGGCAGCTCCGCTGTTACTCCAACTACTCCACAATTTTCTTAGCTCGAAACACAAAACAAATTCAAGGCGGTTACCACCGGGTCCTCCTGGTTGGCCATTGATCGGAAACCTCTTAGATGTAGGCAATGACTATAAGGTGCTACACAAATGATTGGTAGAAATTCAAAAGAAATATGGACCAATTTTCATGATGCGTATGGGTGGATTGAATACGCTAGTAATTGCTTCCACAGATGATGCTATGGAGTTACTCAAAACTCATCATCAATCTTTTATCAATCGCCATCCACTCCAGACGCTGCAACCACCGGCTGCTGATGATTATCAGGCGACTCCATATGCTACATATGGACCAATCTGGCGAATCAATAGGCGATTATATGCAACCTTTTTCTCCCGAACGACAATGAATAATACTTTGGGTAAACGAAGACAATTTGTAGATCAGATAATACAATGGATATTGGTAGAAGCGAAGGAAGGTAGAAGTATTGAAATAAAACACTTAACTTTTGTGGCCTTTGCTAATCTATTGGGAAATCTCTTCTTTTCAAAGGATGTTATGGATCTTAAATCTGCTGCTGGGAGTGAACTCTATCAACTGCTTGGGGAGATTGTAACAGTATCTTCAAAGCTTAATCTAGCTGATCTCTTTCCAGGGGTACGAAAAGAGAAACAGAATTTGGCCAACAGAATGAAAAAGGCAGTCTATGCATTTGTAAACATTGTTGATGGCTTAGCAAAGGAGCGAAGGAGCTCGCATGTTGTACGCAACAGCAACGAGGAGAAGGATTATTGGGATTTGTTGATGGACTTCGAAGGGAATGGCAAAGATGAACCAACGAAACTGTCAGACAGATACATAAATTTTTTTATAATGGTGAGTAAATTCATAACTTGAACAATTTGACGATATTCTTAATCCTACTGACATTATATTATTTACACTCTGCTCATAATATTTCGAGATTGTACTTGATCTGTCTCTAAATGTGAGGATGATAATCTCATGACCTCATCCTCATTTTAGAGGCTAGCTAGCATTGCTTAATTAATTTGTACATATAGGGTTGGTAAACTAATAAACTTTTGTACTATTATATAGGAAATATTTGTCACCGGAACCGACTCAATAATCGTATCCCTAGAATGGGTAATGACAGAAGTTTTTCGCAATCCAGAGGTAAAGAGGAAGGCCAAAGAAGAGATTGGCCGAGTTGTGGGTTATAATAGAAAGATTGAAGAAAGTGATATCGAAAATCTACCTTATCTGGCTGCGGTGATTAAAGAAACATTTAGATTGCATCCACCGGCTCCTTTCCTAGTACCACGGACTGCTGTTGAAGACACAGAATTCATGGGGTATACTATTCCTAAGGACACAAGAGTGTTGGTTAATTTGTGGGGAATCGGAAGGGATCCAGCTTTATGGGATGATCCATCCTCGTTCAATCCAGACCGTTTCTTAGGAAATGCTACTGATTACCGTGAACAACATTTTCGATTGTTACCATTTGGAGCCGGAAGACGTATGTGTTCTGGCATCCCATTGGTCCAAATTATTCCCGTTGTGGTTGGGTCATTGCTACAATCTTTCGAGTGGACCTTCGAAAATGGCGTGACACCTGAATCCATCGACATGAATGAGACGTCCATGAAAAAGTCTATTCCTTTAAGAAAGGTACCAAGAGCATTCGCGGCAGCTGTCGCTGGAGTGGAGGTCCAGGAAGCGGCAGGCGGTAATCAGTGGTAGACTGGTAGTCAACTTTGTAATCTTTTTGGGTTTGTTTCGTTTGAAACTAGGATTTTAGGTTTGGACTTTCTTGTTAGGACTTTCCATAGCGGTGTTGTGATTTCGAATCCTGGTCCGTTAAGTCTTGGCTTTGGGTGTGTGTCATGAGTTTCTCCTAACAAGTTACCAGTTAAACTCGTGACGTGAGTTTCTAGGGTTGTATTTAGATAGTTTATTCCTATCTTTTTGGTTGTGATGCTTTTACTTTTCGCTCATTTGTGGTAGATTTTTATAAAATTAACTTCGCCGAAAATATTCGACAACATTGGAGTTTAAACCCATTTTCCCATGACCGTTAAAGTTTAATTTGTTTCATAACCCAATGTATATATTTATTCACAAAATTGGTCAATTAACCCAATAACGATAATTTTTGGGTGAAAAAAACATGTAAAATTAGATGTTTTTTAAGCACAAAATTAGTCAAAAAGACCAAAATCAACAATTCCTGGGTGAAAAGGACATTTAGATTTTGATACTGTTTAAATGGACAAAAATGTAAAAATAGCCAGGATGTAAACAGTTTCATCCTGCCCATTTTCAAATACTTTTTCTTATTTTTAATTTACATTAGGATGCATCCGGATTTCATCCTTACTATTTTTTAAGTTTAAGTCAGGATGAATCCAGTTTCATCCTTGCTATTTTTTTAGTGTCCATTTCACCCATATTAATTTTTTACTCGTCCATTTGAACCATGTTTTAAAAATACTTGGACAAATGACCTATTTTCCGTTGTTTAAGTGGACGAGAATGTAAAAATTGTCGGGATCTAAACAGTTTCATCCTACCCATTTTCAAATATTTTTTGTTATTTTTAATTTACATCAGGATGCATCCAGTTTTATCCTCGTTATTTTTTAAGTTTAAGCCACGATAAATCCAGATTCATTGTTGCTATTTTTTTGGTGTTCATTTTACCCATATTAATTTTTACTAGTCCATCAAAACCATGTTTTAAAAATATTTGGACAATTGACCCAATTTCTCATATTTATTCAAATCGTGTTTTCTCGTCAGCCTATAATTGGAAGTTATTTCAATTGTTTTTTCCGTTTTCTCAATAGTTTTCTCTGTTTGTGTTTTTGTAACTCAAAACAATTATTGTAGTCGAATGGTGCCGTTACTTAATATGAAAATAAATTGTCAAAATGTTTAACTGTTGCCTAGTCAAATCACGTCCATGCCATAAACGGTCAGCTTTGCAAGCTATACTCGAAATTGAAAATGCTTGGTATCACCATATTCGTCCCTCGAGTGTTCCCCACATCACATGTCGCTGCTCTTCCAAGGGTTGAGGGCACTTGTAAATCTATGGTCTCCACAGTGATGCCACACCGGGAAGAACTTGGCGAATACCTAGCAAAGTCGCTCGAGTTGAAACCAGATTTTGGTGTGTTCTGCATGGTTGATAAACACAAAATAAAGGTATATATCTATGTTGCACAGACACGGACACGGGATACAGTTACGACACGACACGGTTACGGGGACACGTCAAATCTCAAAAAAGTTGGTTACGGGGACACGTTATATGTATTACATACATCACTAAATTGAGATTCTACAACAATCTACTCAAGATAATAATTATTCTTATTTTCAAAATACTTGATTACTAACAAAATAAAATTAATAATAATGAAATTATGATCAAGTTTTCATAAACAATGTTTGGATTTGACTAAAAGATGACTAAATTAGTTTTGCATTTAATTTATTTTGATTTTTCATACCAAAAATAATCATTTATGGCGTGTCCGAAAGTATCCAAATAGTGTCCGTAAAGTGTCCAATGTCGATTTTTACGCGACACATGATGTGGCGTGTCCATCGTGTGTCGTGAAGTGTCGTAACCGTGTCGTGTCCGAAAGTGTGTCCGACACGGTTACGGCATCTTTCTAGGCGTGTCCGTGCAACATAGGTATATATTTATAATTCTAAAGATTACAGAAATCTCAAAAGATTACAGAGATTTGTAAAGGGATATTGCTTGGACAACAAGCATACAACAAAGGAAAGTTTTATAGCCGTGACTTATTAAATTACACATGAAACCAGCCTATTATTTAAGAACGGAGGGATTAACGTTTATGATATGTTTAACACTCCTTCTCGATCTAAGAGACTTGTCTTGGGATATTTCTTGGACGACAAGCGTACAACATAGGAAAGTCGTATAGTCGTGACTTATTAAGTTTATGATATGTCTAACACTCCCCTCGATTTAAACGGATTCTCAACAACATTGAGCTTAGAGCGAAGAGTACAAAAATGATTTTCTTGGAGTGGATCTCGTTAAGATATCTGCAACTTGATCCTTCGATGAAACAAAATAAACATCAAGTTGACCACTTTGAACCCTCTTACGAACAAAATGATAATCTATCTCAATATGTTTTGTACGAACATGACATACCAGACTCGTTGTGAGGTACCTTGCTCCAAAATTATCACACCAAAGAGTGGGAGGAAATTGAACGAAACCTGAAGTTTACGAAGAAGAGATTCAATCCACATTAATTCAGTCATAATAGCTAAACCACCATATTCAGATTCAGTACTTGACCGTGAAACTGTATTTTGCTTACGAGAACTCCAAGAAATGAGATTATAACCAAGATAAACACAATTTCCACTCGTTAAACCGACGATCAAGATGATCACCCGCCTAATCAGCGTCGGTATATGTCGAAAAACTAAGCTACATATTTTGCTCAGGACGAAGAAGCATGCCGAAGGTAAAAGTATGGTGCAAATAGCGAAGTATATGCATAAAAGAACCAAATGGGCTTCGTTTGTTGATGCATGAATTGACATACCTTATTAACAACAAAAGCAATATCCGGCCTTGTCATAGATAGATACTGGAGACCCAAAACTAAATCTATGTACATAATAACATCAAACAACAAAGGACTACCAATCGGATGTAGCTCAGTAGAGGTGCTAAAAGGGGTGGTAACTGGTTTTGCCCCTTGTATGTTGGCATGAATAAAAAGGTCTTTAATGTAGTCATGCTGTGAAAGAAAAAATCCACCAGAAACTTGTGTGACCTCTATGCCAAGAAAGTAAGAAAGAAAGCCCAGATCTTAAAGAGCAAACTCATTGTGAAGTGTGTTCATGCGTGATTGTTGACATGCCATAGAAGATCCCGGTAAAATTGTGTCATCCACATAAACCAAAATAAGCACAATATCCTCAGGTGATTGGAGAATAAAGAAAGAAGTATCAGAAATAGAGATAACAAAACCAAGTTTATGAAGAAACGAACTAAGACGAGTATATCATGCACGAGGAGCCCTGTTTAAGGCCATAAATTGATCGATGCAATTTGCAAAAATAATCTGGAAACTGAGGATATGTGTAACCAAGGGGTGGTTTCATGTAGACTTACTCAGCGAGAATGCCATTAAGAAAGGCATTTTGGACGTTAAGTTGACGAATAAGCCAATTGTAGGACAAAACTAGTGTCAGTATAATACAAATAGTGTATGGCTTAATAACCGGACTAAAAGTCTCACCATAATCAATGCCTTCTTGTTGATTAAACCCCTTCGCGACCAAGCGAGCTTTGTCACCCTCATTGGTACCATCAACTCGTCTTTTAACATGATTGACTCATTTACAACCAATAACATTGTGGTTAGGAGGAGGTGGAACAATATACCATGTCTCATTTTTCATAAGCGCATAATATTCCAAGTCCATCGGTGGACACCATTTGGGATCATTCTTAGCCTTCGAATAACACGAAGGCTTAAACAAATCATCAATAATTTTAGCATGTTTAGAAGCTGGAAGCACTTTCTTTTTAAAAATATCATCCTTTCCCCGTGTAACCATTGGGCGATCATTAATTACTGGTGGTTTTGAACCTGAATCAACCAACTATTCATTAGAAAAATTGGCAGCAGTTGGTGACAACGTCAGTCTTCGCAGACTATCGTGATATGTTTATGTTACAACATGTTAATAGTCATTGATCGAATTATTCAACCTGTCCCGATGCAATAGACCGTTGCAGCAAGTGGGCATATAGTGGACTGCGGTCTAGAGGAGGTTTAAGCTGTTACAGGCGTACATGGAAAAGATGATGGGTCATTGGTAGATAAATTTGTGGTGACAGACTGCAAACAGTTACCGCATGGTAATGATAATAGAGAAAGCCTGGTACTGCTGTGAGACCCTGTTGCAGGTGTCTTTAAAACTAGGACACTATATGAATTCAGCTGGGGTATGCTCTGAGCAGCAGGAAGCACTGTAGGTGACAAATTATAGAATCTTTGCAGCGGTGACAAAAAGATGTCATAAATTGACGCATGTTCATGGGAAGTAGGTGTTGTAGCGGTGTTAGGAAATACCGCAGTTCTCAACTGGATTTGTTGTGGCATGGTGGACCAATTGCGTGTGCAGGTGAACGAGGAACATCAACTGGGAATACACGGACACCAACTAACATTAGTTTGCTCAAGTGAAGTAGAACCAATATTAACAGTAGAGTCTAAATGAGACATAACATGAGAAATAATACTAGAGGAAGATGGTGAAGAAAATACCTGTAAGGGCGGCGTGGAGGGAGGTATCTTGGCAGGGGAAGTAGCAAAAGCGAACTTATGTTTAACAAAGACCACATCACGAGACCAATAAACACGACTAGTGGGTAAGTGAAGACATTTATAACATTTGCGGTGAGCGCTATAACCTAGGAAAACACAAGGGGAGGAACACGAATTCAATTTTGTGCTTCCATAGGGTCCAAGATGAGGAAAACAAAGACAACCAGACGTGCGCAAGGATAAATAATCAGTCACAGGATTAAAAATCAATTCATAAGGAGATTTTAAACCAGTCGGAGCTGAGGAAACTCTATTCATAAGAAATACAACAACAAAGAATGCATTGTACCAAAACGTTAGTGGAATAGATGCCAGAGACAATAAAGTAATACCACTTTTAACAATATCACGATGTCTAACCATTTTGCGCGGAAGTGTGAAGGCAAGAGAAGCAATGATGAGTGTCATTGGCTTGTAATACTTTAGCAAACTTATGATATTCCCCACTATTATCTGACTGAAACACCTTGATATTTTTGTTATAGATATTTTCAACATGTTTAACATGCATATGAAATATCCATGTGAAACGACTAAAAGCATCGACAAAAAGAATATAATAACGATAACCTTCATTGGATAAAATAGGAGTAGGTCCCCAACATTTGACACAATCATATCTAAAGGATAATCATAGATATGCTAGACTTAATAGGTAATTTATGACTTTTGTTCTCTAAACATGAGGATCCAAACAAAAATATAGAATAGGAAACTGGAAGACAATTATGACGAACAACCTATTGAACAGTACGAAGCATTGGATGACCTAAACGTTGATGCCAGGTTTGAATGGAAGCATGTTCACCAAAAAAAAAATAGGAGTGACATGGTGAAAAGTGCATAAACCATCACGAGCTGGCCCTGAAGTTCTACCTCCCCCGTATTTCTATCCTTAACAAGGAAAAAATCATCACAAAATTCAAAAACCACATCATTGTCATGACAAATTGAGAAATTGATAGAAGATTTTGAGACAAGTTTGGAACATGAAAGAACATTATAAAGTAAAAACTTATGGGTAGGAGTTTGTAAAACAACATTACCAATATCAGAGATAGAGAAATTTGCACCACTAGCGTTTAACTCCGATCAGACCTAGTATATTAAGTAATGAGTTTGAAGAGTACCCATATTATTTGTCATCGATTTGTTGCACCACTATCGTGAAGACAATCATGAATATAGATAGGATTATGGGTAGTGGTATATGTAGCACGAGGCAGGACGATGAAGAATAAATTTTACCGCCTCTTTTGGGACCATTCTTTGGTCGTGGACGACGCAGGGGATAATAGTTTTCATTGTAACGCTTACAAATATTTCTAGTATCATGGTAGGGTTGTATAAAAATCTGACATGTGATGGGGTGCCATTCTTTGTGAGAGGTGCATCACTGGAACGATTAGTACGCACAATATTTTCTTGATGAGGAGTAGGAAGCAATTGGTTTTGAGCATTAACACGAAGATCATAAGAAAAAAGTATGGATTCAAACTGATCAATGGTAATCAAACTCATAGTTGTAAGCATAGAACTAACAATACTTTCATACGTTGAATCAAGGCCTTTGAGAATATAATGACAAAATTCAGTATTAGAAAGTTCATGGCCACTAGAAGCAAGAGAATCAACGATGTTGCGAATAGATTAAATGTAGTCAGCCATAAATAATTAAGTTGTCTTTGGTAATAGTTTGAAGAGAAGACTTTAAGTGAATAAGCGTAGCATCAGTTTTAGAGGCACAAAATTCTTCAAGTTTAGTCCAAACTGAGAAGATGTCTGGCAGGACTTCACTTTAGCTAAAATAGGAGATATCAAAGATGATAAAATTCACCCAAGATAATGATGGGTTTATAAAAGAGAGAAGAACCAAACTTGGGTTCATCAAATATTTCCACTATTTTTTTTATCATTGATTGTTTCTCCTTTTCTTGAATAAAATAATTTTGCCTTTAAATCTAAAATAGGAATATTTTTTTCATTAAAAAATTGAAAGTTTTTTAGAAAAAAACACATTTAAAAGATTAAGTAAAAGCAGATTCCAAAAAGATAAACAAAAATAATACCTGGAAATGCAAAAAATATGGGACTGTAATATTAAATTAACTTATATACTCTAAATACCTGGCCAAATTGGGGTATATCCAGATTAATTGGGATATACTCAATAAGACAAATAGGGTCATTTTGAAGTAAAAGAAGCCACCCCTTAGCCATATATTTTTCTAAATGCCTAATATACCCTTGTTTAATTAACACTAAAAAATATGATTAGCTTAATTAATTGAGTTTAGATTGATTAATTGAGTAGATTAAAACTTATGAAATAAAATTTTGTTTTTGATTGAACTTATTTGGGAAGCTTTTTGAGGAAAAAAAAATTGTTTTGAGAAAATATTTTGCAACGGAAATGAAAGCACATTACCCAAACACTTCTAAAAACGGGATTGCAAAGCTGTTGTATGAAATCATACTCAAAATTAGATCAGAAATCAACACTTTCAGTTCTGAAAGTATGAAAAGTCGGCAGGGTCGACGGATGAAGAACATGCCGACAACTTATGGCCGGCAAGGTCGATGAATGAAGAAGATGCCGACTTTATTTTTTTGACACACAAGAGACTGTTGTAAATGCTTCACTAGTCGGCATCTTATTGATTTCTTATCTTGACGGCTACCTTATAGTCGGCAAGGTCGATAAAAAAATACCCTGCCGACTATAAGATTTTTGACATACAAAGAGGTGTTACAAATGCATGATTAGTCGGCAAGGTATTAATTTCATAACTCCGTCGACTAAACTATAGTCGGCAAAGGATGAATATCGTCTCGACTAAAATATAGTCAAGCAGGTATAAGGTTGAATACCGTACGAATTCAGAATTCATCGATTTCAGAGATGAAAAGTCGGCACGGTATTCAACCTTATACCCCGCTACCAACTATATTTTAGCTTCAAGGTCGACAAAAATACCTTGCCGACTTTCGATCCGTTTTGATTTTTTTTTTTTTTTTTTATCTCATCATGTATAGGTAGAGTTTCATGTTTGATCTCATCATGGGTTTGAGTTTAGACATCACTCAGAGTCTTCTTTTCGCCGGTAGAATCAACCATTTTTTTGAAAAATCAATGTTGAAGATTTTCGGTTGATGGAAGAAATGGATGAAGATGAAGGGGAAGATCAGAGAGATTAGAGAAGATTAAGAGTTTTTTAGTTTTTAATTTTAAGGTTTAATTTTAAGTTAATTAGTTCAAGGGTATTGAAATAAAATCACCCTATTTTGTCTTATTGGGTATACCCAATTAATTTTGATATACCCCAATCAAGCCAGGTAAAAATAATAGGGTGGTGCGCGGAAATAATTTTACAGCTTTATATAAAAAAAATCAAAAGATGAAGCGAAACAGGTCAAGTGCTGAATGCTGATGATGCTTGTTGTCGTTTTTATTTTAAGATCACTTGGCCAGTTCCGTGCATTAGTAAATGTTTTAAGACTGGGGAATAAATGAACTAAATGCCAAAGTTAACGGTGAGTGGTGACTTTCGACAGGGTGTGGCTGCGGATTGGTTGTAGATAAATATAAATGGAACGCGTTAAGAATCTCTAGATCTGCTAATATATATATATATATATATATAATATACATATCTTTCAAAAGAGAAAGACATGGTAATATAAACAGTTTATAGACAGAGCAGGGACGTTCTCGAGAATTTTTTGTCCCGAAGTGAACTAATTTATTTTTGTCCCCTATAATTTTTTTTTTTTAACTCAAACTGAAAAACTGTACCTATCAACCTATCTCTATAATCAACCAAAAGCAAATTCAATTACCAAATTCACGACTTTTCAATGCCCAAATTATAAAAATTAAAGAGCTTTAGATTCATTTCATCCAATTATAAATTTTATCAACATCACAATTACTCATAAGAAAAGAACCAGGTGTGGTGCATAGTAGAGGTGGTGCTGAGCACGAATATGTTAGGGAAGAAAACTAGAAACACAAAGAGAAGAAATGAGGTAAAGAAAGAAAAACTAAGCACAACCAACTATTTAATATTTCTTTTAAGATCCTCCTAATATTATTGAACTTCCATTCATATCATTTATGTTAATTACTCTTTAACCCTCAAAATAATTTCGCAAAAATACCCCAAACATAACAAGGCTTTTTGTTGCCCCAAAGTGGGGCTTGTCCTGCTTCCCTATCAGGACCGGCCCTGAGATAGAGTAGTACTGTAGTAGAGACTGTTTAGTGGTTATAAACGAAACCTAAACTAAGAAAAAAGAAAGACTATTTTCTTAAACCATGTGGGTGCAAAATTATCGAGTGTGACTATGTGCACCCCTAGTTAACCGGGGTGCACATTCCTCCTCATGCCATTAGCTGGATATATAACGAGGTTATATTTTCTCCAAAGTTTATTTATTTTTATTTTTACTGGATTTTATTTTAAAAATTAATTGAAGCACAAGCTCCCATGCCATATTTCCCATACTTAGAGCTTCTACAATGGTAGTTATGTGTGTTTCCTAGGTGACAATGCAAATAAGAAGTGCCAAAATAAAGGTGGTTGTAGAATAATGTATCCTTCAGAAGTGGATATCAGTTCAGTCCAGTGAAACTAACCTCCCAAGGCATCATATGCAACACGTTTTATCAAGATTTTACGTTTTAGTTAATAATCAATTAACATGTACAAATTATAATGCTAAGCTGGAATCACTGACCTTTAAACAAATGAATGCTTTAATTATCGAGCAGTTTTCTACTGTTGGCCGACATTGCACCAATCGATGACAATCAAATTTCTCATGTCACTAATTTTACAAATATTCCTATAGGCTCTGCTAGGACTGAGGGGTTAAGAAGGCTAAACATCTCCCAACTTGCTCAACCCCGAATTGCTCACGGTAGCCATGTGTAAAAATCGTCCATTTCATGGAAATCTTTGAGAATAGTACACCTGTAGGATCAAAACAAATCAATCGAGTGAGAAAACATTGGCCTTGCAGATTTAATAGGTGCTAGGAAACTATTGGCTCCGTAATTGCATGATTTTTTGTTACGACTTATATATATATACAAGCTCTGTAAGCCCGTCCAAATGGACGGGCTAGTTCATTAATAATCCAAAAGAAAAAGTAATAAGTGTTATCATTGTGTTTGCATCAAACTATGTAAAAGATCATTTCACAGAGTTTATAATCATCTTATGGTCCAAAGACTCTTCGTTAAACACCAACATGTGTCATCTAAATCCATTGATGGATCCATTCCCCACTTTTCTTTAGTATTCTAACAAATGAGAAATCATGGCTCAATAAAATAGCAAGCTCTCCGTTTTGATAAACAATGACACTCTTTACAACGCTTAACATCGACATGGAAATATCATGCCAAAGTTTACTATTTTTCTCCCCCTTATCTATCCAAATTTTCCGTGTAAGAACTGTCAAACTTACCATTTGGGACATACTTTCATCAGTTCAAGGAAGAATTAAATGAAGGATGACCAAAAATATGCATCATCAACTAAATTAAGCCACTGGAAGTTAGTTGGATTGAAACAAAAGCAGCTAAATGAACACAGTCAAATACCCGCATCAATGAATTATGCGACACGCCAACGAATCAAATTTGTTATTCCTTTGCCAGTAAATCTACGATTCAACATAATACAAATGATTACACAAAGTGCATGTAGAGACACAGAGAAAGAATGTATATTCACGTATACATTGTCACCTCAATCGTTTAAACGTTTACTGCAAGCGAGTTTCGATTTGCACGGGCTAATTCAATAATTTGATTTTGCATCTTCTGTCATTTCTTTTATGGTCGATCATCTGTCAGATTGAAAATAGCAACCACTTAGATATGATTTTCAAATATTGTTTTCTTTAACTCAAGCTAATTCAATTCCCTTTCAAATATACACAGTATAACCTATAGAAAATTAAATGATTTGAATAACTATCTCATGTCCCCCCTGTTTCTTTTCATTCTCACCCATTATGATTTTTTTTTTTACAGTAACATCAAAAGTGTTTTATGTTGTATTCACTCTTGTAATGGAACCTCGATCTTTCTATCGTTTTCCTGATTGAAGGAATTCATCTTCGTCACATACATGCCTCTAGGTTGGAGTAAAACAATGCAAAAATTTTTATAAAGAAGATGGAAAGACTTGTATATAACTGCGTACCTTCCTTCCATTCTCCAACATCGGATCAGATTATTATATTTGCACATGCTCTCTGGGTCTACTAACTAACGAACCTGATGCAAAGCATAGAACCTATATCGGCATTCATCTTCATATTTTAGAATGTAACGATCCTGAACACTGTCATCTGATCTTGCCGAGATTAAGGAAAATTAGAGAAATTGATATTTTTGAATCCCTTATATCTCTTGACAAATAGAGATGCATGTTTTTGTTCCTAATGCATCAAAATCTTACGAAGTACGAACTTGATCGAAGAGCATCAATGGGTCACTTGAAGATTAATTGATCTTCCAAAGGCTGTATATCGAGAGTGGTTGTTGTCATAACAACAATCTATCTTTCATTGTCGTTGATGGCACCAATATTTTGATCAACCTGTTTGTTTAGTTGTATTTTCCCAAACCCCTGGTTTACCAAATTAAAGATTGCTGAATAGACTGCGAATCAAATTCCAAAGCTTCTTTTTGATTTGTATGAAAAATTTCTGTTGATAGCAGCGGATCGACTGCTAGATTCTTCTTATATTTAAAGTTTTAAATTTTCAAATATCGTGTCTTTTGGGTGAATGTACATTTTCTTGCAAAACCCACAACTGTTGGTCAATCGATGTGTCTCTTAAAATGGTATATGATCTCGAATGGCCATGATTATCCAAAACACATACCGTTTTGTCAACAGAAACGTCGGTTAAAAATGGAGTAATATTTGTAGACTCACGTGGCGCTTATTGTATGCTGATGTGGCACTATAATATCTTAGGAACCTGAGAATGAATATAGAATTGACACGTCAGCAAAATCATTCTCCTTTATATTAAGAAGAATTGATAAATAAAGGCTAATTCCCTTTTTTGGCACAAATTCCTGATTTCTTTTTTAAGAGTTTCACGTTTTTTTTTCTTTTATTTATTTAACGGTTTGGACGTAAGTTTTGTCCACCCTTATTAAAGTACAGTTAAGTATAATTGTAAACACGGTGTAACTAAATAATTCAAGTACAAATTCTAACATAAGTATTGTCTACCTACTTTTTTGTCAACACCGTTACTAACGAACAGTTAAGTAGCTTATGTAAACAAAGTGTAACAAAATTTTAATTATTACAACCAATAGAGTTATGCCAAGTGTCCTCACCATAGCTTCTACATTAGAAAAGATATTTTTAGGTCAACAGAAAGCGAGGGTTTCATCACTGTTTAATGTGAGAGCTTTATTTGTTAAGGCCTTTAAGGGGAAGATTTCTAATCCTCACCGGAGCTGGTAGTGCGCAACTCCTCCTTCCTGTTTATAATCATCACTCCCAAGTCCCAACGCTAGAGGGATGCATATGGTATGGGTGAACCTGTAAAGGAACTAAGATAATGTTTGTTAAGTTTTTGCAGTTGTAATTGTCAGTACAGAGTCGGCAACACATGATTACTAAGCAAGTGGTCAATACTATAATGAAGCCGATAATTTTCTTTATACTTAATGTATGATCAAAGAAACTTACTGAATTTGGTGGTGGTTCCTTGAGAACCAAAATATTCCACAGCTGCAGGATTTTTTTTTCCAACCAAAATATGCTGCGAGTGTTTTCTTGTTCAGTCCTGATATCATGGCACTACCCTTATGTCCATAGCAAACGAAAAGTCTAATTAATCTGAGACAGGAAGTTACTTCTACCCTTCAACTATAGCATAGATGAGAATAGTTTGCAGAGGATAGAAATACAGGGAAAATGTTCTAAGCTCGCCTCACGTTAGGCTAAGTCCTATGGGCTAGATTGAACTGCTAGATTGGCCAAAAAGTGTTGCAAATCAAGAAAAAAGTGTGGGAAAAAAGTTAACACTATATCTGGCTACTTCTCTCTCCTAGCAAGTGCTCGCAGTTCAACTAGCAGCGAGATTGAAACGTTGAATGGTTCGGCGATCAAAAAGTGACCAAAACGCTGAACGGTTTGGCGCTGGAGGAATATTCTAAGGGATCCGCGCAGAAACGCTGAACCATACAACATCATTTTTCTTCCCAGTGATAGAAAATATAAAGATAAGAAATGGAAAAGTTTAGTAGCACTCGAGTACTCTAGCAGTAGGGTTTGATCACTAGTCTAACAGTAGGATGCGATCACTCGAATCTTAATTTTAATATTTAAAATATTTTTGACGGTTGGAAAGGTAATGCATGCATTTTATGCATTTTTTATAAATGCATATGAACTCGAGTACTCTAGTCTAGCAAATAGGATGTGATCACTCGAATCTTAATTTTAATATTTTAATATTTAAACTTGACTAGTGATCGGTGACTAGTAAAGTTGATTTAATTGGTAAATTTTTGAGCATTGTTTGGTTCAGCGTTCGACGCTGCACTGTTCATCGTTCCGCTGCTAGATTCGTCATCCCATAAGACTTAGGAGGTTGGTCAGGTTGACGTGGATGGACGATCTAGCAGCTAGATATCTAGCGCATAAGACTTAAGTTTGGTAATGCTTTTTTTTTTACAAAAGCACTTTCAAAACCTATATATGTCAATAATTTTTGAAACTAGTGTTTGGTAAAATAAAATTAAAGCACTTTTTACCCAAAGCACTTCCAAAATTTCTCAATTTTCAAAAGCTGGGGTAGAGGAGCTTTTAAAAGCTACAAAAGCATAAGCTTTGGTCCCACCTAAATTTAATGTTTGATTTATCTTTATTATCCCTATTTAATTTTATAAATGACAAAAGTTACCCTTAAATTTTTATACAATCAATTTTTATTTTTTATATTTTGTTCTTTAAATATTATTACTTTTTATTTTCAAACTATTTTATATACCATTTCATTTAATTTGTCAATAATAATAAAAAATATTTTATTTTAGTTTGACTTTTTGTTTGAAAATATATATATATATATATATATAAAAGTGACTAAGTAAAATAATTTTTTTTTAATAATCATAATAATAATGATAATTAGTAAATTTAATATTACATATATTTATATTTAATAGTAAAATATTAATTATTTTTAATCCCAATAAAATTGAATAAAACTATTTTCAGAAATATGTCTGTTTTTGTCATTTGCTACAACAACAGTGGTTGAATCTTATATTTTACCAAACACACTTTGATTGCTTTTTTAATCAGCTTTAACTTTAATTAATTTTCATCAAACGTCTAATCGTTTTTTTCTCACAAAGACAAGACAAAGAACGACATACAGTGAAAAGTGCTTTTACAAAAGCTGCAGCAATACCAAACTAATCCTTAGCCTTATGGCTGTAGCTTTTTTCCCCTCGAAATCTCTTTTTCTAATAATCAAAATTAATATATGACCCTCGCTCCTTTGAATTCCATGTTAGGGATAACTAGTAGATTCGCTATCTTTCTTTTTTTGGCTATGCTTTTTTGCTTTTTTGTCTACAAAGGGAATAGCAATTTTCTACCCATCGGCTGTGGCTGCTTTTCTGCGTAAGAAGTCACTTGACACATTCATCAGGATATGTAGGGATGGCAATGGGGTGGGTATGGGGCGGGGACCTTGAATCCCATCCCCTACCCGGTTTAAAAAACCAAAACTCATCCCCTACCCGTTCCCCATAAGAATGGGGCGTGGACGGGTATGGGGAATCCCCGGTTCAAAAAACCCTAACCCATAAGGGCGGATCCCCACGGGGATGGGTTTGGGTGGGGCAAATTGCTATCCCTAAGGATATGACATATCTATTCCGACACACAACACATCAGAATGACAGAATTTACCAGACAGTAAGATATATTGTCCATAAGGCGTGATGAAAAATCCTCCTATTGGGTGAAGACAAATGCTATCCCGCACCGTTTTGCGGGAAGCTATCACGCTCAAGTGGCTTCTTTACCGTTAGATGATCGAATTAACGGTTGGCTTCGCATTCAGGAAAGGACCCACCATTTTTGGGAAATGACCCACCATTTTCCCTAAAGGGTTCAAGGTTGTTGGATCTGGATTTTAGCGTGATCGAATGGCAAAGAAACCGCTTGAGCGGGATAGCTTCACACAAAATGGTGCGGGACAGCACCGCTCGTGGGTGAAATCCCTCGATCTATTTCATCAAAATATCTTATTCTTTCTTCTTCCCATTGACCATGTAGCTAGGCGATGACCATGATATATCCGAAGATATCAGCTCGTCCACCAATTTGTCTGTGGTCCATTTTTTGGATGATTTTCTATAAATAGCTAAAGCGGGAGGAATTGATGCAGCAATTTGTGGTTTTAAGAACTTTATGCAACAAGTGAACTCAACAAAGGAAATGGAATTGATGCAGCACTTTGTGGTTTTGACACATGGTGCAGCAAAGGTAACGGAAATGATGCAGCAATTTGTGGTTCAACAACCGAACTCTACAAAGGAAAAACCACCATTGACCATGTAGCTGTCATTTCTACATTATGGAATGAAAGAAACTCTCGAATTTTTGAGAAAAATTATAGCTTTAAAACTGATATGGACTTAGGTGTTGAAGTGAAGTCTGCAATTTTAGCATGGGCCAGTGCTGCTGGTAAGAGATTGCACCTGAACTTCACAAGTTCAGTTCTAAACAACTGGGATGCTTTATTCATGTAATTTTTATTTATTTTTTTCCTTTTCTTTCTACTTCTGGTAGAGATTGTATCCTCTGTACATCCTCTTTTCTAATAAAATCTCTCTTCTAATCAAAAAAAAAAAAAAAAACCGTATGACTTAACCATAATACATGTTTATTTAGAAATTAGATGTCTACTATATTTAAACATCAAGTACAAACATAGAGCTTCCTGCAACAGATATGACTTAACATATATAGATGTATAGTCATCCAGGCAGATGATCAAACTTTTCTACTCTTCCTTGAACAAATTGGTATCCAACGACTTGCCAAAATGTTCGAGCAATTTCATCAAGTAGGTTGGATCAGGGCCATCTTCATTCGCTTTCTCATATTGTGCAGAATACTTGACAAGGCATTTATAGTTCCCATCACTTTGTGTTGGAGTGATACTAAGGGTGACATCTAAACTTGGAAAATCATTTGTGAGATCTCCTTCAAAAACTGTGTAAGTTAGTGACATGTTTTTATGGTCCACTGCAATTACCTTCTCTTTTGCCGTGACGGTAGAAGCTTTATCTCCTGTACGTAATCATGAAAAAACATGGCTAAGAATCAGTAATTAATTACAGATTTACTAAACAACAGGGAAACAATTGGATGTCAGATGAGATAGTTACAGAGTTTACATACCCTGTACATATTCCCAAACAAATATGCTTCCTACACGAACTTCACCATCTCCGGGAAGAACTTGGACATTGTGGACCATTTTCGGTACGTATTTTGGAATCTCAGGTGCATCACGAGTTATCATAGTGTATAACTTCTCGGCGGAGCACTTAGCTTTAAATTCAACCTCCATATAAGGCATTGCAGGGAATAGGTGTTGGAAAACTGAACAACAGAAATTGTAGATATACAGCTAGAGCGACTAAAGATTCTGTTTTATATATCGCTCGGGGTAAGGAAATGAAAAATTGGGTTCGGGTCTATATAGCCCAAACACTGATTAGAGCAGCTACTTGGGGTGTGACAGCTGTGTGTTCCTTTTTGATTGGACAGCTGTGTGTATACCATTCAGGGGATGCAAAGAATGAAAGGTATTCTCTGTTTATGGACTACGGTGGTATGAGAGGATATGTAAATATATAGTTATTGGAGGAGTAAATTTTTCGTTTTTTCTCTTCATAAACTCGGCTAACGTAACTAACGGAGAAACCGATTTTGTGCACACTCTCTAAGTATACACCTGGCATTTTAAATTCGACCTTTAATTTAGGGTGTAATATAAGAGAGGGACGAGATTCTAGATATAGATGTCAATGGGGCATCTGATAACTAATCAAACTAACATGTCAAACGTACATTTTTTGAGAAGAGTGTGCACTCTTGATCGTCTATCCTTCTCTGAGTAATAAAGTATAACCATGTGTTAGCTATTGATTGGCAGGGACAGAGGCACAAAAACCTTGCCAATAAAGACAGCCCGACGTAAAGCATGGTTTTTGTGCCTCTGTCATGGTTTAAACTAGGATCATAGGGTGGGTGAGCTCTAAGGTCTTCTTTGACTAATTTTCTATTATATCATGGTTTTTTTCTCGGTCCCAAGAAAGTTTTGTACTGTTGTTCTTAATCATTCATTATTATTTATATTAAATTCTTGACTGTTGTACAAGATTTTTTCATAGTTGGTCTAGATGTGCTTAAAATGTGATGCTTTGTTGTTACCTTATTGTGTTTCAGTGAGAATCATTTGCTGAATGGTTGCTCCAACTGAACCTTTCGCCTATCGCACTTCAGATAAATAAAAGAATGGAATTTGTATTTGTAAGTCATAGCTTCAATGTGTGGGAAAGTCAGGCATTAGAAGGTTCTTTTCTTGAGGAGTGCAGGCTTGTCAACTGTAAACCCCACAGTAAGTTCTGTTTCTTTAATCTTGTAAAATATCAAGTTATTGTGGGATTTCATCTTGTCTTGACGGTTGTACATATATAGTTAGCATCCAGGTGCCCAACTTCAATGAAACTACAACAGGACATATCATAATTTGCTATTTAGCACTATCCCTTCTTTGTTTCGACGGAACCTATTACCAAGTTAATCGAATTAAACCAAACAAAGTTGCCGAAGAACGATGCTGGCATGCTGCTATTATTAACTTAACCTGGTTATATATGTTATTTTACAAACTTCAAACAAACACTTTGTAGGATTAGTTAATATATGAAAATGAAAATGAAAATGAAAATGAAGGCCCTTTTTTAGATAATCTCTTGTTATTACTTATTTTTTTTTTTTTACTCAAAGAAGGGCAATATATTGATAAAAAAGAAAAACAGAATTACCACAAAACAGTGGCAAAGCTGTTGGAAACAAAACACAAAATCTCAGGCTTTGCAGGGAAGAAAAGCCGAAAACTAAAAATACAAAAGGCTATTGAGACCGTAAAACACACTACAACAAAACATGCTTTAGATAACATACTATATATCACAACATCTGAAGCAATATTATCTTTTTATGGCTATAATTCAAAAATCACAAATTTTATAGTGGGTGTGATCTTAGATGTAAATTAATCACTTCGATAGTCAGATTTGTGATCTTAACATTATAATCAGATCACTGACTTTCCTTTAGTTGTGATCTGAGAATGAGGACCACCAAAAAAGTCCAATTAGCTTTTTGACTGGGCCCAAGTGACCTATCAGTCAAACATTTTAAACGAAAAAATTCGGTCCATCATAACTTCATTTTCATCTTTCTCTCTCTCTCTCCTCTCCTCTCCTCTCCTTTTCTCTCTGTGGAATATCCCACGAGAAAAACTAAAACCCTAGGTAAATTTTTAAGGATATCGCCATTTTGGTCCAAATCAAAATTTCATCCTAAGCTTTCGAGTTTCTTCTTCAATACGTTGATTCACCTGTTTTAGCAGTAGTAATTGTGTTTATAATTTCATTTTTCATGGAGAAATTTGATTTTTGGAGTTCATTTAGAATGCCGAAGGTTAGGGTTTGGAATTAGATCTTCATCGAATCTGAACTTTCTTAGGTAAATTCTTAAGTATATATCCTGATACTCTAGTTTCATTGCGATTGATTAACATAACGATCAATATCTAAGGTTTTGATTTTGTGTGTAGGTTGTGAGTTTGAGAAATTTTATTTTCAGAGATGGAGGAAGTACCAAAATTGTTGTATTAAAATAAATTGAAGAAGAAGAATCAGAAAGAGGGGAAAACAACTGATAAATTGTTTAGATATATTCAAGGGTTGTGTTACAGAGCACTCAAAGCTAGACATGCTTCTAAGGTAATTAAAATTCTACTCGCGTAATTTGTTAGTTTCATTCTTTCGGTTGATTCAATTCCAGTTAATTACTTTTGATTGAAGAAAAAAATTGAATGAATTTCATTGTGTTATATTTGAATCTAAGTGTTTTTTTGTTTTGAAATTTGTGAATTTTGAAGTACGTTTAAGAGTCCTAATGGTCTAGTTCTTAGAGTTACACTTATCCTTCTGAAGCAAAGATAACATTTAAGCAAAATGTGATTTTGAAATTTTGTAACAATACTATCCCCATTTTATAGGGTTAGGAATCTTAGTATGCTTATTGTTTTTGCGATAAACTTGTGCCTGAATTTGGACATGCAACAAAAAGGTGTTTTCGAATATGACCGGACCCTTGGGATTGGAGAACTTCGGATTTATAAATCCATTTAAAGACATTTAGATTTAGCGGATTTACTTAGTTTCTCTAAAAATTTGAGTTATTGAATGATATGATGATGATCATGCAATAGCAAAAATTTAAGTCTTTGTTGATCGTTGACCTTTTATTCTTATGTTTCAAAATTTTTGTCTTTGTGTTTATCTTTATATTTCGCATTCAGGATCTGTGATGTTCTCCCGAGAGTAAAAAAAATCAAGTGTACTAACGAGTGACTTATCGAATTTAAGAGATGTGGTAGTCAGAGCTGCTTATAGTGATGCTGTTATGGATGAGGAACGGAGGGTCGGTTAAAGTAACTTCACAATCATGAAAACGGAAATAATGATTACGTCTTTGGTAATATCGAGTTTAGTTACTTTATATGTATGAGGTATTAGTATTAAATTATTGTGTCAAACTCTTATTCTAATGAGCTTACTATTAAGTGGACTTGCTCTGACCTTTACTTATGTTAAACGTTAAGTGGGGATGGGAAACTTGTATCCTCATTTCTCCTAACATTTGCATTATTCTGTTTATGTTCGTCAATAACTTTATTTATTACGCATGATGCTTCTTTCTATTAATCTTCCTTCTAATTTTGTCGAATATTTTCACTGAAATTGTTGATGTGTCTCCAGACGAGAGCGATTGTCACCACATTCATTGTATGTTATGCTCCTACGTCGTTCATTTTCGCTATGTGAGTGGAGGATTGTGTTCCTACGTCGTTCATTTCTCGACTTACTCTAGGAAATGTTTGGTTTACGCGTGATTGCTTTATCTTTATGCTCCATCGTTGTTCGGTATATCTTCTTTGAGTCCACGCTACTCTTTTTCTCTCGGGTAAAAGCGGGATAAAGTCGATGATCCTTACGGCCTCACTTTTTCCATTTATGTGCTTTGGGATTGACTTTGCACTCAATACAATTGCCATATTCTACGGATCTCTAGCCACTATTCCTTTTGGAACTATGGTAGTTGTTTTTGTCATCCGGGCCTTCTTGGTATTGTTGTGTTGGAAGAAACTGGAGTGATGCTCCAAACAATCCTTGTCGTGTCAAGACCATTCCTCGTCCAATCCCTGAGAAGAAATGGTATCTCACACCGTCGGTAGGCTCACTAATGGGAGGTCTTCTTCCCTTTGGCAGCATATTTGCTGAGATGTGTTTTATTGAGAAATGGTGTCTCCTCTTTAAATCAATCCTATGAGGCTTTTCTTGTAAGTTACATACATATGAGTGCTATGTTTTATTTTGTATCCTGCTAGCTACATTTTGTTGTTCATTTTATTTTTTATTTTTTTTATATCTTAAAACCAGATCTAATATTACCATTTCTATTTCTTGTTCTTGCTTGCAGGTGTATTAGGTGTTTGGATTTATGTAACTGGTTTTCCTTATTCTTGTTGTCGTTACTATATGTGTTACAATCCTTGGGACATATTACTTGCTGAATCAAAAACTACCACCGGCAATGGACTTTATTCTTCTCTCGCCGCATTGAAGCGCCATCTACCCGTACCTCTACTCTATTTACTACTATGTGAAAACTTGGATGTCGGCTTCTTCCAAATTAGCTTCTATTTTGGATACATTACGATGTTTTGTCTCGGTTTAGGAATTCTATCTTTGTGAGTTCTTGCGGTTTACATTTTTCTTCATATATTTTCCTCTCTATCATTTCGATCTCGATTGAACCGAAGCATATGAAGGTACTAGGAACTTTTTTCTTATAAATTTTAGAAAGATTTGGTCGATCTACACTATGGTCTTGCTTAGAGGTTCATTCTTATGTGTGTTCACACATGTCTCTTTTTCAGTCCTTGGTTCATTCTTTTGTGTGTTCAGTTCAGATTACCTGACTAGTATACAAATTTTAAGTCGTGATAAATTCTTGTATTTAGGGGTATGGGATAACTGGGGGCGGCTGTGTGCAATCTTTCGAGCGGATTATACTAGGGACCGTAGTCGGCTTGGCTCAACACGAGGCGGTAGCAAATATGCAAGTGAAGATTGTTGATCCCGCCTCGGGTGTTGCTTTACCTCCTTGCAAGCAAGAGGAGCTTTGGGCAAAAGGGCCGTCGATAATGAAAGGTATAGCACTGATAAGGATTGTTATTGTCTTGGTGAGATATTGCTAACTGAGACTAGATATTTTTGGAGGTTTTAGTCTTACTGTGTCTCGTTACGATATTTAGTATGATAAAAAACTGGAATGTTAAGCTAAATGTTGTATTTATATGTCAATGTACAGGCTATCTTGGTGAAGGGGCAGAAGGGATCTCATCAACAATAGACTTAGAAGGATGGCTGAAGACGGGAGATTTATGTTATGTCGACAATGAGGGTTTTCTTTATGTTGTGTTTGGATTTTGCATTCTTTTAGTCCTGCAAGCATTTCGAGTTCCAAATTTTCATATGATTTGATCTATACATTTGCAGGTTCCTCTAGAAGAATCAGCAGAATTGCTTCTTTCACATCCGGATATCCTTGACGCATATTTGTGATTAGTAAGCATATGTTCCCAACCATCCAAATTGCTACAAACTTTATGGCTTTCTACGCCTTTCAGCATTTGCTCAATTAGAAAGTGACATTTGAAAACAAAACATTAATAGTGAAGTGGTTAATTCGTAGGTATCCAGATGAAAAAGCAGGTGAAGTGCCAATGGCATTTGTTGTGAGAAAACCTCAGACTTCAATTGACAAAACTCAAGTCATAGATTTCATCTCCAAACGGATAAAGTAGTCCATCGTCCTTCAAATCAATTGGTGACCCATTTGTTCTGGAGTACTCTTGTGAATGTGAGTTTGTATAGGGTTTCCTCTAGTTAAAGTTGTTTCTGCTTTTATATAGGTCCTGGAGTGATTTTGTGAGGCTTTTATCCATCTTGCTGGTAGAATTTTTATCACTAGTGGTAGGTTATTGCATCCCTGCTTAAGCAAAAAAAATTATTGAAGAAAATAAAATAATTAAGCTTTCCATCTCGAAGTATAATAGTCCGAAATCAAGTTTCTTTCGTATGATAAACTTTTTATATTTGTTGTTCTTGCAATTTCGTATTTGGTTTTACGGTTTTACTCTAGCTTATATCTACTTTCTCGGGTTTTTGTTTGATTATTTGTTTCATCGGGACATTCGAAGTATTAGCAATCCATAATCAAAGTGACGAGTTTAATAGTCGTTAAGTTTTTCCGAAACTCGTGTCTAATGCTTACTTATTTTGCTCTTTTTTTAGGCTCCCTAGCGGACCCAAGCGCAGAATGGCTCCCTAGCGGACCCAAGCGCGGGAATGCCTCGTGGTTGCTATGGATTTCCGCAAGTACTCTTGGGATTTTCAAGGATAACTACATTCTCGTAGCCTCAAGGTTGAGGTGTCGGAACCTGTGCAGAGATAAATCGGTGCTAGACATGTAAGGAATCTTATATGGTCTGTTGAATATCTTGTCGTAACACTTATTAGTTTCTCTTATCTACGATTTTGATGTGTATTTAATCCGACTAAATCGTAGACTCAGCAAAAATGTGTAATTTAGCATATTTTCTGTTCAATGACATTATTTGCCATTTATATATAATTTTGATTTTGTTTATATCGTTTTTAAATTCAATTACAGGTGCATGAATGGAATATAGTGTTTTACTGTTTGTATACTATAAATTTGGGTTGAAAACTCAGATGAAAGATCACAACTTTTAAAATTTTGTCTTTTAAAAACCTTGTCTTTAGATCTCAACTTCTCAAAACCTTATGTTCTTTGCATAGGGTAGGATCACACTTTTCATTACAGGAGAGTTGTTATCTAAAGATCACCCTTTAGATTATACTGGTAAAGATCACAAACATCCAGTATTTAGATCACACTTTTTAAGAATGATCCATGTATGTTTTTGTTGTAGTGACACCCTCCCAGTTGTACAAGATCATATTAAGAGAAGCATTCTCAAAAGTATCTCGCACTAAAGACCGGATTAAATAACAAAATCTTCACTTCTTGCAAAGATCGGGACATTGTAACATTTGTAAACCCCTTGAAAAGTTCTTACGTTACGCTCATTCCAAACTCCGTCA
This sequence comes from Papaver armeniacum, assembly GCA_023531295.1. Taxonomy (NCBI): domain Eukaryota; kingdom Viridiplantae; phylum Streptophyta; class Magnoliopsida; order Ranunculales; family Papaveraceae; genus Papaver; species Papaver armeniacum. Next base: position 118,299 of record JAJJWW010001409.1, read on the forward strand.
CCAAATAGCAAAGGGATTAAGCCCCATAACTTTCTTTTAACGAATTCCTTTTTTTTTCTGCGCCATTCCCACAAGGTAGATCTTACATCCATACCAAAGACCCATTGAGTGTTGAAGTTGTTAAAGAAGAAATTCCATAGCTTATTTTGTCTCCTCACAGTGAAGAAATAAATGAGTATTTGTTTCTGGGGCTTTCTTGCACAATATGCAAGCATTAATCACAATGGAGTTTCTGATAGAATCAAGAGTAGGAGCAGCATTATAACACAAACACCAAGTAAAGAAAATAACCTTCATTGGAATTCTTGGGTTCCAAAGACTCTTGTAGGAAACCTAGAAAACCTCATCTTCTAGAGACAAATAACAAGATTTTCTTGAGAAAGTATCCCTGTGAATCCACACTATAGTGTCATCACCATTCTCCTTATGACAGAGGATTGTTTATGAGTCAAGAAGATTTGCAACCATATCTACTTCATCATTTTCTGGAGCACTCTAGAGAAATTAAAATTCCAGGCCTTATTATCCTCGGTAACTTCCACCATTTCACAAATAGTTGCATATTTGTTTCTTGAAAGCCTAAACGAGTAGGAAAAAGATAAGACAAATTGTACCGCCCTACCCATTTGTCCAACCGAATAACACTCTATTGCCACTGTGAATAATCAATCTTGAATTTTGTTGCACAATTGACTTAGATTTTAAGATCCTAACCATAGACTTTTCCCCTACATGATTTTGAACAATCATTTGGCGCAAAGCATCAACATGCCCACCAAATTTTTGATGAATTATAGACCTCCATAGAGCTTTCTTTTCTTTCCCATATCTCCAAACCCATTTAGCATGTAAAGCTTTGTTCATAAGTCTCAACTTCTTAATGCCTACCCCCCCTCTTTCTTTTGGCAAGTTTATATTTTTCCAACCCACCCAACTTCTTTTCTTGTTAGACTCAGAAGAGCCCCATAAGAACTTCCTCATTATAGAGACCATTTTCTTTTCTACAGAAGCAGGTAATTGAAAAAGAGATAAATAGTAAATTGGAAGGCTAGATAGCACACCTTGTATGAGCATTAACCTGCCACCTTTAGTCAAGTATCTTCTCTGCCAAGTGCCTAATCTTTGTTGATACTTATGAATAATTGCTTCCCAAACAAATGGATGACTTTGATTTCTTGCCCAAAGGAATGCCTAAGTAGTTTAAAGGAAATTGAGCCTTAGGACAACCAAAAATTAAGGCACTAGAATCGCAGATTTGTGCCTTCCCAAGCGCCACACGGAGCACTCTTGTTGAAATTCACCTTTAATCCGAGAAACTAACTCAAATCCAATAAGAAGATTCTTAAGATTAATAACTTGCTCCTCACCGTCATCTAGGAAAACTATAAGATCATCGAGAAATTGCGGGTGAGTTATTTCTATGCCTTCATTTGTTGGTTTAAATCCTTGAATAAGTTTCAAATCAAAATTTGCTCTCTTAATCAATACGAAAGAATTTCCACCACCAAAATGAATAAATAAGGAGAAATGGGATCTCCACGCCTAACTCCTTTACCACTTCTAAAAAGATTAGAGCAAGAACCATTCAAAGAAATAGGAAACCTTCTTGATGAAATACACCAATGAATCCATTTCCTCCATAGATTACCAAAACCAAACCTTCTCATAGTATAATCCAGACAATTCCAATTTACATTGTCAAAAAGCTTTTTGTAGATCCACTTTGACAATTAAACCTGGGAATGTTTATTCTTTCTCTAGAATCAATCATTTCGAGGCAATTAAAATTCCATCGTGATCTGTCTTGAGTCTACAAAAGCACCTTGGAAGTTTGAGATAATTGTTGGCATGACCACTTTCATCTGTCGGATAAACATTTAGAAATAATTTTGTAAATACCTCCAATGAGACTTATTGGCCCGTAGTTATGCATTGATGTAGCTCCTTCACATTTTGGCGTGAGAATAATATTAGAACAATTCAATCTCAATCCAAAGTGCGAGGAAGAATGAAACTCATTAAAAACCCCCATCAATTTCGCTTAATTATATCCCAAGTGGCTTTAAAGAATTCCATAGTGTAACCATCGGGCCACGGAGACTTGTTCTTTCCAAAACAATTGAGCACATTCTTTATTTCTGCCTCCTCAAAAGGTTTTTCAAGCATGATACTGTGATTAACACTAAGAGAAGGAAGAATCAGATCATCAAAAACAGGCCTTAATGGCGTATGTTCAGCAAACAAATCAGTGTAGAACCTCTTTGCTTCTGCATTAATGGCATCCTTGTCATGATCTTGTTATTACTTATTAGTATGACATTATTGATTTGATATGTCTAGTTTAATCTTACAATGATGGAAAGGCCAACCATGTCAGGTGTATTTGTATCTTTTCTTGGGGTAGTCAGCCACTATATCGATTATGATTCTTTCGCTAGTATTTTGAGATTAATCTCATTCTATTGTTTTCTGACGCTGCTGCAAATATATGCTAGAAACACTAGTCCACCCTTAAAAAGTGCCAAAACGGGACATGGGGTACGATTTTGCTATTAGGACGTCGGTTGTTCTTTTAATAGGTAATATTTTTGTTTGCATCGCAATTTTTTTTTTTTTACAAGTGTACATAAATTTTTTCCAAGCCCCCCATAACCTTAAATTCTGGTTCCGCAGCTTGATAATCAGGAGTACTGTTATCCGAAAGCGTCATCAGGCTGCAAAACCATGAAATTAAAATAGGGAAAACTCTATAAAACTTTGATATTCCAAAACCCCATGAAAACATGGCAATAAATTGTAAATGAATTAGGGTTTATCGTATGTATAGTTCGATAACAAAACCAAGGTCCAAAAATTCCTATAGCTAGATCAATGAAACTCCTTTAGTTTTAGTTTGCTAATTTACATATCAAAATTATTCCAACAAAAAAAAAAAACTAAAAAACGTGCTGCTATATAAAGCCTAATTCATGGGCTACGGATAATAATGATAAAAGTTCAAACCAGAGTTATAGGTCAATTCGATTGACTAAGTATTATGGGTTATCAATAATAAAACAGTGGGTTATATTTAAGAAAAGCCTACTTTAAATCATATGCATTGTAACGAGGTAATCCCTCACACTGTCTAACAGAACATTTATTTTTATTCCCCAGCCAGTTAATTCATTTGCATCCCTCACATCTTAGTTTTACTTAAACAGTTTGAGATTGAGTAGTTGGAGTATTCATTAGGTCAGATTATACTGAGGTCCGTTCCCTAGCAATGTTGAAGTAGGAGGAAGAAAAAACTGTTGAATGTTTATAATATTCACATGGAATAATACATTCTTCTTTTGTGATCATGTGAAAGGCTTTGGGTCATCTTAGTAAATAAATTAAATTTGATTCAAAGTTTCAAAGTTCCCATCTAAAAGACATGGCGCAATTTAGATAACTTTGCCTATGTAAAGAATGGTCAGGATTTGTCTTTGGCAAAGATAAATCCATGGCCGTGGTTGTCTAGACCACACCCATTTTTTGTATATGTACCTTAGGTTCTAGGAAGATGAATGAGTAACCGTGGGCGGTCATCATTTTCTATAGGTACCCAAAATCCCATACTCTCAAATTCTTCGTCTTCCTGCCTTACATTCATGGAACACGCAGGTTCCATTTTTTTATTCATGGGAATGTTTGCCACGATTTTGAGCTTTGGTTTAGTTCTCAGATCTTCAGGATTGCAAAACTCAAATTAGTTTTCAGATCAATTGGTGCTGCAAAACTGAAGTTACGGGTATGATTTTGCCAGTCTTGGTTCTCTATTCCCGAAAATTCGAAATTTGGTTCATTATTTGTATTTAAATTTGATTTTGATTCCATATTTGTATGAAATTTGAAATTTGATTAAAAAGGTTACGTTAAATTTCAACCAAGGTTTATGTTTCAGATTATGCCATGGTGTTCCTGATTTTGACCTAATTGCTAGGGGCATATGCATATTAGCCTTGTGCGTCCTCCCACATCAATGTTCCATCACAATATATTGTCGCTTTGTTTCAGGTTCTTTATATTTATTTGTGTTTTTTCGTCTGCAGTTGCAATCTTCTTACTGTAACCAAAGGAACTGCATGGTTCTTTTAGCCTTTCATCTTCCTTTTTGTGTTTTATATGATTATAATAACAGACGTGAGACGTTTCGTTTTTCATCCATTAATTTTCTTAGCATTGAACGAATGAGGTGCATCCTATATAAAGGTCACCTGATTTTCAAAGGCACATCACACTCAAACACCACATTTCCCAGGCATCTACCTCCATCTTTCCTCAATTGAACTTCTCAGCCACAGTAATTCCAGGTGTGTTGCTTTAGCAGCATGTGAAAAGTTGTTAATATTATCACCGGGATTATTTTTTTTTAATCCTAACTTTATTTGTGCCTTTTGTGAATCATGTAGGTTGTCAGAATGGCTTCTACAGTACTGCATAGCTCCGGCCAAGGCGTACAGGCTCTCGGAATCCTCACATCGAAAGAATTTCAGCTGAAAAATGTTGTTGGACCATGGATGGCCCGAGTTCACATCGTCCCAAAGTGGCACGAGCTGGATTTCATGTGAACTAATGATGTTACCAGCCTAGATTTGCTCCTGCTACATGACGCCTTGAGTTTTTACACCCTCCGCAATCATGCCTTTTTATATATTTAACTGGTATATGTTTCACTTTTTCTTTATAAGGATTTATCTTCTTTAATTTTCTTTTATCAGAGCGTTTTGGATTTTTATGTGTGACTCCTTTCCAACTGAAAAAGATTTCCATGTATGCTCTTCCTTTATGTTGGTTTGAAGATTTTGATTTGGTAATAGAGAATTTTGGTTCTGTTTAATGATTTTTTATATGAGTTTTCTTAGTTGTTGCGGTGTTGCTAAATGCAATAATCAGGATTATTTCTGCACCATGGATGGCCAGATGAACGCCCAACAAGAGATTACAACATTCCGGGAGGAAAAAGCAAGATGTCTTCGACTCTATTGGGGTAATAGCAAATCTTCTATTTAAAAATAATGGAACATGTTTTTAAAAGATGCAGCATGAATTGAACATGATGCATGAAGTTGTTTAAAAATAATGGAAATATAACACCGCTTAATTGGAGGCCCTGAAAAATAATTAGGGGCCTCGGCCATTTTATTCCTACACCAAATAATATATTCCCACCCAAAAATATAATGAAAACAAAACTAGTGACAAAACCCCTAGGTGAACAAACTAGTGATAAGAAAAAACTGGTCATATTACTTTTAACAAATAAAAACCGTTTGTTAAAAAGTTGGCACAAAAACCCCAAGTCAAATAATAATGAATAAATTTAGTTTTTGTTACTTAAAAAAAACCCAAACATACCCTTTTTACCTTTTCTTCTCCTTCTTCTTCTTCTTCTTCTTCTTCTTCTCTCATTTTTTTCACCATTATCACCACCAACAGCAACAATACACCTCCACGAACACCAGCAACATCAACACCTCCGTCTCCTACATGAACACCTCTATTTCGTCCAGGAACACCTTCTTTATGTTCAGATCTATCATCAACAGTAGCTCCGCCACCATCAAACCAACCGATGTGTCCAGATCCGCCACCATTGACATTATCACCTTCATCTCCTCCATTAACACCATCATCAGATCCGCCACCATTAACATCATCATCACCTCCGTCTCTTCCATTAACACCATCATCAGATCCGCCACCATTAAAATCATCATCACCTCCATTAACATCATCATCACCTCCGTCTCCTCCATTAACACCATCTTCACCTTCTTCATCTCCGTCTCTTTGATTTTCCATCAACAACACCGCCTCCTCTTATTTTTGTTTTTTCCACCAAGTACATCGGGATCCGCCACCAAACTACTTCTCGCCTCCTCCTTTTATCATCTAAAACCACCACCAATACCTTAAAATCAACCACCAACAACACCTCATATACAATCCAACCCAGTACTTATGATTCGCTCCAAACAACACCTCTGCCTCCTCATTCAATCCTCTACAATCACCACTCACCACCTTCGATGTTTCATCACCAAGAAATGATGGTACATCTTCAATGTCGAAATCAATATTGTATTGGGGAAATGGCCAGATATGATGAAACCAAAATTGGTTTCATCAAATTCTGACAGTTTTGGTTAGTGAAAACAGTAAACTAATGATGAAACCAAATTTGGTTTCATCGTGAACTTTGGTTTCATCATGAACTTGCCTATTTTTTATCATGAAACCAAAGATTTTAATGATGAAACCAAATTTTGGTTTCACCTGATTTTTTTCTAGTTTTATTCAGCCTGACTTAGAAGACGGCGTGTTTGGTTTCATCATTGAAGTTATGTTGGTGAAATGACAACATGTGGTTTCAATTATATGTACAATGGTGATTTTGATTATATGTGTGTCTCGAATTGGGAGAATGGGTATAGCAGGTCTCGGGTACTTATACCTGGTGTAATCTTGGTGAAGAAGTTATGTTGGTAGTGGTGGCCTTAACCGTAGTTATGGAAGTGATAGAGAATGGATTAATTGAGTAAGGGTGGTGCTAATGCAATGAGAGTTGTAGTTGAGCTTCAGGTGTTGCATAAAGGACTAGTATGGGTTACAGTTAAAGAGGTGTATGTCTGGATTGTTAAAAGTGTAATGAATTGGCTGAAGTTGATGAAACCTAATTAGGTTTCATCGTATTTTTTTCATATTGTTGAATATTTGATATTTGTGAAGGCAATTTTTGATGGTGGGATACAGGTGGATTATTTTTTGTTGAAACTGGTTGTAGTTGAAGGGGTAATGGTAGTGGTGGTTGTGGCCTGGTGGTTGTGGCGGCATGAGGGTGGTGCAGTTGACGGTGGTGGTAGGGTTTCATCTTATTGTGGAATGTTTTTTGTTGAAAGTAGTCTTAGTTAAGGAGGTAATGGTAGTAGTGGTTGTGGTGATTATGGTTGTGGTGGCGATAGGGCGGGCAGTTGACGGTGGTGGAAGATTTCATCTTATTGTGTTTCATTTCTTCTTCTTCTTTCTCCTTTCATTTATGATGAAACCAAAATTTGGTTTCATCTTATTTTGGTGAAACCAATTTTTGGTTTCATCATTTTTCTGGTGGTGGCGCGGTGGTGGTCGGTGGGCGGCTAGCATAAGGTGGTGATGTGGCGGCGCGGTGGTGGTCGATGGCGGCGGCGGCATGCGGCGGCGGGCGGTGGTGGTGTTGCTGGTGGTGGGTTGTTGTTCGTGGTGATAATATAATAAAATTTATTTAAAGGTGGGGTTGATTTTTATTTTTGTTGGGGTGATTTAAATAGTAGAAGGGTAATATAGACAGGTTTATGTTAAATGGGGTTTTGTGAACAATTTGTTTTGTTGGAGTTTTTGTACATGGATAGTGACACCTTTGGGGTTATAACCCGCGCGCCGTAATGAAAATACTATTTTATCCTTTACTAAACCTAAAACTTAAAATTCTATCAACCCAAACTCCATCTCATTTCATTTTTAAACCCAGAAAAATAATTTGTCCCCTCCCCCCCTCTCTCTCGACTCTCTGTTAAAACTCCATTAATGATTCAGATCGAAAGAAAATATGACTCCAATTAAAAAAAAGTATGTGAACAAAAACTTACGAAAACTTCCTATTTGCGTTTAATTTGATATTTTGTTTGCAAAATTCGGTTTTTTACTGAAAAATAGCAGTTACAGAATAAGGGTCGTCAACTTTGATAGTTATATACCCTAACGATTTTTCATCTGCATGTTATTTGTATGAAAAATCGTTGATGTCTAAGGTGTAGGAGATAACGATCCTTTTTCTGAGTTTAAGATTTTTTCCCCAAAATAGAGTCGTCAATATATTATAGAACCACTTGACGATTCTACTATGACGACTCCATTTTATACACTAACGACTCTATGTGACCTACCTCTCTATCTATAAAAAGTAATAAATGCTAACGACTATGTGACCAAAAACTAACGACTCTATATGTACAAAGGAATAAATGCTAACGACTATGTGACCAAAAAACTAACGACTCTATATGTATAAAGGAAAAAATGCTAACGACTTCTATAGTTGTACATTATTTGCTTGACATTTTTAGGGGCGACCCAAAAGAATTAGGGGCGACTTTTTTATTCCCAACCCATATACACCGTTAAGGAATGTCCAAAGACGCGGAGAATACATTAATGCCCTTACATAATCGGAAGCTATTTTGTGCCTGATTATTATAAAGAAATCGGAAGCTTAGTAACGATATTATACTACCGATTAATATCGATTTTGTACCAAACGCGTACTTACTTCAATAACAATCGGAAGTAACAAGAACCTTACTAGACTACCGATTATAGTAGCTCCTAAATTCCCAAAATTGGTGATTTCTTCAAGGAAGAAATTTGGGGCAACTTTATAATCGAAGTCATATTAACTTCAAGATTATTTTAGTTCCCAAATTCGAAAAAATGACATTTCTGCAAAAACAAAATTTGGGGCAACTGTATAATCAGAAGTCTTATTAACTATCGATTATTCTAGTTCCCAAATTAAAAAAAAATGACATTTCTGCAAAAACAAAATTTGGGGCAACTGTATAATCGGAAGTCTTATTAACTACCGATTAATATAAATCTCAAATTCGAAAAAATTGAGATTTCTACAAAAACAAAATTTGGGACAACTGTTTAATCTGAAGTGAAAATACTTCATTTGACTACCGATTATAATCGGATGGTAAGAAGTAATAAACTCTACCGATTATGGTAGATTTCAAAATTCATCACATGAAGGATTTTAGAAAAAACTCAATTTGGGGCAACCTATAATCGGTAGGTTGTAGAACCTATTTGGCTTACGATTATGGCTACATCCAAATCACGAACCACATGGTTATGCCTGGCTCTGTAAACTCAAAACCTATGGAATTTGGCAAGGGTTCGATATGGGGCTCCTTATAATCGGTAGGTTGTTAAGTTGTTAACTCTACCGATTATGGTATATTTCAAATTCCCTTACACGAAGGATTTTAGAACAAACTCATTTTGGGGCAACCCATAATCGGATGGTTTGGTAATATATTTAACTCCCGATTAACGCTGCTTCCAAAACACGAACCAAGTGGTTATGGATGGCTGTGTACACTCAAAACCTATGAAATATGGCAAAGGTCGGATCTGCGGCTCGTTATAATCGGTGGGTTATATAATTATATACCCTACCGATTATGGTAGATTTCAAAATTCATTACGTGAAGGATTTTAGAAAAAAACTCATTTTTGGGAAACTTATAATCGGTAGTGTATGTAACCTATTAGGCTTACGATTGGCTACATCCTGACTCAATCCAAGTGGTTATGGTTGGCTCGCACCCCTCAAAACCTATGGAATTTGGCCAAGGTTGAATATGGGGCTCCTTATAATCGGTAGTCTTACAAGTTGGATAAGCTACCGATTATAAAATGGATTATTAGCCGAAGTATCTACACAATAATCGGTAGGTATAGTTTCAATTTAACCTACCGATTCACCTTTAACCTACCGATTATGATGTAGGCTCCCTATTATATAAGGGAATATTGGCCATTTCGAAAAATCGAAGATAAGGGGTAGCATAGATTTACGTTTGGGTGACCTTTTTTGTATTTTAGTGTCGCCCCTAATTCTTTTGGGGTCGCCCCTAAAAATGCCAGGATTATTTGTCCGCTAAATGACAAAAATGATAACGGCCTTTTGTTACGTGACGATCCTTTCTTTTTTGTAATATTTTTTCAAGTTTGTTATGTAACAACCACTCTTATTTGATAAAATGACAAAATGATAACGATTTTTTTGTCAAAACGATAAAATGATAATTAGAGTCGTTATGGTATAAAATAATACCTTGACGCTTTTTTCATAACCTGCAAAAGTTGGAGGTTTGAGTCGCCAACTTTTGTGACAGTATATTGACGACATTAAGGTGTCAGCAGTGAATAGATCCCTGACATTAACGACTCTTTTTCTGAGTTGTGACATAGTGTCTATGATCCCTCTAAAACCTGTTCTTCTTCTTTTCAACTCAAAAAAACACAAATTTGTTTTTTCCCCAAATTTTAAATCTGAAGTCTAATTTTAATCTAACCATACTATTAACTTAACTTAATTACCTATTAACACTAATCATTAAAGGGCAGATTAGCCATTTATTTTTCTTTTGGGATAAGGGGTGACTCAAATTAGGTTTTAGTTAATTTTTTTGTTCTTCTAGTGTGAGGCCCCTAATTATTTTTCAGGGCCCCCAATTAAGCGGTGAAATATAAGTTTGGTTTCACTGAGATGATAATCAACCTTAGTATTGTAGATGTAGAAAATCCTACTACTACATCCAAAAGATGTATGCTAAGAAATAAACAAGCAAAGACATAAAAGAACACAAGATTTACGTGGTTCGGTATGATTACCTACGTCCACGGGGGTTAAGGGATGATCTTATTACTTCACACAAGATTACAAGGATCCAATGCACACAACAATGCTCACAAAACGCTTAGTACTCCTCTCACTTCTTTCTTCCTTTTTCTAGCTACCTAAAAAATCCTCCCTCTTCCTCTCTACAAGATCTCTATTTATAGTTACAAGCGGTGATATATCAATATAACAGTGTTGGGCCTGGTGCAGCTTCCTTGATGTTCTCCTCGGGCGACTGGCTAATGCTTCAGCCGATCTCCCTTTTTGCCCGAATCAAGATGCCCAGTCGAGTGGTGTTATTGCCCAATGTCGTTTGTCCGATGGAGGTGATCGTCATCGCCCTCTGGATTCCTGGCCGAGTCCCATTTTGACCGAGCTTTACTTATCTTTTCTCCAACTCTGCCAGTGTATTAATTGCCCTCGAACCCGATGAGCATCACATCAGAACTTTCCTCCTCCTTTATGTTGACATCTCGTGTTTGTCTCCATTCCATTTCTTTCTCGCGCCCGGACACGATGAGATGATTCAGTGCTGCTAGTAATTGCTTTTCTTGGTACGCCCTTGACCAGGATGGCTCCACCTGTCCGTGTGGATTATTTACACCTACATTGATGCCCCTTCTTCCACTCGTGTAATCGACACGTGGGGAAGAAATCGCCTCGTCTCCCCACGTCCTCAGTCATGCCGGGTTCTACGCCATGATGTTCCCCACCTTCTTCACGCATCTTGCAACCGGTTTACCTTCCTCGTCGGTTACCACGGGTGAGGTTTATAAACCGATCCTTAAACCTCATTCTCTCTCTTTACTTTCCCTTAGCCATTTTTTTCCCATCTCTCTCCGTTCTCCTCTCTTCTTTCTCTCCATTAGTTATCTTTTCCATAGGTTTATTCCCCTCTTCCTTCTCTGTCCTAGGTCTTCTCAGTCTCCATTGCCGCTGTAATTTTCCGATTCCGGTAGTACTTTTACTCCTTCTGTCTACCAGCTTTCATGGCGTCTTCAACTCCTTCCATGGTGGAAAAAAGGTGCGTGAGCTATGTGTTTTCTGATGAAGACAGTGTATCGCTTGATTCTCTGTTTGTCATAGAAAGCCCTTCTAAGCATGATTATCGTGCTCTGGATTCTATCTTTCCTGATAATCCTTTTTCGTTTTCGTGTAGGGCTGACAAGAGAATTGCTAAAGACTTGTCGGATGAGCAATTCGTCCGACAGCTGAAAGATGAATTCGATCTTCATGGTTATGACGTCAAGCTCTTGTCGGGCCAAAAAGGCGTTTTAAAGAAGGATGATGTTCTAAAGTTTCCTCATTCGGCCGAGGCGACCATAGTCACCAAGGGCCAGCTAGAGCTCGGGCTGCGTTTCCCTTTGTACGATCCCAGCCGTCCGTTTTGGTACGAGGCTCTTTCTAAGATTCGCCCTTCCCGTGCCTTGGCTCAGTAGAATGGCAATACCTTTCGTATTTTATCCGAGTGGGAGAGGCGCAGTCGAGGCGAGTGTGCTCCTACCACCTGGTCCACCTACGATCCTTCCCAGGCGAGTGATTATACTCCTACCAGTTTTGTTGATAACTATTGAAGTGGGACTGCTACCAATGGTGACCTTGCTGGTTTTGCTGCTAGCCCTCATCGTCATAAAACTCTTCCTGAGGATGTCAAGAAGCTTCTGTTGGACGAGGATCCCGAGGGGAAGAGTTCTAACAAACATGCCCGTCATACTAGTGACGCAGCTTGGGATCGAGTTCCATTGGCTATTTCTGGTCCTCTTTTGAGTGGCCAATTTCCTCCTCCGGCCGAGCCTTATCCTTTCTGGGTGGTCAATATTGATCGGGTGAGTGTATTTCTCAGTTTTTGGATTAACTGGTTGCTTCGGGCGACTCGCAGGGTAATGTTTTAGTTTTTGTGTTTTGCAGCCTAAGTCCCAAAGTGTTCCTTCTGAGCCTCTCGTTCCTCGGAAAAGGGATAGAGTTGCAGGAGCCGAGGAGGAGACAGGGAAGGTAACAAATATACTGTTTTCTTATTGACGTACATGTACATGCCCCTATTTGTTGCCTTGCATGGTTCTGACATCGGCTCATGTGCAGAAGCTGAGAGTTGACAAGGATGGTGGTAGTTCGGCAAGGGATGGTGAGGATCCCGATGATCGGCTGCCTTTATCTCATTTCATGAGGAAGTCGCCTCAGAAGTCTTCTGATGTTTCATCTACCCTTGTAGGTGGGAAGCCCAAAGGCAAGGGAAAGGAGACCAAAGGCGATTTAGTTGCCCCTGAAAAGACTTTTCCCCAGCAGTTAGCTGGTAAAGGGATTGTTCTCGCCGATGGCGTTGTGTATCTTGATTCTGATGGTGATGATGATGATGATCTTTTCGATGGGGAGGGTGAGGTTGATGGCGATGAAGAAGAGACAAAACAAGCGGAGAAGTCTGGTGATGGTGAAAACAAGGTGGCTATTCATGATGAAGGGAATGTCGCTGTTGGGGGCGAGTTACTAGAGCCTCTTTCTCCCATAGTTCCTAACTCGGGCAGTAGAACTTCTTTTACTGTTTCGGGGCCTATATGCAACTCTCTTGGGGCTCTCATTTCTCCTGAATTTGCCTCTCTCTCTGATGAAGACAAGATTAAGGCTGTCTCGTTGTACGATGCTGGCTTGAAGAGCACTTTCGACCTGCTGGTGAGTTGTGTTGCTCGGGTTATGCCTTCTTGCCATGGAATAGGTGCTAACGTTGTTGGTGTTTGTAGGATATCAATCGCTCGTTGTTGAATGATGCCATCCAGCGCAAGGAGGTCGCCGAGAGAGAGGGTCTTCGTCTCTTGTTACAGCAGGAACGTGAGCGATCCCGGGGGTTGGAGAAGCAATTGGCCGAGACCCAAGGTATTTGCTTAACCTTCAACCGTATGTGATTGATTCTGTAGTGCCAATATCCTGAGTTTAGTACTACATGCCTAGCCGAATCTTCTAGTGCGGAGGCCGACGCTGCCACGAGGTATCGTTTGTTGAGAAGGGAAATGAACATAGAACGGGATCATGTTGCGAATTTACAATAGAGGATAGTTAATAAGGATGATAAGATCGATCGCTTAGAGGCCGAGATTGAGGATCTTCAATCCAAATTGCATCGCTACGAGAATTTCGAGTATGTTCCCGAGGAGATCGACAATCTTAGAGCGAGTTTAGCTCGGGTCCAGAATATTGCTGCTGACAAAACACTATTGGCCGATAATTTAGAAAGTCAGTGTGGCCGATTAAGACTTCAGGTTCGAGATTTGCATGCAGATCGGCTTCGAATTCTGGGTGAAAAGAGTGTTGCTGAGAAGTGTAGTCAGGAGTCCCTTGAGAAGCTTAGGGAGTCCAAGAAAGTTTCTGAGGAATTGGAGTGGGTTCGAGTCCAACTATCAGGTTTGCAGTTAGCACACTATCGACAGAGAACCTAGTGGAGTGATCATAAGAAATACTCCCCCTCCAATGAGTTTAACGAACAACGATATCTAGAACTTTCCTCCAAGATATCCTCCCTTGAGTGTAGCTTGTCTGAGTATGAAGAGACCGTTAGAGTTGTCACCCCATTGCTGGAAGGTGGTGCCCCTTATTTTGTGTTTTCCTTGTCGTTGTTTTAATGTGGTTACTATATGACTGACTACTCTCGTATTCTGGCAGCCGAGCGAAGGAAGGTGGCTTCGCTGGAAGAGGAGAATGCCCGATTGAAGGGAAAGGAGGTACAACTATTGGCCCGAGAGGCTCAGTTACTCGGGCAGGTGGACACGATCGAGGCGGCATCGATGCAGCTAACACTGGACCTCACTGCTGAGAAGGCAAGATTTAATGATGAGCTTGTTGCGAGGGTCAAAGCCGGTGTAAAAGCGGTACTTGATAAGAAACGAGCCGATGTTGCTGCTAAGAGGGCGATTCCGAGGCCAGTTTCTCTCAAAGAGTAAGTCCGCCTTTTGTAGCGCTGCGTCGCTGTTTCACCCTTTGTCGTGGGTTGTAATCCGTTTGAACACCTCCTTTGTTTCGTATACTTTTTAATGGGGTGCTGCGTCGCCGATTTGGTTGCTTCTTCTCACTGCCTGACATTACTATCCCTGTTACCATTCCTATTTATGTTATGCCCTCGATGTGTGGTTTGTTTTTACGACTAGGTTATGTATGCCTGCATAAACATGAGTAGATTGGTTAATCGTAAATGCCATTTCTGCCGAACACACTCACTGGGAGGGTCATCGGGCCCAATGCCATGTCCCGATTGAGGTATCTCATCACCGTCTTTCAAGATCTAGTGGCAGGGTGGTTGGTCCTTCCTAATTTCTATGGGATCCATATCCCAAGAATTTATCGATTAACTTTCTTGGGCAAGTGATTTCGGCCACTTGCGAGGGGAGCAATGTTGTCTGCTCGATTGTCGAATACTCATGCCCCGACAATCGGCCACTTGTTTCCAACCACCAGGGCCCTAGGACTACCTCGGCACTTGCACACTGCCATCGCCCCGAGTTCGAATAGTCCGTCTTAATGTAAGCCGCCCCGACACTTGCACAATGCCATTGCCTCGGGTTCGAAACGGCCATTTTAGACGCAGTTGTCATATTTCCAACCCCACGCGGCCTTTCAAGGAAATAAATCACAATATATTATACCTGCTATCAAGGGTGATATAGTTTCAGTCGCGTAGCATTCCACGGTCGTGGCTCGGGTGTTCCGTCCGGTTTTAGTATCTTATATGCCCCTTCGCCGACCTTCTCAACAATGGTGTAGGGTCCTCCCCATCGTGATGCTAATTTTCCGCCCTTTTTATCACGTTCATAATCGGGTAAATCCTTTAGTACCAACTGTCCCGGTTGGAATTCTCTTGGTCGAACCCGTTTGTTATACTCTCGCTGGATTCTTCGTTGGTAATTTTCCATTTTTTGTAGGGCCATTTCTCTTGTTTCTTCTAGATCGTCGATTTTAGCCAGGATGAGATCCGCTGAGATGTTTCGTCTCCATGCTTCGGTTCTTGTTGTAGGTATCATTGCCTCCGTTGGAAGGATGGCTTCGGTCCCATATGTTAACATGAAAGGCGATAATCCGGTTGTATCTCTACGAGTTGTCCTATATGCCCATAAAACGTTATAAAGTTCTTCGCACCATTCTCCATATTCCCCGTCGAGCTTCTTCTTCATGTTATCGGCGATGGTCTTGTTTGTGATCTCGGCCTGTCCATTGCTTTGGGGGTACAGGGGTGTAGACTTGGTCTTTCGAATATTGTAGGTGTTGAATAGCAAGTCGATGTTCTTGCCATGTAATTGTTTCCCATTGTCGAGACGATTCTTTGCGGTATTCCAAGCGACATATGATGTGTTCCCGGATGAATCGAAAAACGTCTTTATCCGTATGTGTTTTGATGGAGCGGCCTCACCCATTTAGTAAAGTAGTCGGTGGCTCTGATTAGGTACTTCCTGCCCCGATCAGGCATGCAACGGTCCCACGATATCGATCCCCATTTAGCGAAAGGCCAAGGACCGATAACGAGTTTAATGTTCTTTTGTAGGTGCATGTATCTTTTTCCAAATTTTTGGCATTCGTCGTGAGACAAGGGCCATGTGCCTCGCGTCCTCGTTCATGTACGGCCGAAGTATCCCATGGTTTTAGCTCGTCTTTGCTAGGCTACGGCCTGGTTGTGGTTTTCCGCTGCCCCATAGTGCAATTCGTTGAGGATTGTATGCCCTTCTTCTTTACTCAGGCACCTTAGTAATGGTCCCAGGTATGACTTTCTGTATAGAGTGTCGTCTCGAAGTTCGTACGTGGCTGCTTTGCTTTTGATTTTGTTGATCTCAGGTCGCCCTTTGGGCAATTTTCCTGTTTCGAGATATTCATGAATCGGTTTCCTCCAGTCATCGGCCTGATACTGATCAGTAGTGGTAGCTGCGACATGTACACCGATATCCACGGTCTCAGGTACCGAAGGCATTAAGACTCTCATAACTCTGATGCCTTCTACGCTTGAATCTGTCAACATGGAAGCAATGTATGCCAGGGCGTCCGAGTGGCGATTGTCCTTCCTCGGATGTGCAGAAACTTGATGCTCGGTATCGTAGATGTAAATTGGGCGAGCTCCCAGTATTTCTGTAATAAGGGATCATGTATGGCATACTTCCCGTTGATTTGTCGGACAACCAGCTGGGAGTCGCTTGTAAGCCGTACCTCTTGGATTCCCATCTCCACTATCAAGCGCAAAGCATGTATTACCGCTTCGTATTACGTGACATTGTTAGTCGCTTTAAATTCAAGCCTAATGGAGTGGACCATCTTTTTGCCCTTTGGCGTCGTGAAGACCAACCCTAAACCCGATCCGTCTTTATTGGATGACCCATCCACGAAAACCTCCCATCGTGTCGGGATGCATGTTTCGAGTAGGTCGGACGGGTCCTCTCGGTCTTCCTCCATTCCGGGTATATCTTCTACTTCATCCTCGTTGCTGAGGGGGAAGTCTGCCAAAAAGTCACTGCATGTGCTTTCACCGCTAGTCTCATTTCGTAAAAAATGTCAAACTGCTTTATTTGCGCACTCCACTTAGAGATCCGTCCCGACCTGGCTGCGTTGTCGAGTGCGACTCTATGGAGGACTTTGTAAGCACCCGAATCTTGTGGGTTTGGAAATACGTCAAAGTTTACGTGTTGCAAACACCAACGCTAATATTAGTTGCTCGATCCTGGTGTAGTTCCTTTCTGCTGGATTCATGGTCTTGCTTATGAAATATACCGGCTTTTCCTCCCTTCCCGTGTTATTGACCAGTACGGCACTAATGGCATGACCGGTTTCCCTGAGATATAATGTTAGTATGTCCTCGGGCTCGGGTCTTTGTAATACCGGTAGACTTGCGAGATGTTGCTTGATTTTCTGAAATGCTTCTTCACACTCCTCAGTCCATTTAAACTTCTCTCCTTTCCTTAATGTCCCAAAGAAATCCTTGCACTTGTCGGGACAATAGGAGATGAATCGTCCCTAAGGCCGCCAAGTTCCCATTCAATCGTTGCACGTCCTTAAGCATTACGAGGCGATGGCATTTTTCACGAAGGCTCGATTTTATCGGGTCGGCCTCGATTCCTTTGTCGGTGATTATGTATCCTAAAAACTTGCTCGAGGTGACCCAGAAAGTGCACTTGGCCGGATTTACCCTCATCCTGTACCTTCTCATGGTTTGAAATATGCCTCGGAGGTCGTCGATGTGGTTGGTGGCCACCTTGCTCTTGACCAACATATCGTCCACATATACCTCAATGGTGTCATGTATTCTATCCTCAAACATGTCTTCCACCAACCTTTGATAGGTGGCGCATGCGTTTCTTAATCCAAACGGCATTTTGGTGTAACAATACAACCCTCTCGGCGTGAAGAAGGATGTATGCTCTTGATCTTCGGGGGCCAGGGGTATTTGGTTATACCCTGAGTACCCATCCATGAGTGTTATCGCCTTATACCCGACTATGGATTCTACTAGCTGATCGATGCTGGGGAGGGGGGAGCTATCCTTTGGGCATGCTTTGTTTAAGTCACTATAGTGGATGCAGAATCGAACACCTCCATTCCTTTTAGGGACTATCACCATATTAGATATCCATGGCGGATATTGAGATTTCCTAATGATTCACGCCACGTGCAACTTTTTAACTCGGCCTCCACCGTTTTGCAACTCGGGTGCAATTCTTCTCATCTTTTGTCGGATAGGCTTGAACTTGGGTCTATCCGCGAGGGTGGTGCGACAGACTTCGGGTCAATTCTTTCCATATCGTGCATTTGCGGCGAATATATCCATGTGTTCCTTCAAAAGAGTTGTCAACTGCTGAGATTGTTCGTTTGTCAAGAGAGCCCCTATTCTTACTATTTTTGGTTCTTCCCACCCAGTTGACTTGTCGGGTAGGTTCTAAGGCCGAGAAATTTTGCTTTGGTTCGCCGAGTGTCGCCGGCTCCTGTGATTGCTATAAGATCTCGTTCTCGCCAGCTTCATAGCTAGCGATGGCTTGTGACATTACCTTTTCCAACTCCTCTCCCGCCTTTATTTCCTTATACTTGATCTTTTCTTGTCGTTACTGGATCGCCTCTCTTCATTCTCGCTCGGACGTCTATCGCACGCACTTTGCCTCGTGCTTTGGGGTCGCCTAGCACCTCTATTATTTCTCGATAAGATGGGAACCGCATTCTTTGATGATAGGCCGAGGCGACTCCCTTGATCCCTTCAATCCAAGGCCGACCCAGGATCGCTTCGTATGGTGACACAACATCGACCACGCAAAAGGTGGTAAGTGTGTCGAGGAATCCCTCCCCATCCAGAGACTCGAGGGTGACTTATCCCTTTGGTACTGTCACCGTACCATTGAAGCCGTAGATTCGATAGGTCGACGGGATCAAGATGTCATCGGACAATTCCATCCTCTTGAAAGTGTCATAGAACATGACTTCGACTGAGCTGACGCTGTCCATTAATATCCTGCGAATGCCCCATTCCTCGATCAGCGAGTTATTACTAAGGGATACCCGTGTGCTTGACCATTCAATGGGACATCTTTCGCCGAGAAGGTGATCGGGCTGCATCATCCATGGTTCCATGGGCAGGGTCTTGGCCACACTGAAGATTTCTTTGCCCAATCGATCCCTTTTATGAATCCTCGAGGTGATACCGGTTCCCAAATCATACCCTTGAGTTGCCGAGTGCGATATGGTGTCAGCGACCCAGGTGCCACGATTGATTCTTATTTGGTCCACGGGACGTCGGGCCGGGCGGAGTGTCGGTGATGTCTTGACAAAATGTCGTAAATATCCATCTAGGATTAGGTGTTGGACGATGTCTTTCACCTCCAGACAATCATTAGTTGAGTGGCCTCGAAAGCTGGTGGTAATGGCAAAACTAGGGTGGTTCTTTGTTTCGTCGAACTGAATTCCCCGAGTCTTAGGATATCGGATATCATCCCTCTTCTCGACTTCTTTGAATATCTCTTCTAATGGTGCATTTAGTGGAGTGTAAGATCTATGTTCGTGACGGGGCTTCTTTCCTTTCTCGACCCAAACTTTTTTTGTTCTCCCCATGATGTTGTGTGCTTGGCCTTTTCTCAGATCGTTTCGTGGCTTCTCGTGGGGTTGCCTCTACCGTGGCGCTTGTCTCTTGTATTCCTCTATCTTGCGCTCCTTCCTGAATCTTCTCTAAGGCGATGTAGTGCTCTTGCATCTTCCGGATCTCTCTTAGTGTTTTAGGCTTCTCAGTGTACATCGCTACCCAAATGGGATCTGATTTCCCTAATGAATTATCGAAACCAAATATCTGTTGATCGACCGACACCTTTCCAATGTCCGTACACAACTTTCTCCACCTGTCCGTCAAAGAGCGCAGCGTTTCCCTGAATATTCGTGCAAGTGTGAACAGCTTGTTGACTCTGGGCCGAGCTATACTGTTATGCATGTAAGTCTCAAGGAAGGTTTCCACCAGGGCTGCATAGCTTCCAACGGATTCATCGGGCGGGGGTGTAGAACCAACTCTTTGCCTCGCCCTCCAAACTCGGGAAGAATTTGCACATGACCACATCATAATTATTCCACCGCAACAAGGACATGCCGTACATTTTGATGTGCTCTCGCATCACCCGTATCAAACCTAGATGGGAAGATCAAGCAACGTGCACTTGGGCGGGAATGGAGTCCGATCCAATTCCTTGGTAAACGACATCTTGGGCTTCACGGACTTACGCTAGCTTGTCGTCCCATTTGTTTCTGTCGGTTTTTGACCATCCGCTCGAGTTGTTCGATCTTTTGTTTGGTTGTCGCATCCATACCCTCATTGGTTGCTTCTTCCTCGGCCGAAAAATCCTTTGCTGACCCATACCCTCCTCTTGGTCGATTAGGCCTCGGGTATGCGTTCTTGCTTGGGATGGGGTGGCATATTTCTCGATGGAGTGTGGTTGCTAGAAGCGCCTCGGCTCGACGATCCTCTCGACCCCGTTCTCTGTTACGAGTCGGTAGTTTTCATGTTCTAAAGCTAGGTTTCTCCTTTGCAGCTCTCTCATTAAGTCTTCTTGCCTTCTTTGGCTCGCCAATATAGCGAGTAACATTGGGTCGGTGCTTTTATGGCTAGAGTGGCCATTTACTTGGTGTCCTGTTACATTGGGGGGTGCAGTTGGAGACATTGTCGAGAGAACGACGGGGGGAACGATTGGATCTACGGGATAGTTGGACGCTGCTGGGGGATGTCCTGGTTGTGGTCGCCCCTTGCCAAATGTACTCGCCTAAGCCTCTCACCTTCTCATTCTAGTTCGTGCTGGTACTCTGTCGGTTGTCTTTCTCTCCCTTGTTCCTCCTGTATCGTCTGCACTTCCTATTCCTCCTCGGTATCCGATGCAGTTCTTCCGTCTTCCATGTCGTCCTCATTCCCTTATCTCACCTGGCTCGGGCTAATCCTCAGCATCCCAGGAGGGAGATCGTCATCTCGGCCTAAATCGACCTCCTCGTCGACTGTAGTCATGCCTTTGACTAATGCCTGAGTCTCGTCCTGGTTATTTGGTCGATGATCTTCGTGTCGGGAATCCTGTGAGTCCTTCTTGCACACTAGATCCCGTTGTGACTCGGTTCCTCGGGATCTTGCTCGTCCTGGAGGTGCTCGCCATTACCTTCGATACTTCCCTCGTTCCTTGGCTCGCCCGTCCATTCGTACCTACTAAAGAAAGTACAAACACTTATTTCGAACCTTTCGAAAAGGTTAAGGATGAAGTACGGCATTCTGCGGGCAAGGTGGGAAAAGTTTTTACATTACACTTCCATTTATGCCAGTGTGTTGATCTCAGCAGTCAAGTTATTTTGACCATAAAGGACAATCTTTGAAAAGCTGTCTCGACACATCGCTTTCGGTATTTTCCATGTGCATTAATCATTATTTGTCCTAACATTCCTAGTGACAGAAGTCATTAATCATCCATACGTTAAATCGGAAGATTTCTTTCTTGGCCATGGTTGATAGTAATGACAACCCTCAGCTTGTTGTCTTGATGGTCTTCCTACACAGGATTTTAGGAACTCCTGGAGACGGTTTATCTTGTGGGATTCCTATGGTTTTCTACCGATGTTGTGAGGCTTTTAGTTTAGTATCAAAATGAGACTCATTAACAAGCGTTCACTATAATCCTTCCATCCATAGTTTCGGAAAACTAGACTAAATGATTCTGAGTTAGTCTTGCTTCCACCATTATTGTACTTTGTTTAACTTGCTAAAAAAAGATTTAAACGGAGAAATGAGTAAGTGAATACAAATGTAACGACATCTAGCTTTAAGTTACGAAGGTAATCTTTAAACGATAAATCTAGCAACCTATGCGTTTTGACCGTTAGAGTCTTTCACTTAGCATCGACTATCATCAATAGATTTTTATAGGAGCTGTTGAATCTCTCTTTTAACGAAGTTTGAATCAATAGATGGCGGCCAGCGAGATGGAATTTCCTTCTAGCTTCTACCAACATCGAAAGATATTATTTCGGGAGCTTACGGATCTTCCAATAACTCGCTGAGGTGTCTTAAGCGAACAACCAAGCTTAATGATTCAGTCTTGTGACTTTGTTCAAACGAAAGACAAGAACACAAAGCAGACTTATATCAAACTCAATAAGGTTTTGCTAGGAAAACAAAGATAATAAAACCTCACAAGCTCTGCCTATCAACACTTTTAACCAAAAGAGTTTCTCTGAGCTTCAACTAGCCAACTTAAAGGTGACTTAGGAGCTTGGATTTCTCTCTTTTGGTAACCGATTTCAAGGTATCCGAAGATGTTATACGGTCCCCTTAGTCGGCGCCATCCAAAAGATGTGAAATCCTACTACTACAAATAAACAAGAAATAAACAAGACATAAAGAACACAAGGTTTACGTGGTTCGGTATGATTACCTACGTCCACGGGGATTAAGGGATGATCTTATTACTTCACACAAGGTTACAAGGATCCAATGCACACAACAATGCTCAAAAGACGCTTAGTACTCCTCTCACTTCTTTCTTCCTTTTTCTAGCTTCCTAAAAATCCTCCCTTCTTCATCTCTACACGATCTCTATTTATAGTTACAAGGGGTGATACATCGGTATTACAGTGTTGGACCTGGTGTAGCTTCCTTGATGTTCTTCTCGGACGACTAGCTAATGCTTCAGCCGATCTCCCTTTTTGCCCGAATCGAGATGCGGTCGGTGGGTGGGTCACCCGTGTATCGTTTGGTGGAGGTGATCGTCATCGCCCTCTGGATTCCTGGCCGAGTCCATTTTGACCGAGCTTTGCTTATCTTTTCACCAACTCTGTCAGCGTATTAATTTCCCTCGAACCCGATGAGCATCACATCAGAACTTTCCTCCTCCTTTATGTCGACATCTCGTGCTGTCTCCATTTCTGTTTTCTCGCGCCCAGATCTGATGAGATGATTCAGTGCTACTAGTACTTGCTTTTCTTGGTACGCATTTGGTCAGGATGGCTCCACCTGTCTCTGTGGATTATTTACACCCTACAAGTATTTTGTATTAATAGAATTCGATCACCGGTTTATGTTTGTAATTAGTAATGTTACGAAGTCGTTGGTAATCAGTAATGCAATATGGATTTACTTATTTTTAACAGGTATGAAGATATTTCTCCACTGTACTTCTAAGCATTTCATGCTTCGAGTTCTAAGTCATTTTCTCTTCGTCTCTTTCTAGGTTTTAATGTGTATTTTCTCTTTAAGAAACAAGTTATGGTGGAAATCAGAAACCTAGCTGTAGTAATTCAATCTCAAAATGCCTACGGTGCAATAGCTTAGCATATGCTCTGATTAAATGAAAGAAGGTCCAGATTCATGAACCCAATATCTTGAAGGTGTGCCTAACCCTACCAACTGTTTTATGCTCTATCTAAGTGTGGTTTACGACGCTTGGGTCTTCGGTCATCTGTTCACAGGATACAACAATTAATGGTAATGGTAATTTTTGTGCTAAGTCTTTATTAACTAATTGTGTTTATGGAGCTTAGCAATATTACTACAGAAGGATAGAAAATTCTGGCAGTGTGCTCTGATGTAACACCTACACTACCTTTTTTTTCTCTTACATCGGTGCATATGGTCCTCATGTTTCACCTGCAGCCACCTTTCTTAGTCTTTCATACTTGATTTTTCTCTTCGTATAGGATAACCATGCACAATCACTTTCATGCAGCTTCTGAGGGAAGAGCTTCGCTGGAGAATGCGTGAATAAATAAACCAATTAATGAATCTTGGATTGGCTATTAAATATTAATTCTAGAGAAAGGAATGTGAGCAGGTGCATGCGAAGGTAAATATTGTTTTACCTTTCTTGGTTTTGGGTGTTAGCAATATCAATTTTCCCATGCTAAGAGGATGTTAATTCCTATTATCTACATTGCTTACGGTTTATCAATTTGATTGATTAGAAAAGATAATTGTTACAGAGAGTCCCTGAGAGTATATGTACTCGACTCTACAGACACGATGCCTCTCCTACACTTCTCACGTGCCACACACTCACAATTATATCGCTCACACACTTTCACTCACACAGACACATACATGACACATTCATGCTATTACCTCCCCTCAATCTCAAGGAGGCTTAGCCAACTAGAAATTGCACACTCACGTGAACACATACATGACACATTCACAAATGTAAGGCATTGAAACAAGGCATAGCATTGGAAGGAGGTGATGCAGAGCATGATAAATCAACCAAATAACAACTGCTAGAGATGTAGTCTAAGTAGTTGATGCTGACTGTAGCTGTACTAGATAATTGGTGACTTGAAAAGCTACAATTCTGAAGAGATAACCAAGCTGAAAAACGTCGACTAAGCTGTACAACAATTAAATATAAACACAAGCAGCACTAGCAATCAAAATCCACTCCAGATGTTGCATAATTTATTGATGAAAACCATGAAGCAAAGATGCAAGATAGGATCTGAAGTGAAACATGCTGGCAGTTGATGTTGGAGTAGTAGTCGGAGCATGTATAAGTATCAACAGCGGTATTTCCAAAAGTATAATACTGTGAGTAGGATAAGATGCCGCAACAACAGTTGATGCATATAGAAGAAGTAGTGTTGGCATTTGACAGTGCAGGGTGATATGAGGTGTAGTATGACAGAAGTAGTATAAAAAATTGATTGAAGAGTTTAACAAGAGGAAATAACCACTCACTGCAATATCAAAGTACCCCAGCCACACTACGACTATCAGCACTTCTCCACTTAGTACCCATCAGCATAATCGAACCAACTGAATTTGGAGCTCACACACAGCAACAAATATTCACGATGAATAAGAAGGAAATATAGGCGCGCAGAGGTGGTGTAGTAATATTCACAAAGAATCAACATGCAGATGACACATTTTGTTGCTCAAAACTGCACATACTGACATTAAAGTAGACCAGACACCATCCACTAACCACTGTAGCTTGCAATATAGCTGCAAATGCTCACACTCTTGCAATTCAGACTCACCATATCACAACATATCCCAGCATAACTCAGTTCAGGTTGGTGTAGCAGCAGAATTAGTCGGTTCAGAACTTTGTGTTGTAACATATTCAGCACCATACAAACAGCAAGCACTAAGGGCATTGAATCATTCCGGCTATTGCATTCATTCACTCACTACATGTTGGAGATGGAGATCTTAAGCCAAACTAAACCAAGAAGCAAACTATTGCGGCTCAAGCACCATTAAAGCATAGATGCAGTAAAATTAGGTAGCATCTTGGTGTGGCATGACAAGAAGGATGTTGCAGAAGTAGATAGTTGTTGTATGGAGAGTATAGTCACGAGTTTCAACACAAGAAATCTTCATACCAGGTTAGGCGTTATCTTATTCAATTCACATAATATTTGGAAACAACTTATTGAAAAATCTAGTAACCTTTGAGTATTCTTAAGGCCATAATTATTCACATACAAAATAAAAGTAAAAGCACCATTGGTGAAACTTGTTGAATTATTCGAAGAGCTTGAAAAGTAGAAGAACCGGGTTTTCATTGAAACATATGTAAATGAAAACTAGGTTCAGACATCGGTGTATACAAACTCGACAAAAGAACTCCAATCTGTACTTAATGTAACTCGGCAACTCGATTCGATGTTGATCGCGAAACACCATTAAAAAAAAAAAACGCAAGATTCTTCCAACACATATGTGAGGATTGTCTTGAAGTAAGATATGAGACCAACAACTTCTCAATCTTCATTGAATCCAATCGGTGGAACGACTTTAAGTTTTCGCCCTAACTAGACCTTGGTGTAGCGGACTCAGAACGCCGCTCGAGACTATCTTGGCATAGAATCAAGAACATCGAGATCTTGATGAAGAAATTAGATGCAAAATACAAGCTAATTATGATGTTGTTGATGGTGGTTTTAGACAAAGGGGTAAAATCGTAAAACCCCATGACCTAGTGTTACCGCAACACATTAACTAAGAGCATGCTAACTCGAGGTGTAAATAATTAATAGGTATCTTTTCAAAATACCAGGATTAGGGTTTTTCAAATACGTAGAACCCTAATTCCAAACCAAGGCATCTGCGCACCACATGGCAACCATGCCAAACCAAGCCGCATCACTAGCACCATGGCAACCATGCCAAACCAAGCCGCATCTTCGCGAACCATGGTAACCATGCCAAACCAAGCCGCACTCTGCGCACCATGGCAACCATGCCAAACCAAGCGCACTCTGCACCATGGCAACCATGCCAAACCAAGCCGCACTCTGCGCGCCATGGCAACCATGCCAAACCAAGCCGCATCTTGCGCACCATGGCAACCATGCAAACCAAGACGCACTGCGCACCATGGAAACAACGCCAAATTCCAAGCTAGCTATGCCTTTGGCCCACGCTGAAACATAGCGCCCTAGGCTGCAAGACTATGACTAGGTCCAACATGGGCGCACGATGCCGTTGGCACATGAAAAATATGCCGCAAGCCATATTTCTAGGTCGCTATGCCTTTGGCCCACGCCAACATAGCGCCCTAGGTTTGCAAGACTTGCAACTAGGTCAACATGGCCGCACGTGCCATTGGCACATGCCAAACGTCCATGAAGCCATATTTCTAAGCCGTATGCCTTTGGCCCACGCCCCGCATAGCGCCCAGGCTTAAAGACTTGCACTAGGTAGGTGACATGGCCGCACGTGCCATTTGGCACATGCCAAACGTGTCGCAAGCCATATTTCCAAGCCGCTATGCCTTTGGCCCACGCAAACATAGCGCCTAGGCTTGCAAGACTTGCAACTAGGTCAACATGGCCGCACGTGCCATTGGCACATGCCAAACGTGTCGCAAGCCATATTTCTTAGCAACTATGCCTTTGGCTCACGCTAAAAATAGCGCCCTAGGCTTGCAAGACTTACCTTTAGGTCAACATGGCCGCACGTGCCATTGGCACATGCCAACACGTGCGCAAGCCATACTTCCCTGGCAGTATGCCTTTGGCCCACGCCAATAAGCGCCCTAGGCTTGCAAGACTTACAACTAGGTCAACATGGCCGCACATGCCGTTGGCACATGCCAACACTGCTGGTAGCCTAACTTGCAAACCGTGCAACCTACCAACAAGGCATTCGCACATGCCGTTGGCACATGCCAAACCCACCGCTGGGTAACCTAACTTGCAAACCGGAAGTGCAACCTACCACCAAGGCATTCGCACATGCCGTTGGCACATGCCAAACACACACGCTGGTAGCCTAACTTGCAAACCGCAACCTACCACCAAAGGCATTCCGCACATGCCGTTGGCACATGCCAAACACACACGCCTGGTAGCCTAACTTGCAAACCGTGCAACCTACCACCAAGGCATTCCGCACATGCCGTTGGCACAAGCCAAACCCACACGGGTAACCTAACTTGCAACCGTGCAACCTACCACCAAGGGCATTCCGCACATGCCATTGGCACATGCCACACGCGCCACTAGCGGCGCCCTTGCACTCAAGATGCAACCAACACTCGAGACATCAACACAAGAGGCGGGATGCTTCTTTAGGGTTTTGGTTTGGGTGACATGCGACGTACCTCTCTCACATTAAGAAACGTGAAAAGGAATAAAGCGGTCAAATAAAAGAGGAAATAATGGTGAAAAACGTTTTCACCCATTAACCATGCGGTTACCACCTCCTCCCATTATTTCACCCTTTACTCTCTTCCTTCATGAGGCTGTGAGTGCGTTTCAATCTCGACTTGTATAAATAGGTCTCACCTATTTCCACCGGACAACAAGTCTCGGTCGGGAGAAATATACTACACTTACACTCTCGGAAGGCAACTGCGAGCCTCCCAAAGCTTCCATCTCTTGCAAGCTTCCTAAGCTTTCACTTTCGATACAAGTCGAGATACTGCTCTCCTCAACACCTTTCTTTGCTTCCCTCCCCCAAATCAACCTTCTCCTCCACTTTGTGACCGAAGCAAGTCTCGGAACGGCCATTTCTTGGTTTAAGTAGGACTTGTACAGATAGATCTCTCGAACCTATAAAGTGCTCACGTGCAAACACATTTGTTTAGGGTTTGAATCGGTTTCTCACTCACCAGAAATTACGAAATCAAGACAAACAATTTTTACCCATAAACAATTGGCGACCACGGTGGGAGGATTGATCTATCGGCCACAATGTCGATCAATCGATCTCGTTCTTCGACCCAGATGTCAAGATGGTAGGGAAGGCGACTCAATCGACTCAACTACCAGACGACCGTTTTACTAGTTGTAAAAACTACACAAGAAAGGCGGGGACTTGTTGAAGATGATATTACCTAATCGCCTAGAAAATGCTTGCCAATGAGCGGGGACTTCTTGGCGATGCTACCAAACAAAACCACCATCAAAACCGCCTTTTACATGGAGAGGGCGTGTTCGCAAAGACCTATGAAGTGAGTAAATTCAGACTGGGCAAGCTACACAATCTATTTTTAGGTTCTTAGCAAAACCGTCATACTACTGAGTCTTGTGCCTATTGCTAGCACACACTTTCATAAAAGCAATATTCTTTTCCCAAAAATAATCAGAGTCATACTATCAAAACCATTCATCCCAGAAATAATTCAATACCCTAAAAGCTGCCAGATGTCTACCAAAGATCAAGTTTTGAACCAGACACCCAATATGTCTTTCAAAAAAAAAAAAAAAAAGAACCTAAATGAAAGTTTAACGAGAAACGCTCAAGGAAAATAGTCTCCACAGTTTGCTCTTCTTGGAGAAAGTCAACTTTGCGTCCTCAAGAGCCGCTCTCTTCATTGTCAACATCTTGGAAAGTTTTTCGAGGAGTTCCATCTTGTGGAAATCTCCTCGGCGGAAAGGCTTTCGATTGCCGCATCTTTCAACTTTTGGATCTCAGCAAGGCCTTCGACAAACCACGAAGTGTTAAACTCCTTTCACGCACACGTCGCGATGGTGCTCCCGTCGGCAATAACGTCTTCGAAACGGTGTGACCAGTCACCTCACGCATATCCTCGATAGAAGATAAAGCCTCTTCCACATGCTTGACCAGTGCAAATCGACTAGTGACTTTCTTGGTTGTAGCCATATGTCCGTGCTTCTCCCAGAATTTTGGTGTACAACGCCTCATGCTTAGCAAGCCACGCTAAAGCCGTAACCCGACACATGACCTCGGATAAGGTACCAAGCACGGGGATCAAAAATGGCGCCCTGCAAGTGGCCTCGACTCATAAAAGGGTCTTCTTCCATGTCTATGGCAACAACCATCGAGAATCATCCACCGTTTGAACCACGGCCCGTGCCCGGCAATTGGCTAACTCCCATCTCAAGTCACCTGAGGTGGTCACCAAAGGCAAGTTTTCGTGTGACTCCACCCCAAAATTGTCCTCCGAACCTGATGTAGTACATCTTTCTCTGGACCAACAATGACTGTTGATCCAATGCTTATGGATCAACTATGACAGTTGTTCCTTAAATCGATTTAAGTTTGATTGCTTTGCAAGTATTTCCTTTTCTAGTTTACGTAAAACTCTTTCCTTTTATCGAGGTCTTGTAAGCCTATATAAGGGCTAGGTCTCTTGTTTACGGAACACATCTCTTTTATCAATATTATTATCAACTTTGATTATT
The DNA here is from genome assembly GCA_023531295.1 of Papaver armeniacum. Taxonomy (NCBI): domain Eukaryota; kingdom Viridiplantae; phylum Streptophyta; class Magnoliopsida; order Ranunculales; family Papaveraceae; genus Papaver; species Papaver armeniacum. Next base: position 147,874 of record JAJJWW010001409.1, read on the forward strand.
CAATCTCTTAATTCTTGATCCTAGAATCGGGTTTTAATTAAGTTTGTGAAACTTAAACACTATCCTTGTTACCCTTATCTGTGCTACACTAGTTGGTATCAGATACAGAGTTTTTAGATTTTTATCTAGAAACAGATCCTTACACAGCTTCCGCACAACTCAAAACCCTACAATCTTCACAAGCAATGGCAGATGCAACTTTTACCAAAGCTCTTGAAGAAATCAAAGGTCTCTTGAAAACTTCCATGTCTGAACTTACTACCAAATTTGAAACTCATGAAACAAACGTCAAGACTATTAATGGGTAGTTTAGAAGAAGTTTGAAACTTTGGAAAAGAGGTTAGTTTTCCATGAGATTATGTCGACAAATTATTGAAACACACTGGTTTAGAAAAGGAAGACATACTGGAGGTTAGTCGATGATACAAGGGGAGACCAAAGCTCCGGTGAAAAAGAAGATGATGAAACAAAGAAAATTAAACCTTCCTTTGTTCAAAATACGTCTATCCCTGGACATGTTTCACATGTTATTCATCACACAGAACCATCAGAAGGTTATATTCATAAAAAATATACAACGATAAATATCAACAGTGATGATGAAGACAAACATGAAGACATCCTAGAACAACAATGGAAAGACGAAAAACTATTGAAGTCTAATATGAATTCATATGGAAATCTTCCAGAATACAAGTTAAAAGCTGACATTCCTAGTTTTCATGGTGGTTTACATATTGAGGATATGCTGGATTGGTTATATGAAGTAGAATCGTTTTTCACTTTTATGGAAGTCCCTAATTCTTCTAAAGTGAAACTAGTAGCATATAAACTTAAAGGTGGAGGCTGCTGACTTGGTGGGAAACTCTTTGTGATGATCGACGTAAGTATCACAAACCTCCTATCCGAACTTGCAAGAGAATGCGAGACTTATTAAGAGCTAAGTTTCTACCACAAGATTTTAAACAACAGCTGTTTCTCAAACTTCAAAACTGTCGACAAGGAGCTAGACTAGTAGAGGAATATGTTGCTGAATTATATGCATTAATTGCTCGTAACAGGATGAAGGAAACTAAAGAGCAGTTGGTTTACGTTTTGTAGATGGATTGAACAATCTGATTCAACAGGGAATGACAGAATCTGCATTTACAATGGTTGAAGCTATTCAACAAGCTATAAAGATTGAAAGGCGTGTATTAAATTCTTCCCGGATTAGCATCACCTCGTCAAGCTCGTTATCAACATTATTATAAAACTTCTAGACCATATAATTCTTCTTATGGTTATCAAGGTGACGAGGTATCAACAGTTGGCTGTTGCTCCATATTCAAAGGGATCAACTGTCTTTGTTGATCCAACTGAAAAAAGTACAAGCCAGCCATATCAGCATCAACAAACAACATCTGTTTCTTCGGAAAAGGTTGCTCCCGATGATGCATATACCATCTGCTTTAAATCACCTCGAGAATAATCCACAACGAGATGTTGTTCGCAATACTAGAGGTAACCAATTTCAACAACAATTTCCACCATTATCTAAATCCTCTAATCCTTATACAAAATTTAGAGAGATAGATGTAATAAGTGCAATCAAAGCGCCATACTTCTAGTGATTGTCGCAAGTTTCATACTTACATTAATGAAACTCCAAGAAGAAAATTTGGAAGAAGAAGATCTAGAAGCGAAGAATTACTTTATCTTCAAGAACATGAGACTTATGATCTTGATTTTCTTAGAATGATTCGACAGTTTAATGTTGAACCATGTCCTACTCAAAGACATAGTATTTTCAAATCTCATTGTCTCATTGAAGAAAAACTTTTTGCAATATGATCATTGACGGTGGAAATACGAAAACTATGTTTTACGCAAAGTTGGTTGAAAAACTTGTTTACACATTTACTCTACATCCAAAGCCATATTGGTTGGTTGGATAAATAGTTCATCCACTCGGCGGATCACCCATCAATGTTTGGTGAAGTTCTCTTTCCCTGGTATTGATTATGCTTTGTGTGATGTTATTAACATGGCTGTGGCTTAAGTTTATTATTGGGACGACCATGGCAATATGATATTCGTGTTGTTCATAATTGCTATGAGAATACTTATACCTTTGTTCATGAAGGGTTTACTAAAGTATTATGGCTTTATAGTCCTACTTCGGTCAAGCAACCAATGAGATAAGAAGACAAATGCACTAGTTGCTACCATTGTTCATTCTTTACAACCAACTCATTCTTTGAGTTCTCATGAACGATAAACCAATGGTGGAGATTCAGGACAAAGGTACAACCTTTATTGTCTTCTTTTAGTGATTTATTTCCTACTGAATTACCCCAATGTTTTGCCTCCATTGAGAGATCTCCAACATCGGATAGATTTTATACACGGAACTTCTATTCCTAATCAACCTCATTATAGGTTAAGTCCTAAAGAACATGAGATTTTACAAGGTCGGGTTGATGATTTGCTACAAAAAAGGTTTGATAAGACTTAGCAAGAGTCCTTGTGCTAGCCCGGCCTTTTTAGTAGACAAAAGATGATGGTGGACATCGTATGTGTATAGACTGCCAGAGCATTAAACGAGTTACTATACCATATAGGTTTCCCATACCAAGAAATGATGACATGATAGATATGCTTTCGGGTGCTAAAGTGTTTACAAAGCTTGATTTACGTAGTGGGTATCATCAAATACGTATTCGAGAAGGTGATGAATGGAAAACATCATTCAAAACAAAAGAAGGTTTGTATGAATGGTTAGTCATGCCTTTTGGATTATCTAATGCTCCTAGTACTTTTATGCGACTTATGAATCAAGTTCTACAACCTTTTCTTGGACAATTTGTCATCGTTTATTTTGATGACATACTGATTTTTAGCAACAATGAAGAAGAGCATATTTCACATTTATCTCGAGTCTTCAAGGCACTGCAGGAAAATGTTTTGTATGTGAATCTAAAGAAGTGCACTTTCTTCACAAACAAAGTCACTTTCTTGGGATATGTTGTGTCAGATACTGGTATTTCTTTGGATGATTCTAAAGTTCAGGCAATTGTGGATTGTCCTACTCCAACATCTATACGTGAAGCAAGAAGTTTTCATGGGTTAGCTTCGTTTTATAGAAGATTTGTGAGAAACTTTAGTACTATTGCAGCTGGTTTGATGATTGTTTGAAATGTGATACTTTTGAATGGTGAAGAAGCGAGATAAGAGCTTTAATCTTCTTAAAAAAAATTGTGCAGTTACTTTGTTCTTGCCATGCCAAATTTTGATAAACCTTTTGAGATTCATTGTGATGCTTCTGTTGTTGGCATTGGTCTTTGTGTTATCTCGGGAAGGACATCCAATTGCATACTATAGTGAAAAGAATTCGAGATACAAGGAAAAAGTGGTCTACTTATGAGTTAGAATTAATTTCTCTAGTTCAAGCTCTTAAGAATAGGCATCCTTATCTTATTCACAAAGTGAGTTCGTTGTGCTAACACCGATAATCAAGCTCTCAAGTTTCGAAAACTTCAGAAAGGTCAATAGAATGCATGATAGGTGGTTGTCAACTATCAATCAATATACATTTTCCATTAAACATTAAAGTGGAAAACTTAATCAATTCCGATGCTTTGAGTAGAAGAGCTCATCTTTTAGTTACTCTAAAACATGAGAGTTTAGCTTTTGATTTCTTGAAAGATCTATATGGTGAAGATAAAGATTTTAAAAATTTATGGGAAAAGTGTGGTTCTTCAACGGGCGGTGTTGATGATTATCTCATTCAAGATGGTTTTCTTTTTAAAGGAAATCGTTTATGTATACCACGGTGTTCTTTACGTCTTCATTTGATCCAAGAATTACATGGAAGTGGCTTAGGAGGACATTTTGGACGTGATAAAACCATTGCTTTGGTTGAGGAACGTTATTTTGGCCTTCAATAAAACGAGACATTGTGGTATACGTACAACAATGCATGGTTTTGTCGCTTAATTAAAGGTAATATTCAAAACACTGGATTATATACTCCACTTCCAATTCCTGATGCACCTTGGGTGGATATTAGCATGGACTTTGTGCTTGGTTTACCATGTATTGCCAAAAAAAAATGATTCTATTATGGTGGTTGTTGATCGATACTCAAAATGGCTCACTTCATAGCATGCAAGAAAACTGCGATGCCTCCAATGTTGCCTATTTATTCTTCAAAGAAGTAGACGCCCTGCATGGAATTCCCAAGACAATTACTTCTGATCGAGACACTAAGTTTTAAGCTACTTTTGGAAATCTTTATGGATGCGTCTGGGATCTAAACTTCGCAGTATAGTACAAATTGCTCATCCTCAAAATGGATGGACAAACTGAAGTTGTCAATCGATCTCTAGGGAACTGATTAGAGCAAAAGTTATTGGTGGAAAAGAGAAACAATGGGACAATTTCCTTCCCAACATGGAATTTGCTTATAACACTTGATCCAATCGATCCTGGGTAAAGACACCTTTTGAAATTGTTTATTCTAAGGTTCCTAATCATATTTTGGATCTGGTGGTTCTTCAAACTCACGTAAATCAAATGCTAAGGCGAGATAACTTTATTGAGAAAGCTTCACTCATACATCAAGAAGTAAAGTCAAAGCTTGCAGATTCTAACAACAAGTACAAGGAAGATGCAAATAAGCATAGAAGACTTAAGACTTTTGATAAAGGAGAATTGGTTATGATTCATCTCAGGAAAAGCAAGATTTCCTCTGGGACTTACAACAAGACCAAGATGAAGAAATATGGACCATTCAAGATTTTGAAGAAAATCGGTGATAATGCATATGTTATTGATCTTCCATCAACTTGGAACATCTCTAATATATTCAATGTTCAAGAAATTTTCACTTTTCATGGGGAGAATGAAGTTCTTCATTTAACTCGAGGGACGAGTTTCTTTCAGAAAGGGGGACCGATGTAGTACATCTTTTCTGGACCAACAATATTGTTGATCCAATGATTATGGATCAACTTTGATGATTGATCCTTACGTCAGTTTAAGTTTGATTGCTTTGCAAGTATTTCCTTTTCTAGTTTACGTAAAACTCTTTCCTTTTATCGGGTCTTGTAAGCCTATATAAGGGCTAGGTCTCTTGTTTACAGGAACACATCTCTTTCATCAATATTATTATCAACTTTGATTATTCAATCTCTTAATTCTTGATCCTAGAATCGGGTTTAATTAAGTTTCACGAAACTTAGACCACTATCCTTGTTACCCTTATCTGTGCTACACTAGAACCAGATTCCTCCTGCAAACTTGAGTTAGACATTTTTCAAAAGAAGAAACATAAGAAGAAGAAAGAAATGAAGCGTGAAACTCACCGAACCACTTAGAAGAAGAATCAGGTCCCAGAGGAATCACTCTCACTTGTTGAACTTTCTTCTTTCTCTGACTCATCACCACTATGAGTAGGCTCAGTGCCGCCAGAATTCCTTGAAGAATCTGCCGTCTCCTGGCATTGTGCAAGGGCAGCGAAAGCATTAACACTACCGAAGCCCTGAAGGAAACAAGACACATGTTCTCAGCCGAAATTCGCGTGTTTTGAGACAAACCAATGAAGAGGCGGCACATACCTGATTATTGGAAGAACTGAAAGACACAAGAGCCGTGGGAGGATCTTGTGAAACCGTCCGGAACCCACCAGCACGATTCTTCGTTCTTTGTTCTTTGGCCTGGGGACTTTCCGAATTTCTAGGCAACTTTCGCTTGGGATCTCTCAACATTGGATAATTCTTCAAAACTGCTGGGGAAGGTTTGCAACAAAAGTTTTCCACCACGTTATTTACAAAATATCGGATCATAATAAACTCGTCGCGCACCAAAACTCATTATAGGCAAGGTCGTCCCGGATTACTCTTCCCATTTGAATGAAGGGAAGACGGATCCTTAAGGATCACCCGGCCGGTAACAAGAGGCACCCCTTGATCGAAACCATGTGACGGCAGGCACGGTCAATATTATAAGCAATTTATACGGAAAAGATCCCACGAAGAAAGACGGTATATAACGGGCGAGCTACCAATGAACGAGGTTCTCACCAACACTCAAATCGTCATCAGAAGACAAAGACGTGAGCGGAGCAGAAGCAAAGGTGGTTATTTGAGTCATTGACTCATGGACCGGCCCCACCAATTGCGCCGACCTCCCAATGCCGCCCAAGTCACGCACGCAAGCACGCACAGCCTTCTACACTTCGCAACGATCCCACCGGCCCAGCCCACTCGGTTCCCAACTCACGCCAATTCCTAACATCGCCTAAGCCGCACGGCCCACAATTGTGCCGACCTCCCGATTTGTGCAAAACTACCAGAGGCAAGGATTCCAAATCCCTATTTAGAAAAGGTCAGACGAACTTCCTTCAATTTTCTTTACGGTTTCTTTGTTAATAGTTTGTCACCATCTTATGCTTACCTCACAACAAAGCCCCCTGTTCCGAGCTAAAGCGGGGGACTTAATGTTAATGGTGGTTTTAGACAAGGGGTAAAAATCAGAAACCCCATGACCTAGTGTTACATGCAACACATTAACTAAGAGCATTTAACTCGTGTGTAAATAATTAATAGGGGTATTTTTTCAAAATACCAGATTAGGGTTTTCAACACAGAACCCTAATTCCAAACCAAGCCGCACTCTGCGCACCATGGCAACCATGCCAAACCAAGCCGCATACTGCGCACCATGGCAACCATGCCAAACCAAGCCGCATACTGCGCACCATGGCAACCATGCCAAACCAAGCCGCATCTTGCGCACCATGGCAAACCATGCCAAACCAAGCGCACTCTGCGCACCACAGCAACCATGCCAAACCAAGCGCATCTGCGCACCACGGCAACCATGCCAAACCAAGCGCATCTGCGCACCATGGCAACCATGCCAAACCAAGCCGCACCCTACGCACCATGGCAACAACGCCAAATTCCAAGCCGCTATGCCTTTGGCCCACGCCAAACATAGCGCCCTAGGCTTGCAAGACTTGCAACTCAACATGGACGCACGTGCCATTGGCACATGCCAAACGTGCCGCAAGCCATATTTCTAAGTCGCTATGCCTTTGGTCCACGCCCAACATAGCGCCCTAGGTTTGCAAGACTTGCAACTAGGTCAACATGGCAGCGCGTGCCATTGGCACATGCCAAACGTGCCGCAAGCCATATTTCTAAGCCCCATGCCTTTGGCCCACGCCCAACATAGCGCCCTAGGCTTGCAAGACTTGCGGCTGGGTCAACATGGCGCACGTGCCATTGGCACATGCCAAACGTGTCGCAAGCCATATTTCCAAGCCGCTATGCCTTTGGCCCACGCCAAACATAGCGCCCTCAGGCTTGCAAGACTTGCAACTAGGTCAACATGGCCGCACGTGCCATTGGCACATGCCAAACGTGTCGCAAGCCATATTTCCAAGCCGCTATGCCTTTGGCCCACGCCAAACATAGCGCCCTAGGCTTGCAAGACTTGCACCAGGTCAACATGGCCGCACGTGCCATTGGCACATGCCAACCGTGCCGCAAGCCATACTTCCAGCGTTTATGCCTTTGGCTCACGCCGATATAGCGCCCTAGGCTTGCAAGACTTACAACTAAGGTCAACATGGCCGCACATGCCGTTGGCACATGCCAAACACACACGGGGTAGCCTAACTTGCAAACCGTGCAACCTACCACCAAGGCATTCCGCACATGCCGTTGGCACATGCCAAACACACACGCTGGTAGCCTAACCTGTAAACCGTGCAACCTACCACCAAGGCATTCCGCACATGCCGATTGGCCAACGCCAAAACCCACACGCCGGGTAGCCTAACTTGCAAACCGTGCAACCTACCACCAAGGCATTCCGCACATGCCGTTGGCACATGCCAAACCCACACGCTGGTAGCCTAACTTGCAAAGCGTGCAACCTACCACCAAGGCATTCCGCACATGTCGTTGGCACATGCCAAACACACACGCTGGTAGCCTAACTTGCAAACCTTGCAACCTACCACCAAGGAATTCCGCACATGCCGTTGGCACATGCCAAACCCACACGCTGGTAACCTAACTTGCAAACCGTGCAACCTACCACCAAGGCATTCCGCACATGCCATTGGAACATGCCACACGCGCCCACTAGCAAATGCGCCACTTGCACTCAAGATGCAACCAACACTCGAGACATCAACACTGGCGGGGATGCTTCTTTAGGTTTGGTTTTGGCCCAGCCTAACATGCGGCGTACACTATGCTCATATTAAGAAAGCGTGAAAAGGAATAAAGCGGTCAAATAAAAGAGGAAATAATGGTGAAAAACGTTTTCACCCATTAACCATGCGGTTACCACCTCCTCCCATTATTTCACCCTTTACTCTCTTCCTTCATGAGGCTGTGGTACGTTTCAATCTCGACTTGTATAAATAGGTCTCACTCTATTTCCACCGGACAACAAGTCTCGGTCGAGAAATATACTACACTTACACTCTCGTAAAGGCAACTTTGCAGCTCTCCCAAAAGCTTCCATCTCTTGCAAGCTTCCTAATCTTTCACTTTCTTCGATACAAGTCGAGATACTACTCTCCTCAACACCTTTCTTTGCTTCCCTCCCCAAATCAACCCTTCTCCTCCACTTCAGGACCGAAGCAAGTCCGGGAACGACCATTTCTTGGTTTAGGGGACTCTGTACAGATCGATCTCTCAAACCATAAAGTGCTCACGTGCGGCACATTTGTTTAGGTTTGAACTGGTTTCTCACTCACCCACCGAAATTACCGAAATCAGCACAAACGATTTTTACCCATAAACAGATGTATAATGCAGTTGAAGATGAAACTGGATGTAGTTGAGCAAGTGATGTAGAAATTGGACACATGAGATCAAATCTAAAGTAATCTAAACATGAAACTGAGATTACCAATGAGACTCAATTCTAGTTGACGAGGTAAGGGATTTCAATCCAAACACCAAACGGGAAATTGAGATAAACAAGAGCTCAAACCCTAAAACTCAATTTTAGATCTAAAATACATGCTTAATCCTGTTTGTTGACGTAGGGCAGCAGGTATCAAACCAAATCAAAACCCTAATTCCTACCACAAAACACCATTAATGGAGGTGGATGAACAAAATTACCTACCGATGATGTTGATGTATGTAAACACATAAACTGGCCAAATTAGTCGCAAATCTAGACGATTCAATCAAATCATCCTTCGAATTTCGATTTACGAGCATCGAGGAGAAGAGGATAGATTAATGATGGTGATGATTGTTGAAGATGGAAGCAATGGTGGTTTTGATGAAGAAACATTCTAGGATCGGTACCCTCATAAATTGATTTATGAGTCTGATACCATATTAACACAGGGAATTCCTGATATCTACATTGATTACAGTTTATCAATTTGATTGATTAGAAAAGATAATTGTTACAGAGAGTCCATGAGAGTATATGTACTCGACTCTACAGACACGATGCCTCTCCTACACTTCCCACGTGCCACACACACTCACAATTATATCGCTCACACACTTTCACTCACACATACACATACATGACACATTCATGCTAATAATATCAAGGTTTTATCATGATTTAGATAATTATAAACTCTAATCATGGCATATTGTGTATTGTATGAGGGTTGTACTTTACTGCATTGGATTTAGGGAGGTTGTTTTATATTTGTCAAAGAAGATTTTTTATCTATAACTAACTTTTTTAAGCACACACAGACATGGCTTACCTTATCACCAAAGAAAACAAAGGTGAAAGCAGTAATTATGTTTTCCGGGGAAAGTGAGAAAGAGTCTGCAAGGGACTGGAAGTGAAAAGGGCCGTGACTGGAGTCAAGTTACCTGTCCTTCCGGGAACTGCTGTTAAATCCGATCATGGAACCAGACTCTTCAATTATATCAAGTAGACTAATAAACCCGTTGCATCCTCATAAAACTGTATCAGACACCAAAACGATAACGTATACGAATTCCTTCTCATCAGGAGTGTAGTTGCAGGATTTCCCACAACACACCCCTTATCATAATTTCTAGATCTAAATCTTATTAATCACCTAAATCTCAAATATAAGTACTAGAAATATAAATTGACACAAGGATTTTTTACATGGTTCGATCAATGTGATCTACATCCATGGTTCTTCGCTATGATTGCAGTAATTACATGAGTATTACATTTAGAATCTCCATTAATTAGTATTTGGAGCTCCAGGTTGCTGAAGTAAGAAGAAGGAGATCATAATAATACAAATTTTGTTTTTTCTCTCTCATCTAAATATGTTTCTCTCTAAGAATGTCACCCCCCTTGTCTCTCTCATGCCTTCCTCTTTATATAGGTGTTTATTACATAGTGGATGACAGCTCACACATAGTGGAGTACAACTCATATTGTCTCATGCTCCCACTCACGTTCTCTCGGGCTCGCTACCTTCGCATCTCGCTACATTTCTCGTGCTAAGGAAATGAATACATCTCACACACTAACAAATGTGTTGTGCAATATTTTGATCCTACATTTTGCCTCTTTTTCTTGAATATTGCTTGAAGAGAGATCTTTAAGAATAAATCCGTTGTTGTAGTAATCTTTGATTTTTGTTGATGAAGGAACTACACGAAAGAATATTTTTCTTGAAAAGTACGTACTTGCCTCTATTCTTTTGTGAAATTCCGAAGCTTTGAGAAGTATATATGAAGTATCATTTCTTGAAGTATGCAAAGTATGAAGTATGAAGTATCCTTGAAGAAGTATAAGAAGTACTAATCCTCGAAATATAAGAAGTATCCATCCTTGAATGAGAGTAAGAAGTACTGCGAACTATTCGTGCGAAATTATTACTCCATTGTTGGTGAATATTAGTCATATTCATCGTGAACGCTTCTTTGGAAATGACTCTTCTTCGAGAAGATAAAGAACATAAAATGTTTTCTTGGTAATCCATAGTTACTTTCGCTTTTTTATCTATGAGGGTAGAATCCTTGAGAAAGTGTTAAATGTGGTATAATAGCTCTGCCTCTGCCCTTCGTGTTTTTCTCTGATGTGGTAAAATGTTTTCTTCAAGTTGTCTATAATTGTGCGAAATAATTGAGCGAAATGATCACATCCTGCGAAATAATCACATCTTGCGAAATAATCACATCCTGCGAAATAATCACATCCTGCGAAATAATCACATCCTGCGAAACAATCACACCCTGCGAAATAATCACATCCTGCGAAATAATCACATTCTGTCTTGGCGATATCCTCTTGTTTATCCTGTCTAAAATTTTTTCATGCGATATTATTCCGTAAAGTTTTTTAAAATAATTGTGCGAAGATAATGTTTATGTTATGACATGTCTATGCGATGTTTATGCCATGAAATGTTTGTGCGATGCTTTCATGATGCGAGTGTGATGCTTGTATGATGAGAATGCTTATCTATTGTGATGTATAGCTAATGTTTGTGTTACTTAGCTCATTCTGCCGCGCTAAAATTGATGTAGATTTAAATTGCTTCCATTCTTCATTTCTCTGGCTTTGTCTTTAATATATGCATTCCTTTGCTCGTATTTATTGTTCCTCGCAAGTTCTTACTTGTGTTTCATCTTTCCTTATTCCTGCACTATTAGTATCGCATAATAATATAATCATAATATCAAATATGCGTAATTTTCGCTGCCTAAATTTCATTTTCATTTATATGTTCGCAAACTTATTTGCTATCATATAATAATTTTCGCAAGCTTATTTGCTTACTTGTTATAGCTTATTTGCTTACTTTCTTATGTGGTCTTATTTTGCCTTCCTAGTTAAAGGTCTTATTTTGCCACCCTTGTCTTTGCGACAAAATCGCAGGCCATATTTACACTTTCATGTAATGACCCATTGATCTTGTCTTATCATTTTCTTGTATTATTGCCTCTACAGGATATTTTTCACGCGACTATATGACAGGCCTAAATATCTTGCGAAATAAAGCCCAATGACATTGCCATCTTGCGGACGAAATCATGAGGACATCTTTACACTTTCGTGCACTTGACCCATTGATCTCGTCTTATCTTTCTCTAGTATTATTGCCTCGTAGGATTGTTGCACAAATATGACAAGCCTTAATACTCTCGTGAGTAAAAGCCTCATGACATTTGCGTCTTTGACACTTATCGGCTCCCTAATGGTGGTGCCGCCATTATCATCCCCCTGTTGCCTTCATGAGGCATACCTCTACATACAAGGTTGACTCCTCCCATCTGGTCTTAACAACAAACCGGATTGTTTTCGCGGTCTCTTATCCCTTCGTCGATATGGCTCATTGTTACAAGACCGCACCCTAAGTGGGGTTTTTCGGCCGAGTGCATCATATCCAAGACTTGCCAAGAATGGCCAGTATGCTTCAAAACGCCCGGGCACTCTTGGCTCAACCGTGTACCCGGCGCCTTGATCGAGCTATGCACTCCTTAGAGATACCTTCGCACGTTAGTCGCCCAACCTAAGTCATAAGCTTAGCCCGAGAATCCAAGGCGCTCTCCCGATAGGTTTAATAACCCCAAGTCTCCATGACTACAGTTTCTGTGGCGGTGTAACCTTTCACTGAGCCATGTAAATAGGCTCTCCCCTTCAATGACGCACTTTAGGTCTTACATTTACCTCTTGCGAAATTTTATTCACGAACTAGGGTGTACGCCAAAGTTGGGTGCCACTGTCTTTTTTGTTTATTCTTGTCTTTTCTTTTTATTTAATTTTGTAAAACTCATAAATTCTGTGAAATTATCGCACATCTTCATTCTATGAATATAATTTCTGCGAAATTATCGCATGTCTTCATTCTTTCATTCTTTTCACAAATATATGATGCCTTATTTTCGGAGAAATCTTCATATCATTTGAAGTAAAGCAAATATTCAAGAGAAATATATAAATTGACCTATACGAAATTTTTCTCGGTTTTTTGTAATTCTGAAATCTTTCTAATCGTGCGATTGTATCGCTTTTTGTAAATCAAATCAATTATTATTTTATTTATTTCTTAAAATCTTTGTAATCCAAGCACGAGAGTATTGCGTTATGGAATACTCAATTCATAACGATGAAGCCATAATAAAACTTAATTCATTATGGAATCTGAGAGAGAGATGAAAGAATCATCTAGATGATCTTATGTGGGGGGAGACCGTCCTCTAAACTTGCTATCTCCTGAATAGAGTACCCTTTAAAGAATTAGACAAGATACCATATGAGTATGGAAAGAAAGACAACATTTTTTTTAATGCATACGTCAAAGTGCAAGGGGGCGTTTGGATTAGGCATCCATTCTTTTTCTAAGAGAACACTTTAGGACCCAAAATTGTTGTTTGATTCCTCATAGGCATCCCGAAGTTTTTGACTGCATATAATTTTTGGGTGTGATGTTCGATTTTCCTCGACTTTTTGGTGTGAAAATTATTATGGAGTCTAGGATGCCGAGTTTTTAAACCTATCCTCTTTAGAGACGTATAAGTTGATCCCCTAGATATCTTTTCAACTAGTCGGAATTTAACTTTTAAAGGAAGGTGAAGTAGTAGTTGAGCATAAGAGAAGTAAATCGCTAAATGAGATTTATTATGGACTTAATTAATAACATGCCTAGCTTAATCGATCCACAAACTTGTAAAAAGCCACCAACATCAAAACCCCAACTGGGTAGGAGATTCATTTAGTGAATTGGACTCAGTCCGTCTTTAACCAGACTTGGAAGTGTGTTAGTTTACTTCCAGAGAGTAAGACCATAGTGTAGTAGCAGGTTTTCCCACACTACACCCCTTACTCGATTTTGCCTAATTAATCCATTAGAAGACATGAGATCAAGAACATTTATTGATTGAATTCATGGAAGTGTTTACACAGGAAAATAGTATTACACTTAGAAGTTAAAGCACTCTTAAATTTTCTCTCTCCTAATGACTTGCCTCACAATTCTCAAAAGATCTCCCCCTTTTACAGACTCACTCGACCCTTTATATAGGGTAATACATAGTGGATGACAGCTAAGCTATCCTTTATTTTTCGGGAATGTCTCGCGAAGTGTCGCGTGTACAACCGTTTCAATCTCGCGACACTTCTTAACCCTCGCTTGATTCCATGTCTTTTAGCTATTCCGTGTGTCGTTATTTCCCATCGCGTCGTTTATTTTAGTTTCTCGCGACTCCCTCGCTGCATAGTCGTTTATTAATCCCACGAGTCTTGTACGTTGCGATATTATGATCCACATCTTGCCTCTTTTCCTTAAATATTGCTTAAAGAGCGATCTTTAAGGAAAAAATCAGTCAGTGGTAGCAATCTTTGACTTTTGTTGATTTAAGGAACGAGAGTAAGAATACTTTTGGACTTGAAAAGTACGTGCCTCTATTCTTCGCGAAGTTCCGAAGCTTCGTGAAACAGATTATGAAATGCTTCCGCCCGCTTCTCCTCATATCTCCCGGCGAGGGAGAGAATGTCATGGGAATCAATATTTTGATTTGCCGCAACTACTTATCTTTACCTCGTTTTCGGTTTGTACTTTTACACGAATTTTGATTATTAATGTCTTTTTCTTGACACGTCTTTCAACCGCTTATTCTTGACCATTCACGTCTCTTCGCATTAAATGACCCCGTTTTTCTCGAGGATCTTTTCCATATATATAGTTTTCTTCTCCCCTTCTTCTCATTCTTTAGTTTCTCTCTCGCAATTTTTCTTTGACTCTTTCTCCTTCCGCAATTGCGCTCCCCGGCTACCGCAAATCTTTTCTTCATCCTTTCTAGCGTTGATCCTAACTTTTGACATCTCATCCATTCCCA
>JAJJWW010001410.1:0-40027 GCA_023531295.1 Papaver armeniacum
GTATGCAATGAAATTTTTAAGAAGATGGAGAAAAAAATCTAAAGATTGAGAGGTTTTGGTTTGAGATGACGGCCAATATATAGATAAATTTGAATTTAAAAATAGTTGTTGAAACGCTATTATTATTAGCATTTTTTTGTGATTCGTTGATTAGAAGGAGTCCTTAAAAATCCAATGGTTTAGAAAACGTTATTTTAGCGGTAAACGCTATTCTTATTAGCGTTTTTCTCAAAATTTATACAGAAGCTGAGATAATTTTTCAAGTTCCATACATAGTTTTTTCTTTTCTTTTAAAACAATGAAACCATAACCATAAAAATCCTATGAAATCATAATATTTTATAAATTTAAAATTTAGAAATCATAGTATTGCAAAACCAATTGGTCTGGTGGGAAAATATCATGGATCGAATTCACCATCCTATCCGTCAAGATTATCTCGTGTATGGGGAGGAGATTCCGATAGCATTTCACCATCTCTCGAGACCTAGTCCATGTAGCGTCCAAATGTGTTGAATAAGATCATCAGCTGAAGTTGAGATATGCCTCATCATTCCTCAACTCATTATTTGACCTCTAGATTCCAAGAACATGGTATTGGTTCGTTCACAACGTTACCCCCAATCTAAGTCACGTTTTTCATTCTCAATGACTATGTTGTACAAAATCATACAAGCCTTGATAATAAAGTTTATATCCTCCCTATCCCGACATAGCCGTATTATTTTTGTTATTTGGAACTTGTTTTGGAGAGTTCCAAGAGCCCTTTCAACATACTTTCTCTTTGCTTGTTGATATCTATATATTGAACATCGTATTAGCATGTTGATGTGAAATGAGAATTCCGAATGACCGCACGATACAAGACAATCTGGGATATATATTATGCGCTAAGTAATAACCCATATTGTAGGTGGCATTGATGCGATAATTAAAAAGGTTCTCGCTAAACCATTAACCATCTTATCAAAAAGTGGAGATTGAGCCAATATGTTCAAGTTGTTGTTTGGCCCCTGAGTTCCAAAAAAATGCCAAAACCACCGATTATATGATTCCACTGGCCTCTAAGATCATGGTAGATTTTTTTTTTCATGTCCCAGGAACGTACTGCCCATGTTGTTGGACAATTCTTTTACGGAAAATGCTTACAATCAACACTCCCAAGCATCCCAGGGAATCCTCTAGCCGAATTTTCCGCCAATAATCTTTCTGTGTCTCTTGTAAGGCACATTCATTTTGTTTTTTTCAAAATATATATTTGAAATTCTATGAATTGTTATAAAAATCAGTCAAGTATAATGACTTGTTATAAAAATAAGTCGTTATAACGGTGATCAAATGTCAAAAATTGTTAGAATAAGACTCTTTTTGTGAAATATGCACAAGATATGATGTATTTTATAGCGTTTTTATGCATGTTATATGACGTGTCTTTTTAACGTGTTGTGCTGTGCCATGTGCTTATAAGTTCAAATCAGAAGTGACTCGCGAGAAAATTCCTTTTGAGTTCACTAGTGCCGTAGAAATTCAACTCCTTCAGTACCATTTATAAGTTCTTCATGGTAGTATGGATTTTCAATTTACTCCTACATCTTATTTAATTAAACTTGCACTTTTAGAACAAGTTTTGTTTTTCCTTGTTTACTCATACAGTATTTCGGTCCAAATGTATATATACAAATGACTCATTCAATAACGAACGATAAAGAAATGAAGTGGCCATGATTGAATAAACATTCGAAACATATGCACCGTGGGGTTTCTAAAATAATGTAGAATTGTATACGATGGACATGGTCAAGAACTCAAGATTGCTAATGGGGTGATCGAATTTTGGGTGATGAAGACCAAATCCACATATGAAAACTGTTTTGTCTTATGTAAAATTCGGCACACATCCCCACAATTTGATCCCCATTAGGCATTAGCAGCCTTGGACGTGGTAGTTGTTGCTACTTCTACCTCCCATTTGTATTCACGATGCTTCTCTTGTCTAGCAATGGACCAAGTCCCAGGGCATGCCCAGGCACATCTCTTTTGAGCTTTCCTGTCCGCGTCAAATAATGCATGAATGATCGACCTGTAAAAAAAATTTACAGCAAAAGTTTTCTTAGCCAAATGCATCAGTTCTGAACAAAATTCTTTTTTTAGCCAAGTATCCTACTTCTCAAGTTAGCTAGTTCCTGGTAGTCTCTAAATATCGAATCATTTTTCTTGGGCATGATAATCAACCTCTAATTTAGAGTAGTGCAGGCGAAACTGTTGCCTGAATATTTATCGTACAAATTTGGTTTTCTAACCAAGTTTGAATGGCTATAGATTCTAATCAAAACAGAACCAAGGTTAAGGGGTGGCTTGGTTTTACTTCAAAATGACCCGATTTTGTCTTATTGGGTATACCCCAATTAATTTGGTTATACCCCAATCTCGCCAAAAGTTATTTATTTATCGATAAATGAATATATTATTCATTTATCGGTAAATAAATATTTATTCATTTAGACAATATTTTCTTAATTAAAAAGTTAAATTGTATAGAGAAAATGTACAAGTATATATCTAGGAAATATTGGTGAAAATTCTTATCAACAATTCAATTAACATTCATTTTCTTTAGAATTAATCGGTGTCATTTCTAATTTATATTATAGAAATGAGATGGGCGTCGAACACCTTTTTGAACCATCCTAGCGAGAATAATGCGGTTATGGAGTCTCCCACAGACGAAGAAATTATTGAGTCAGTAATGAATAATGAGAATGATCCTGAACCAGATGATAGTAGCGTCGTACCAAATGTGTCTTTTAACGATGACTTTCAAGCGATTATCACTTTAAAAAATTACCTGCTACAACACGAGAAAAATATTCCATAAATATATTAAGGATACTGTGCATTTTGGTTTGGGTGGAAAAAAAAGACAATCACCATAGATGATTTTTCTTTAGTTTATTCCTACATATATTTTTAAGTAATTTTTTTTTGATTATATATTTTGGTTTATTTATATATAATTCACTGATTATTCGTTTATATTTCTATAGGGCCTTTAAGGTTCCAATTTTTTTATTAATTAATGCATTAAACGAGGTTATTCATTTATCACCTTGGCTCAAGTCAGGACCGGAGAAAATAATTCATTTGGCGAGGTTATTCATTTATCGAACATACGTTTATCGAGGTTCGACTGTAGTAGATTTTGGATTATAATAGGATATACAATTTTTATTAGTAAAGAAATTTTGGCCACGTCGCAAATTTCAGGTATGTTTCGCGGATTGATTTCAAATCTCGTTCGAGAATTTGAACTGTTAATTAACCTGGCATTTCTAGGGGCGACCTTTTTGTACCTATTCAAGAAAGATGGTCGTGGGGTGTCTTAAAAAAAAACTTTTCTATATTGTCCTCCACCTTTAGACTAAATCTAAACATATATCCTTTATTTTCATAGTCATAATATTTTTTTCTTCTTCTTACTCTACTGATTGAAATTTTTTTTCATCGTTTTAATTTTAGTTGAAACGAAGTATCGTCCATCAAACTTTAGGATTAATTATTTGAAATAAAAACTCAAAATTCATTAACCTTAAAATTGAATCTTATAACATAAACAAAAAAAAATCGAGTTACATAAACAAAACAGATAATGATAGTGGTTGTGATTCGAAATTAAGATTTGATTGCTTGATGAAATCAAAAATTGATCGGAAATTTGTATAAGATTTATTCTTGCGTAAACATAATCGGTAGGTATGAAGTTGTTTTACATTCTGGATTATGGTTGATGTTCTTCATTTCTTAAGAACATCAACCATAATCGGCAAGTAGAATAAATTGTTATCTACCGACTAATTTTGTGTCTAAAACTTCAATTTTCAGAGCTAGAATTGAAGAACAATCGATAGATAAAATCCACACATATATACCGATTGCGAAAGTAGAGAAATTCAAATTCCATTGGTTTTTGAAAATTTTGAATTTGGGGATACTACCACAATCGGTAGATAATGAACATCACGAAACTGCCGATTGCACGATCAGTAGTTAATAAACATCACGAAACTACCAGTTGTGAAAATAGAGAAATCCAAAATTACATTGGTTTTTGAAAATTTTAAATTTGGGGTTACTACCACAATCAGTAGATAGTAAATATCACGAAAGTAAAGATTTTGAAAAATAGAGAAATTAAAAATTCCATTGATTTTTGAAAATTTTGAATTTGGGGCTACTATCACAATCGGTAGATAATAAACAACACGAAACTACCGGTTTTAAAAATAGAGAAATTCAAAAATCTATTGGTATTTTTAAAATTTTGAATTTGGGCTATAATCATGCACAATCGGTAGATTATGAACATCATGAATCTACTAATTATGTTTGTGTAGAGAATTTGAAAATTTAATAATTTTAGAAAAATATAATTTTGGGGCTACTTTTGTAATCGGGAAGTTGAATGAACTTCATTTACTGCTGATTATGTTAGTTCATTCACTACGGATTGTAATCGAAAGTTAAATAAACTTAATTGAAATAGTCAAGTAACCAAGTATCGATTTAGGGCAGTCCCAAATGAGTGCTTCAAAATTCAAACGTAGCCTGGACAAATGGAGCGAGCAGTACCCGGATCCGCTTCCGATAAGCTGAAACCCGAATTGAGGATAATATCCTATTGGGCTTGCAGGTCGATCCAAGTTCAGTTGCTAGTTGCTGTACATACAAAAAGCATTTGCCCTAAATTCCAAATCTCATTTCTCAGATCTCATTTTCGCTTTCCCCCAAATCAGATTCAGAACCACGACACATCCTAAAATCTCATTTTTATTTTTCCTTAAAAATCAAAACCATAAATTATAATCAGGAAGAACACAGTAAGTTAGCGATGAGTTCAAGATGTAGTACTACTAGCGTTATGATATTTCCTCTCAAGACAGCGTTTATTCCACCCTCTTCATCTTGTTGAAGAGTTTGTTCCCCTACTTCTTTCTGGTGTAGAATATCTTTCTTATAAATCAACAAGATTAACCCTGTATCTGCTCGTGAACTACTAGTCCACCGAGCTTTATCACTGTCTATCAACTCCTTTTGATTTGAGAGAAATCTCACAAACTCGTCTCAAGTCTCTCAATCATCCAAATCACCGGTGG
The DNA here is from genome assembly GCA_023531295.1 of Papaver armeniacum. NCBI lineage: Eukaryota > Viridiplantae > Streptophyta > Magnoliopsida > Ranunculales > Papaveraceae > Papaver > Papaver armeniacum. The sequence goes on from JAJJWW010001410.1 coordinate 5,151, forward strand.
GATGAACAAATTGGATCATATCCTTTTCTAATTCAACTCACTAGATCTACGGTCTGTTGGATTCTTGATGTATTCTAATGTTATTATTGTTGTTTGTTGTTCAATTCAATAGGCCTGATTTTTTGATCTTTTTTTATTTAAAAAAAAAATAAATATAAAAATCAGAAACACCAAATTGGAAAGGTAATTATACCCGAGAACCAAATTAAGGTTAAGGTCTTTGACATGCTCTAGTTCTAGTAACTCTACTAGAATAACAGAGTTCAGGCAAGATTGGGTTGATTCGTAGATGTAGATCTGCCAAAAGGCCAGGAGATAGACAGTCAATCTAAAGAACCAAATAAAAACAATGAGAGGAAATACATACAAAGACCGCATCATTATGATATTTCCTCTCATAAATAAGTAAGTGTTCTTTATTGTTTGTTGTCTATGAGTTTTTTTTTTTTTTTTGTGTGTCCCATATCGTTGCATTGATTACCTGCCTAAGATTTCAGTAGTTTGATTAGGTTACTTCCATATTTTCAGGCCAGGGGTCGTCTCTGAATGGAGGAATACGAAAAGTTAAGGCTCGCAATCAATGAAAATGGGACATGGTATATACTACAAAGCAAACCCAACTGCAGAGCATGACACCGATGGAAGGAAACATTAGGAGACTGACTCTTGTAGCAAAATGAGAGCAATCCCAGCTCATTACGAGACCTTACTTTTTGGAAAGTCAGGGAATTAAACCATATCTGAGCCAGGGCCGTCTCTGATATTCGGCTGACCTTGTGCGGAAGTGCTCGCAAAGCCTTTTAATATAACAAAATAAAATAAATAGCCTATATGTTTAATTCGTTAAAGTATCTACTATATTCTATATAACATTAAAATGCTTGATTGGTATATGGTAAAGAACATTAAAATGCTGGGACCAGAGCTCAGACAACAAAACTTGAACAAACAAATGCAAATAAAAAAAAAAAAAAAAAAAAAATATCTAAACGAACCGCTCATTTAAACAAAACTAAAACAACACAGAAATTTAAGTTTGTGGATTTCATGAACGATTGGAGGGTGTTTAAATAGTAACTAATTTCAACTTGTTTTAGGGGAAATGATTTCATTGTTGTAATCCCCTTTATTTTATTTGAGCTATCATGTTTGGATGCTTGTTTGTTGGTGCTCTATTATCCAACCCCCGCAATTCCCAGTGAATAGGGCCCACCATCATGTGCCTGGTTGTTTTAAAGTCGTCCAAATAGGCGGTTCGTTTAGAAGCCTGAAAAAAATTATGATTTAAACCATAAAAACCAAAAGAGCTAGCCATGTGAAATATGAATGAGGGGATGGAAATACAATGTTTGGACTGATTATTTCCCCTATCTTGCTCTCCCCTACTTTGATTCCGTTGTAGTTTGAGTCCTCTAGCGTTGGATCTACGGTGATAAAAGATGACCTCGACCTTGATTCTTGTATGTGTACATGTTTGTGTAGTTAGGACTTAGGAGAAAGACCGAGAACGAAAAGTTAAATACAATCAACCGCGGTTGTTAGAGAAGATATTCAAGAGAATTTGTAGCGACCAAAATTAATTTTGGGCCATCAATAGACAAGCCAAAAATGGCCTAACAAATTTCCGCCTTGTGCTGTCGCACAACTTGACGGGCTTCAGAGCCGTCCCTGATCTGAGCATCCAAATTTATTTATTTCTACTTCGTGTTTTTTTACCTAGCGAGATTAGGGTATACCCAAATTTAAATGGACCTAGTGCTTTTGCTAAGGGTGGTCAAAATTGGTGATTTTACTTTAATATCCTTGGACTAATTAACTTAAAATTAAACCCTAAAATTAAAAACTAAAAAACCCTTCATCTTCTCTAATCTCTCTGCTCTTCCCCTTCATCTTCTTCCATTTCTTCCATCAACCAAAAATCTTCAACTTTGATTTTCCAAAAAAATGGTTGATTTTACCGGCGAAAAGAAGACTCTAAGTGATGTCTAAACTCAAACCCATCATGTGTTGTGTGATTTGATTGTTATATTAGGTTAGAAATAGAAAATTATGATTTCTGTGTTTTTTTTTTTCGGCAAAGTCGTAACATGCATATCTTGCCGACTTTCATAACACCCATGGCAAATATTATAAAATTTTTCAATAGCCGGAGTTATTTTTTGAAGACCTTGCCTAGGCCAAATATAGCCTAAGTAGGTATTTTCAACATCCCAGGTGGTATTTTTCAATAGCCATCTCCTATGTGTATTTTTCCAATAGCTAAATTTAAGAGGGTATTTTTTAAAAACCTTGTTCTAGCCAAATATAGCCTCCGGCATGGTATTTTCAACAGCCCGATGGTATTTTTCAATAGCCATCTCCTATGTAAATTTTTTTCAATAAATTAGATGGTATTTTTTCAATGGTATTTTTCGTGGTATTTTTCAACAAATTCTACTGGGTTTTTTTGTAGACCTTGCCGACTAATATTTTTCAATAGCCATCTCTTGTGTCAAACACTAGTACAAAAGCGGCTTTTAGTCACAGTATATTACCGTGACCAAAGGTTTACAGTCACGGTATTTCATTTTTGAAAAAACCGTGACCAAAGCCTGAGAGGCCAAAAGTGTGCTTATATGGTCTCGTTAATTCACCGTGACCAAAACTACTTCTAGCCGTGTCCAAACTTGATCAATGGTCCCGGATTACATCCCACACCGTGTCCAAATTTGCTCATTGGTCTCGTTTTACATTTTAACCCGTGACAAGTTCTTATGTTGGTCAAACATCTGATTACATTAAAAAAGAAAATTGACAAAGCTGACAAAACAATAGCCAACAATAAACTAAACATAGATTCCAAATCAAACAATATGGTTACAAAGTGAAATTTCCCGTCTGAAATTACAAAGTAAATAGATTTTGAGTGCAATTCCTCAATATCCATAAATACGTACAATATACTGTTAGAACAAACAAACAAGAAATGGATGAAAATATCTCTATAAAATGCTGAAAGTACTTGAATTAGTAATATATCCAAAAATTCCAGTTTGAATACAAGTTTGTTGCTGTGGAGATGTGGAAGACATCAAAAAATCGTAAACTCTTTACTTCTGCCACCTGAAATTCACAGTAGTATGTCAACAAGCTAGAGCAAAACTACGAGCACTCGAAATTAAAGATGAGCTACATGAACGAGAATGCAAACATAACTGCAGTAGAGCAGTGAACTATCACTCTAGCAGTCGCAATTAAAGATGAACTACATGACCGAGAATGCAAACATAACTGCAGTAGTACTATAGCAGTGAACTATCACTCTTGGCATCCACAAAGAACCAAGTTGGGAAAAAACAGAAAATTCTTAAAATTAAATGTCGAATAAATACATCTTGGATGTATATACATATGCCCTTCCTTTTAGAAACCAAAAACTTCATTCTTTTATTGGGCAGTGGCGGAACTGGAAAATGAAGTTAGGGGTGGCTTGAAAACTAATTGGATTTTTAGGGGTGGCTTAAGCCTATGATTTAGGCATGGGTTTTTTTTATCAAACTCAATAACACTGAAATTTTTTGAGTTTTCCTTGACTTTGGTCTGGCTTAAGCCAGCCCAAGCCAACATGTAGATCCGTCCCTGGGTCAATTACAAATGAAAACCGTACTATTAAGGCAACTAGCAGGTAATCGGATGAATGAGCTACCTACCACCTAGTGTCATTGAGGGATATCTGTCCTATCATTAAAAACAAATCAACTAGTAATGCAATGTGACAAACTTACTAATGTTCCCGAGGATATTATCCCCATATTGCACTGTGAAAAATGTACTAGTTTATTACCAACTAAATAGAGAACAGGAGAAGACTAAAGGTACCAGATGCAATATCGAAAAAAGTAGTGAGTAATGAAATGATTAACAGTGATCCAAAATTTCTAAAATGAACACCAAATTTGTTTTAAATATGAGATGAACAAACAACAAATCGGGATATACCTGTGAGCCTGTGGCACTCCAACTAGGTACTTCACAAGCGTCTTATAAACACCAATTCCACTGCCAAGCTGGGCTAGTTGTCTTCGTCTTCTTCATTAACTCTCACATTTTCTGAGAAATAATGTTGAACTGCTAGATCTGTAGCTTATTTTCCTATAAAACTTAAAGGAATCTTTCTTCTTCTGATTAAGAAAAATTATAGTATAGATCGACCAAATAGTACTAAAATTTATAAACAAAAATGTACCAGTGAGCTTCATATGCATATGCTTCAACTGTATCACAGTGATAGAAGAGAAAAGGGTAAGTTAGCACGTAAAAAATGTTCAAATACCCACAAAGTTTCAAGAAAGATGGGAAGAAAAGTCACCTCTGCAAAGAACATGCTTAGGCTTATTTAGGCTATTCCCCGAAGCACTAAGAGTAGAATCAACCTCTGAAAATTAATACTAACAACTGTAGAGTGCTAGTTCTGATACTATATCAGAAGGAAGGTCCATATCAATGCGAGTACTGACAGGCAAAGTCTAGAATATTCAAATAGCTCATCCCAAGTATATAACCATAGATAAATGAACAAACAAATTAAGAACTAACAACATCTACTATTAACGTGAAAGATATCAGGATAAATCAACCCACAGATTTGAATTAGTTGCTGCGACATGGTCTAATAATGCAGACTTGCTTGCTGAGTGTGAAAGAAATTTTGAAGTATTAGAATGTTTCTAGGACATGGTCTAATCATGCAGATATGCTTGCCTGAGTGTTGAAGAAATTAATAAGTACTAGATGCGCAATGGAATATGACATAGGACTACAAGACTTCAAGTCTTGATGTTGAAAGCAACAAAATTATCAGGAATTTTTTTCCAATAACAAGTATAAAGTATTTTACTTCAAAAGAGCAGCAGGTTCATGGCTCTCTGAAACTCAACGCTTGTATCCAGGATTGCTGGTCAAAGCCTGCTCCAATCCCGAAAATGCTAATAATATTTTGTACTCTGGGTGCTCATTGTATTACTTGGTTCTCCTGCAACTTTGGTGATTTTACAAGCCTGTGTTCCTTCGTCTACATGTTACAAAATAAATAATTTTGAGCTGAAGGCTTGTTAATATAGTTTGTTTATAGTTCGTTTTTAGATAGTTGTAGAATGCTACTGTCTGTCATGTATGTTTCTTTTGGGACAAAAATTAAGACCGTATCAGTCATGAAAGTAAAGACAGACAAATATATATCCAATATATTAAAAACTATTTCCCCCTATTTTAGTCAGGAGCATCATCTATAGTATGGTCTGAAATATAACCCAATGACTTATTTTCAAACTCATAAGTTGATCTATGAGTTTCAAAACTGGCAGTACTACTACTAGCATGAGAATTCTCTCCATGGGAAGTTCAACAAGTATAGTTCTGATCAATACCATAAAGTTTCAAAATTATCTAACATAAAGTTTTACGGCAAAGGTTTACACAAATTTCATATGGACGAAAGATTCCCCTTAGATCCCTTCTCTATGCACTCTGACTGGCAACTTTAAGATAATCCTAAACCCCTGCTTCGAATCCGGGTGAGAATAACCTATCCATTGAGTTAGATAAAAAGAAACTCAAATATCAAATTTAACGAAAGTGAATCTTTAAAGGTTAGGCATAAGTCAGACCTAAAAGAAAAAGATGGGCTAGATTGAAGATTCAGAGCTTACCGTGTTACTAGAAGTTACAATCAAGAAGACTCCACTGAGCAACGGACAATCTCCTTTGAATAAAATAAATAGAAACGATTCAATCCCAACTCTTTGAATGCAAAAACTCAACCGTTAATGATAATTGAGGGATCCCAAAATAAGTTCAATAGTTTCTGAATAAAATAAATTAACAATCCGAAATTCACTGAAAATGAAAATGCAAAATCAACACAAACAACCCAAATACAGTAAATCACAGCAGAAACAGGAGGAACGACATGCTTTACATATATTCAACGTTGATAAACATATATTCCCAATAATTCTCTATCAATAAATCTTCGGACTTTATTGATTCCCAATAATTCTCTATCAACAAATCATACAATGTCGCAAGGAGAATCCAATCTTCCACTTCCACCATGTACAACCTATATTATCATGTCATGATATGCAGCAGGTAACCAAAACCCTAAGAAAACAAACAATTTGGGTTTGCTAGATTCATAAATCAAGGATAAAAATCGAACTTACCACCATGAAACTGTACCCCTTTCTCTGCTAGGGTTTCTCTGTTAGGGAACTAATTTCTCCGGAACAAATAAAAATGAGGAAATCAGGGAAGAGGAAGAGAAAATAGAAAATGGGGGAATTGGAAGAAAATAAAAGAAAAACTGAATTGGTGGGGAAACTGGGGTGTGATTTCTCGAATCTTCACTCCCACAATTACAGTACGCAGTGGGGAATATGGGGATCGAGAATAACCAACCACCAGATTCACCCCGATTTTTTCTCTAGCATGATCGTAAAGGGGAGAAGAGATGGAGATAAGATTTACATCGTAGTTTCAGCCATTTAGATTTAGACATCAAACACGTGTATTTTATTTTATGTACACCTGGAAGGTCAAGTTTCTACTTGTGATGATTTAGACACGCGTTCCTTATTATTCGGAGACCATAAATAACTACGAGACGAAAGACATGATGAATAGTCACGGGATCTAAGAACACCGTGTCAAACAGACATTTGGTCACGTTTCTAGCTAAAACCGTGACAACGACAACCGTGACCATAACCCCTTGTTCTACTAGTGAAAAAATAAAGCTTGGATGTTCTTCATTTAAATACCTTGCTGCCAAATAAATCAAGATGTTCTTCATTCGTCGACCTTGCCGACTTTTCATACTTTCAGAATTGAAAGTGTTGATTTCTGATCTAATTTTGAGTATGATTTCATACAACAACTTTGTGATCCCCTTTTTAGAAGTGTTTGGGTTGTGTGCTTTCATTTCCGTTGCAAAAGATTTTCTCAAAAAAAAAAAAAATTCATCAAAAATCTTCCCAAATAAGTTCAATCAAAAACAACTTTCTCTATGAGACGTATGAGAAGAGCACGACTTTCTTTTCTGTTCACGGAGCTTAATTTGTTTTACTAAGCGGATGACCATCCAATAAGGCGAGATTAGTTCTAATGTAGTTGTCACTATGGTGGAATAAACTGCAACTTTTGTAAAAGCACGTCACTGTGCGTTGTTGTGCCGTGCTTTGAGAAAAAGCAATTAGACGTTTAGTAAAATATTAATTAAAGTTGAAGCTGATTAAAAAATCAATCAAAGTGTGTTTGGTAAAATTTCAGATTCAACCATGTTGTTGTAGCAAATGACAAAAACAGGACATATCTCTAATGTTAGGCTTATTCAATTTTATGGGGTTTAAAAATAATTAATTATTTTACTATATAATACTAATATTCATACTAATTACCACTATTATTATATTTGTTAAAAAATTATTTTACTTAAATACTTATATATATATTTCAAAGAAAAATGAAAATAAAATTAAGTAATTATTTAATATGTTTTTTATTTATACTGTTAACAAATTAAATGAAATGGTATATAAAATAGTTTGAAAAATTAAAAAAATTAAAAAAAATTAAAGAATGCAATATAAGAAATAGTAAAAAAATTGATTGTATATAAATTTAAGGGGTAACTTTTGTCATTTATAAAATAAAGTAGGGATAAAAAGATAAATCAATCATTAAATTTGGGGTGGGGCCACAACTTATGCTTTTGTAGCTTTTAAAAGCTCCTCCTCCCCATCTTTTAAAAATTGAGGAATTTGAGAAGTGTTTTCAATAAAAAACAATTTGATTTTTTTTTTATCAAACACTAATTTCAAAAATTATTGACATAAATAGCTTTTGAAAGTGCTTTTGAGAAAATAAATGCATTACCAAACGACCGTCCCGCAAAAATAAGTAAAACCTAGCTCTAAACAGCAACTACAAATTACATGAAAGTTGTATATTTTGCTCCCGAGATCATCAAAAAAATAATCCTATGAAACTTTTGATTGATCGGTAACCCTCATTGTAAAAAGAAGGCCTTCACGACAATGATTGGATCCAAAACTCTAGATAGCGGGATGATCCTGTTGTGAAGACAAGATGCCGAGAGGTGTAAACGTCTTGGCCAAGACAAATGCAAGACACGAAATCGCGTGCTTCACGTGCCATGTGCCGGGTGTCCGTGCGTAACGATTTAAACGTGTTGTGTCGTCTTTGTGCTTTACTAGTCAAAAGCTAGGCACAAAGACACCCCACGAGCACAAGACACGAATAAACGTGTCGTCTTTGTGTCGTCTTGGCACACATGCTATAAACAATTTGAAATCCACTACAACAAAATGACGTATTTGTAACATTATGTTTGCAACCTAATAGAAAACGTCATAAATATTAGTTATGCGTGCGATTTTAGTGTCACAAAAATATTGTGTTAGCTAAATCCCCGTAGTGTCGGGGATAGGTTACTTTCACACCGCCATTTCGTCGCAAATATTCATTTTTAAAATAAAAATAAATAAAATTAATATGAATTTTTCGCAACGTTTTAAGTGTGGGAAAATTATTATTTTCTAATTCTTAATTTAAAATAATTATTATTTTTTATAACCGACATTTTAGAAATGTTACGAATAATCATGTATATTGTTAGCACTAAAATCTGTCACAAATATCCAATTATTCACGACATCGTAGTCGATTTGAGAATAATATATTTTTCCTAGCACTCTCATCTGTTGCAAATAAGCTCATGTATTACTAACATTTTATGATGTTGGTAAAACCCTTTATTGTCACTCAAAAATAATGTCACGATAATAACATTTTTACGTACACATGCATCTATTAGAAATACCTTTTTACATTATCGATAATATAAAATGTTGTAAATACAATGGGTATCCTTGACGTATATAATGCATAATAAATGGTTTTTATTTTAAACGTTTTCATATGTCATAAAAAATAGTTTGTAGTTTTTCATGTTATAACTACAAGTTCAACGTCTTAGTTGATTAGAATTTATATGATTTGAGTTTTTCTTTCTAATTTTGTATCCACTACGATGCACAATTTTGACAATGCTTATTAATGTTGCACAATTTTTCTATGGGCTAGAGTGAAAAATATTTTCTTAATGTAAATTTAATTGCGTGGTGCATCTCCTTTCCACACTCTGTTTTTGGTTTGTTTCTGGTTAAACTATGAAACTATGAAAAAATTAAGTGTAGTCAGATTCGAACCTGAGACAACATATGAAACTATGAAAAAATTAAGTGTGTAGTCGATTCAAACCCGAGACAACATACTACTGCGCCTAACTCGATTGTTGGCAATGATATGTAACAATATACTCTACTTATAATATCATAAGTTATGATTATTGTCAAATATTACCCATAAAAAATATTATTTGTTGGCGAAAATATGATTCAAGAATAAACCATGAATCTACGATTAACGATTCAATATACGATTCGATTCATAAAATTAGAAAAACGATTTACGTTTCGATTCACGATTTAAGAACCTTGGTTCAAAATGATAACTTTCATTAAAATGACCGGTCAACGTATCCAAAGAAGTAGCAACAAGGATCCTTTGCAAAAACAAAGGAAAAAAGAGGTCTACAGCGCGCGCGCACAAAAAAAAAAAAAAAAAAAAAATCTTCCAAGTGATCTTCAACCACCTGGATGGGCTCCAAATGACTATTTTTGCATCGGGCGCACGGGCAACGAGTCCTTCCCATGCTATCTGTGTGATCGCGAACAATCATGATAAATTCTTTAAGACCTCTTTTGTATGCAGGATGCAACCTAGATTTTCCTTGCATCCAACTCTTATCCATATTGTAGCAGTTAAATTCCTGGAATAACAAACTAATTAGACTCAGCACTCTAATACAGAAAAAAAGAATGGAAAATAAGAACAGTGTATACTTGATTCAAACCCAAGATTCAAACCAAGATACCATAATTAAATGTCCTCCAAAGAAACGCCGCAGAAATTTAACAAGAGATGTAGGACAACATACTTGAACTATATGTTAACCATGTTAGAATTTCTGAAACAAAACATTCTACTTCCATGCCACAGAAACACGACATTAGACTTACACAACTGCCTAAAGGACCAAGTAATAAAATAGTACTCTTACTTAGTCCATATACCTATGGCAGTATCAACCCTCATATCACTTTTCTGAGTAAATCAAGCAAGTTAACATTTCCCTACCTAATTTGTTCCTACAGTACACTACTAGACCACCATCGCAATTATACTCAACAAAATCACACCCAAGCTAACTGCCCTGGGGTGGTGAGCCAAATACATAGATGAATGTACAACTTGAAAGTCTAAAATATATGTAAAAGACAAATTAAAGAACCTTCCTAAACAACTTGACTGCCATCAAGTAACATTCAGAATACACGTCTACTGTATTCTAAACTTCTATGAGCCAATAAGATGGTGCCAATAAAAACGAGTCAAACTTAACAGATTTTGGCGTATTCAACTAACATTCAGAATTCCAATCTCTACACATATAAGTTGAGCATTTTTTATTCTCTACATGTTACGTACTAGCACATGAGACACAAAACCATAAAGTATCCAGTTCATCATTCAAGGAAGCAAAGCACGTAGACTGAGATTAATCTAAAATATAAACAATTTGCCCAACTAGCAGAATATATGGACACAGAGATAACTTGACTATCGATCCCACTTCCCTGAAATATTACAAATGAGTTTAGGATATTTAAAAAATGCCAACAACCATCAAAGTATATAACCACACAACACAGCAATACCCAATTACCACAAATACAGTAGATAATACGGAAGTATATATATACATTTCAGAGGCCTGGTTCTATAATAAACCCTTGATATTCAACTAAAGAGTAAAGAACCCTTGATCAATTAGAACAAATGAAATAGAAGTACACGAAACCAAACGAGTACTCTATAAGAAACAGTTGATGTCATTAATCAAAGAATCCATTGCGACAAGCCAACACCACATTGCATTCATCGTATTTTAACTCCCAGCAAGAAGGATAAGAATGATTTACAGAACTAGTGAAGCTATCGATATTACGTGATCCACATAAATTCAACAAATTATTCAACGGATAAGAACCTACAGATTAATGACATTATATATTACAAGATTCACAACTTTGAAAGTTAACAGGACCAACATCAAGAGACACCCACCCAAAGATCGTATTACAATTCAAAAACAGGGTTTAGCCATTTAGATTATAAGGATCACAAACCATAATAAAGTCTTAATTTGTATCATTTGGTAACGTGTGTATGCTTCACAAAGCACTCATACAGACACTAGAAAGCTGGACCAGATGCTACTATACATTTCAACTTACTCATAAGTTCTCTACTATACATTTCATTAACTAAACTAAAATTAACTTTCTGTAAAATGATAAGGAAAAGCTTAGTCGTTATGACTAACCTGAGGAGAAGTCATTATGATCAAGTATGCAGAACAACAAAAACGAATATAAATACACAGGGTTACAGCAACAAGAATGTCAATAGAAACTTGCATCAAAAACAGGCATTGCTAGTGAATTTTCACTGACTAGTGTATTTTTATAGTCTACACAGTTAGTCAAATGATAAGGAAAAGCTTCACTTACCCTCGTTCTTTGTTGGTTTAACCCTCCACTGGATGCAATAAGCAAAGATCCATTCGACTTGCGTTCACTTACTACAGCACCTAAAATTCATACCAAAATGTGAATACAAAAATACTAGACAAATAAATATTGAAAATATATACATTTAAAGACATGGGTTTTAGATAGATTACATTCAAGTTTCAGGTGAATGACAGCATTGAGGATGTGAGTCAAACAAGAGAACCAAAAAAAAAGAAAAAGACCAGCAAAATCGAACAGTTTATGGAATCTCCCCAGTAGTACAAACAAGCCACTACAAAAATAAATGAGTGATCCAGATAAATGAGGACTGAGGAGAAACAAGATGGTTATCAACATTTTTCCCTTCCCCATCCAATTCTCTTAACATGCAACAGAAATTTACAGCCATAGATAACTACTGAGGTGGATCTTCCCAATGGAATGAGCTTCATTATTCCACCATCAGTTTACATGGCCTATGAAACCTAAGTTATCTCAAACTACGACGTCAAGCGACACTGCACACGTCACTATCAAGTACCAATACTACAGCTTCAATTCTTATTCAGGATGTCAAACAAGTGTTTAAATTCTCCAATTTAGAACCAAAAAACAACAAAGCGAAGATCAAATTTTGCATTAAATTACAATTCTTATTAAACTATGCTTGCCCAAATTACAGGGCAGGATTCTTGCTAGGCTGAAGCGCCCATGCTAATATGGTGGCCAATACAGGAAAATAGTATGCAGGGGTCTGGCCGCAGGACACCATTAGTATGCTTTCAGTATTAGTATCGTGACCCTTTCACCCTAAAATAGGCTAATCACAAAGTTCATAGAATCTGACAGAGGCCTAGTCCTCCAGATAATCATGACATTTAAGAAAATTAGAAGTTCAAATTCTCTCCACACGTAAAAACACAAATTGAAGACAAATGAATGATAATGGAGGTATAATTAGCAGAAAACATATGGACGATGCTGCAATTTGCTACAGTGTGACATTCACTGCTAAAAAACTATGAAGAAAAAACCATTAGTAGTACTGCACAGAATATTTCAAGGTGAACTATCCTCTACCCTAATAGGGATTTGATTAATAAGCATACAAATGAACACCATATACAAGAAAGACTCCATTCAATTGCCTTTTGCTCCCATCCCTAACAAAATCCCATTCAACCAGTGGGTATATGACTACCAGCAAACAGTATGACTTAGATGAGTTCAACAAGTTTCATTGAACAAGACCAATGAGAAAATAAGAAAAGAAATAGATGGTTTCCGATGGCATTACCAGACTCTAATGATTCAACTTCAAAATTAAATGGTTCTCCTTCGCAAGCTGATATCTTTATTTAGGGCAATGGAGAATGTATAGTGTTCAACCTGCGACACATTGCGCAATTGTTATACACCAGATCAAAAGTAAGGTATAATGAATTAAAATTTGAATAAATTAAACAGTAATCTAGTGAAACTCCAAGGAAGATTGTGCCTTAGCGCAGTACATGACACTGCAAAACATAGTCACATTGATATCCTTATCCACCTAATGTAATAACATTTTAATATTTCAAGTACATACACGTGCGCTAAATTCATACAATCAAGTCAAAATACAGAAATAAACTATTTCTTTGAACCGTAGATCTTAATTATACGTTCGGCAGCGTATGTCTTTGATAGATTAAGAATCAGGTACCAAGTTATACAGTGATCTTTCACTATATATAACAAAAGACAGAAGCTTATATCCAAATCAAGTACTAGTAAGTATAATTAACGAAATAAAAACCAAATTTCCCAACAAAACCAGAAGATCATCATCTCCAAGTAAAGAGATCTCTAATCTTCCTTAAAAACTCCCTAATTGTTCTGCTATTGTTCTGAAGCAAATATACTGGCCTGAAGTAAAAAAAAACAAGCAAAAAACCCTACAGAGAGTATCACCGCAATCGCAGAACTGACCTTAAGCTAGTATTATTTCTAAGAGGGTCAAAACTGTTGACAAGAAATGACAGACAAACCTATCATTTAAGCATTTTATCAAACATCTGTCTATCATTCTTTTGACAAAGAAGCTAAAACTTGTTGTGCTCAGACTAGACTAAGTTATAATCATTGAGCAAATCAACCTCCACTTCCTGCCTATAAAAATTAGTCTTCCCCCTTTCTTTGATTTCAGATCAAAAAAAAAAATTCCCTTTTTTATTCCCTCTTTTCTTAAGATTAACCCTATGTGTCTAGAGGCAAGTTGGATCTGTGACCGAGATAATACATATGAATATTTTCACTGCAATTCCGCTATCAAATCCAACAAACTCAATCACAACTATAGCTGGAAATCTCAAACCCTTACTGAAACAAACCCCTAAAAATATTCAATCTAAACACCAAATTAGAACACGTTAACTGACTAAACGCCGAATTGAAACAAAACCCACATCTTACAACAGAATTAAGTACAAAAAAAAAATTTATACTGAGTTAAGTTCTTACAGATTTATAGAATTGAATGATTGAGCTGGTGCCATGGTGATGGTGCTCGAGCAGTAGAAGAACGAATGTTATAGCGGTCTTGCAGCGGAGAAACGACAATGAAATGTTGAATCCTTGCTGTAGAATTTTGGAAGAAGTTTACCTTAATTTTGATAAATCGAACCGAAGAGAATCGTTTGAGATGAGAACTTATTGCTTCAAAAGTAAAAAAGAAAAAGAATAGAACTTATCTCGGACTTATCGAACACGTGTTGATAAAACGAGATAGAGATGGAATTTTTATCGGACACGTGTTGATAACACGAGATAGAGATGGAATTTTTTACGGAGGTACTGTGACACGATTTTTTTTTTTTACCTTTTTTTTTGGTGGGATTTTTTAATAACTACATTTGCGCGGAAATTTTAATTTTTACCTCCAAAACATAAATCTAATTCTGTTTTAGCTAAAAACTTCCCTCCCATTTGTTTGGATAAATCCTATTTTGCGTTTTTCTAGTGCTAGGTTGGCAGTAATATTTTTATATAAGATCTTCACAATCTGCATAAGATACAAATCTAAACTGATGGAGATCCTAATATACAAATGGAGATGACTAGTTGAGGAAAGAAAATATTTTAAAGGCAAAGCATATGGAGAGGATAAAGAATTATTTTTTTAAATCAGGCATAATATTTCAATAAAAACAATTTGATATGTTGCAATTGCATTAAACTGAATGATTAAAATTGAAATTTGGTACTTAATAGAAATAATTTGGAAGCAATCAAAATTTGGTACTTAATAGCAATAATTTGAAAGCAATATAGAAATTCTTAAAGAAAAATCAACTGAAGTTGATGAAATAAAAAAAAAAATGAATTTGGGTGTTGGTCATGGAATACTTTTTAGTCTCCATACAAGGTGATACCTCTTTCACAGTGAGGGATAGAAGAAGAACCCAAGATGCTCAAGTAAATGTAGTTATGTGGTGCATTGGATGAATTTATGGTGAAATTATAGGATTAATAGAATGACATCAAACAAAAAACGAATTCGAGTATGAAACAAAGAGATTGGAAATTCAATCCTTTTGAGTTATTTTGATTGCATCGAATTGAATTATTGTAATCAAAATTTGATACTTTAATAATAAAAAAAATGGAAGCAGCTTCGAGCTTTTTAAAGAAAATCGGTTGAACATGATAAAATGGAATAAACAGAAATTGATTTTGAGGTTAGTACATCGAATACATTTTAGTCACCATATTTGAACAGACTATCAATGCAATAGATAAACTAAGAACCCAAATTGGAAAAAATCAATATTGTATGTAGTGAGATTGGATGTTTCTAGTGAAATTGTTGGATTAAGAAAAAAAATGACATCAAATTTGAATGAATTCGTGTAAAATTAAAGAAATTAGAAATTCAATCCTTTTGAGTTGTTGTGATAGCATCAAATTGAATAATTGCGATCGAATTTGATATTTTAATAGGAATAAGTTAAAACGACTTCAAATTTTTTAAAAAAGAAATAAATTTATATATTTATATTAAAAATGAGGAATAACCTCATTCATTGATGTGAATCTCTAACTCCTCGTTATAGAGAAAGCAGAGTGAATTACATTTATATTACATTACATGCTTGAAATTGAAGATTGCTCGGGAGGGATTCTAAGGTTTTCATCTGACCTCATGTGGTTTGTAGCTAATCTGTTGTAGTAAGCAATGGTCTCGTTTCTATTTGCTTTAGGATTTGAAATTGAAGATCGCTTAGTAAGTACTTTCTAAGGGTTCACCTAACCAAGAGTTGTTTATAGATAATCTATTACAATGTAGATATATGAGATGCTTCTATTATTTGAAATCTACTTTTCAAAATAAATCTGTGGAAATTTAAGTTTATACAGTTTGAAGCCTTAAAATCAAAGTCCTCACTAATATTTGTATCTTTTTTCCCTTACTTTGGCATACATCCCCATCAAAAGTAGAAGAATAGGTTTTGAATCACTTTGAAAGATGTTGTTGCGTCCAATCCATTGTGTTGCCCATTGGAAAGCAGTTTCATCCCCTCTCAAACTCGCTCGCAAACACAGTTTGTAAACAAGAGTTTCGGACCCAACTAGTATTTCACAGTTCACATACATGGTACGCATATTGTGCTATATCCAGATTTTGATAGTAGTTCTAAAACTCTCGATAATCGACTTTAAACATCCATAGAAGAACGACAATGGTAATCTTACACATACCAATCGCTTCAAGTAATTTTCAAATGATTATTTGATCAATACGAAACATACAGAGTTAACATCAAATGAATGTTTCACACAAATCATGAAAGATGTTCAAGGTAATTTTCACATGATCAACTTGACTTAATATTTATTTTCCAGTAAATGAATTGTTCATAACCAAAGTTGTCAAGTAAATGATGAAGAATTCTAAACTTTAAACTCATATTTCGAGAATTATATTAACGAGATATACTCGACACCAAATTCCAATGCATATGATATAAAGTCTATATATCTATACGGCTTATTCTTATTAAGTTCCTCCAAAGTCTTCAAGTAGATCTTCCGAGTGATAGATAAGTTTTAGTTTCCACATACCTTTTGTCGTTGAAGTTCCTCCAAAGTCTTGCAGATCATGTTCTTCAAATGGTGAACTCCATGAGGTTTAATGCTCAATTCTATCCTAATTCGACATATAACTATAAGTAGACTAGAAATCAAGACATAGTTTTGATCAACTAAATTTGACAACAAGCTTGAGATAACAACGGTTGCGAAGTTCGACCGAGCAATGCTGTAACACATCTTACCCAACAAAAGTATATCTTGTAATACTCCGATATTCTGGTGGTCGGCGAATGAAATATCTGTAATTAATGGTTTGTTGTTTCCTAACACCGTGGCCTTTTCAAAGACTTTTGGCTACGAGTTAGCGAGAAAACTCTGCGATTAAGCATGCTCGGGATGGCGTAGTCCGAGTGGATGTGTGACCTCTGGAAGTTGTTGTAGGATGACCTAAACGACACATGTTAAAAATACCACGTCTTTGGATGACCAGCGGTGGCTAAGTGGGGACAATATCGGCGGAGGGACGAGTTATTACATCAACAAAAAGCGAATGACACTCAAGCCACAAAAGCTATAACACTAAGCTTAGAATGTCACGGAAGCCACAAAAGCCACATACATGAATGACATACGCAAATCATGGACACATGGACGGATTGACGAACACGGATCCAAATATAAAATCAAGGTCACCCCTTATCTCAAAGTATTTTAATAATGCCTAATCTACTCCTCACTAATCAGGATTAGTGATTAATAGTCATTAGTAAAATCATAAGATTTTGATAAATGATTAGTGTGTGTTTTTATTTGATTTTGGGTGAGTGAGGTGAGAGTAGAAGGAGAGAAAAAGTATTTGAGAGGGAACTTTTTTGGGGGAAATGGTGGATGATTGTGAAGAGAGAATTGTCATTGAGAGGTTGAAAATTTGATTTTTTTTTCTTTGAATCCACCATTTTGTAGCTGAAAAATCTAGGTACTCCCAAGCATGGACGTGGTATGAATACAATGCCGGAACCATTCGCACCGTGCATGGTATTCATACCAAGTATCATGCCGCACCGAGGTTATCCTCATTTTGATTCAAGCCGACATAGTATTCCACCCAAAAACTATGCCGGGTACTGAAGTTATTTTTTCGTAACACTATGCAGGGGGGGGGGGGGTGGCGATCCCCTCCCATTTTGTGTTCGACCTGCCGGCATGGTATGTTGCTTGAATTTCTTTGCCGGCACATGATGTAAAGTATCCAGAAACTTAAATATTTTTTCCACTTGACTACCGGCATTGCATGATTTCTATCGAGCATGCCGGTATTTAGTTACGGCATTGAATGTTAGTTACCAAGCATGCCGACACAAGTTTCCGGCATGGTCTTCATCAATTCCGGCATGGTCTTTATCACTTCAGCGATGTAAAAACCTATTCCGTTTTGAATTTTTTCTCGTTTTAATCAGTCCACTTCCAAGCACGATTAGTTAATTCTCGAGCATGCCGACACCGGTTTTCGGCATAGTATGTTGCTTTAATTTTTATGCCGGCACATGATGTAAAGTATCCAGAGAGTTGATTTTTTTTTTCACTTGACTACCGGCATTGATAGATTTCTATTGAGCATGCCGGTACTTAGTTACGACATTGAATGTTAGTTACCAAGAATGCCGGCACCAGTTTCCGGCATGGTCTTCATCACTTCAGAATTAAACACAAAATAATTCGTTTCCAAAGTGAGGAGCGAGAGAGAAGGAGAAGAGAATTTGAAAAAGAGTGGGGAGAGTTTAGAATTTGAAAGGGAATGGGGAATATTTGTGTTTCAAAGCTCTAACCCTGAAAGAGATTAATAAGAAATGGAGATGGAAATGGGGGATATGATTTTGTTTTTTGATTTTAAGTTTTTTGATTTTTATTTTGAAGGGAGGATATTTTAGTACCTTTGCACCCCAAAACCACCCTTTAGCAAACACTATTGGTTGGGTGAAGTAATTCATATCCCCCAATTAATTTTTTTATCCCCCAATTTCATGTTCAAATTAAAACGAATGAGAATGGAAAGAAGAGAGAAACGAGGCGATGATTCAGGTTTTCGTGAGCGTATTTTAGGATTTTCGTCTTTAATTATTTTCCAACTACACACGCGTGCACTGCACGTGCTTACTGAAGTAAAGTATCCCCTCCCAGCTGTGTTCGACCTGCCGGCATGGTATGTTGCTTGAATTTCTTTGCCGGCACATGATGTAAAGTATCCAGAAACTTAAATATTTTTTCCACTTGACTACCGGCATTGAATGATTTCTATCGAGCATGCCGGTATTTAGTTACGGCATTGAATGTTAGTTACCAAGCATGCCGACACAAGTTTCCGGCATGGTCTTCATCGATTCCGGCATGGTCTTTATCACTTCCGTCGATGTAAAAACCTATTCCGTTTTGAATTTTTTCTGGTTTTAATCAGTCCACTTCCGGCATAGTTAGTTAATTCTCGAGCATGCCGGCACCGGTTTTCGGCATAGTATGTTGCTTTAATTTTTATGCCGGCACATGATGTAAAGTATCCAGAGTTGAATTTTTTTTTTCACTGACTACCGGCATTGATAGATTTTATTGAGCATGCAGGGTGCCAATTCTGACATTGAATGTTAGTTACCAAGAATGTCAGACACCGGGGCCCTAAGATGGTCTTCATCACTCAGAATTAAACAAAAATAATTCGTTTCCAAAGTGAGGAGCCTACAGAGAAGGAGAAGAGAATTTGAAAAGAGTGGGGAGAGTTTAGAATTTTAAAGGGAATGGGAATATTTGGGTTTCAAAGCTCTAACCCTGAAAGAGATTAATAAGAAATGGAGATGGAAATAGGGGATATGATTTTGTTTTTTGATTTTAAGTTTTTTGATTTTTATTTTGAAGGGAGGCTATTTTAGTACCTTTTGCACCCCAAAACCACCTTTAAAAACACTATTGGTTGGGTGAAGTAATTCATATCCCCCAATTAATTTTTTTATCCCCAATTTCATGTTCAAATTAAAACGACCGAGGAATGGAAAAAGAAGAGAGAAACGAGGCGATGATTCAAGGTTTTCGTGAGCGTATTTTAGGATTTTCTTCTTTAATTATTTTCCAACTACACACGCGTGCACTGCACGTGCTTACTTAACTAGGTATTCACGGAAAAGTTAATGTAGAGGGGGTTTCACCTATTAGCGATTTATAAAGGGGGTAATGCAAAATAGGCATCTTTTTTGAGGGGGAAACACAAAATCCTCCTAAAATTTATTAACCACACAACCTACGTTGGCCTAGGCAATGTCGGATTATTGAAAAAAGGGGCTGGTGCCCTTATTAATTTTAGATACATACATCTGACTAGGACTAGCACAAGGTATTCGTCAAGTACTTGTATGACCTTAGAGCAACTGCAGTGGTCCGGTCATAACCAAAGAGCAAAGAGCAAAAAAAAACCAAAATTTGGGTTTAGTCCGTGTTGTAACGCAGGGGAGGGAGACTAAAATTTGGTCAGGCACAACTTAAATCAGGCGTAATGGTAAGTTCCGCCCATTTTTTTTTTTATTATTATTCGGGCGTAACTTTGAGTTACGCCCCAATCAGGCGTGACTCTTAATTGCGCCCCAGTTTTTTTTTTTTTAATTCGGGCGTATCTCCAATCTTCGCCCCATCAGGCGCAACTTTAATCTACGCCAGATTAAAACCAAACCAAAAACCGAATATACTCTAGTATTTGGTTTTAGTCTGATATTTAGTCTTTACTCCTCTCCGTAGTGTTTGCGTTTTCGACCAAAATTTTAGTTTTGGTCTCCCACATTGGAAGCTCAGCAAATGTTTTTTTCTCCGACAATAAAGACAATATTGCTACGTGTAGCATCGTGGATGGACCACGTCTAGAAATTAAGAGAGGATTAAAATAGTCCTTCTTGTTATTAACGACACCTATGTCCTATGTCCTACCTGGTATACGTGTCAGCTTCTCCACTTCCATATGCTCGGTGTTATGTCTAGTCCAGAGAAGAAATAATCTTGCTAGAAATCAAAAACAAAGGAAGTCTGAGAGATCGGGAAGTAGAGAAATTGAGAGATGCATCACCAACAAAAAAAAATTAGCTAGACATCTCTGTTGCTCTAATCAACGACAACAAATTACAAGCCCTAATAAAATCACTAGCGAGAAACACTAGAAGAAATTCACTGGTCTCGCTCCCATTAACTCATTTCATCGAACGATTCATTACCCTCTTAACTCAATACTTCTTTCTCAATCGTCTACTTTCCCCATTTCAAGGTTTCTCTCGTTTCTCTTCAATAAGTAAGTAATACTGGGGTTTTGAATTATCATTATTTTACTTTATTTAGATTGAATTGAAGTTTGTGGGTAGTTGGGTTTTGCTTTTATTTGTATTTAAATTGATTAATTTTTGATATGTTGCATGGTTGTGGTGCAGTGAACTATCGAATTTCAATCAAATTTTAGTCAATTAAAATTTGTATTCAATCAAAATTTGCAGGTTGGGATTTTTCTTTTATTTGTATTCAATCAAAATTTGTATCTAAACTGATAATCTCCTAATGTTATACATATAGCAGTGTGGTATAACATTGGCGATTATCAGTTTAGATAACATTAGGAGATTATCAAAATTTGTATCTAAACTGACCCCATATACATCAAAATTTGAATTTTAGGTCATATTCAGATTGGCGATTTGTTGCAATTGCATATGGGGTCAGTTTCCTGGTCACATTTATGCTGATTTATGCTCCTTGTAAGTCTTTGTTAAGCTGTGAATTGATAATAGAAGATAAAATCATCACTTGCAATTAGAGAGTTCGTTGATAAGTTTATGAATTGGTCATTTCCATTGCTTAGATATGTTGTTGTAGGAGACGGAATCTTTGAATTAGCATCGGAAGAACTTAAGAGTTGCTTAATCTTGGAGATGCGGTTATAATTGAAAGATGTGTTTTAGGTTTGGGAGTAATTCAAAATTCTTATTTGGAATTGAAAATTAAAATCAAAGCAAAGATGTTGAAGTAGAAGGATCAAGTAAAGCGTTCGTAGTCTGCATCTTCAAGAACAATGAACCAGAATGACCGTCAAGGTGATACTCTTGTTCTTGACTTTTTTTTGCTAGGATTTTTATGACCGATGTGTTTGGTTGATTTAGTTCTCGTATCATTATCTGGACCGAGTGCCGACCTTCTTATTCTCGTTTAGTGATGTAGACGGATATCGACCATCTATTTTAATCATGAGAATACTGAGAGGTTCAAACGCGGTGGTCCACGGGTCCATCTAAAGTGAAAAATATGTTTTGACTGACAACTAGGAAGAACGGCAACACCATCAATGGAAACTCTACAAAACCCTCATCAATCGTAAGTTTGTTTATTCAATCCCTACAAATTAATTCATTTATTGTATTTTGATTGGATTTATGTTTTGATGAATAAGGTCCGGGTGGTGGAGAAAGAACTGAAGAAGTTGAGATTATTGAAAGCGTTAACTATACCCGAAGGAACGACTATATCCGATGCATTCGAAGGATGGCTGCTTATAGAGTTGATGCGGTGCTTTTCGATGCAAATGCTTTACTCTGGAATCGCACCGACAAGGTAGAGAAATGTTTGATTCATATAGTTTTTTTCTTCATTTTTTCCATTGGCTATTGTTTAAACCAAAATTTAAAGTTTTTTATTTTGGTTTTAGAGGGTGCTTGAGAACAAGGTAGTGCAATTGCACCAATTGTGGGAGGGTGGAATGCAAGTGAAAAGATTTATCTCGTTGGTTTTTCTTGGCGAGCAATATAGTTGTTGATGTCGATGTTGTCATTTATTCAGCTCATGTACCGCATGCACTACATTGTGGTTTTTGTTCCATCTTTTTGGAACTTAATCTGCTAGAAAACCTTTGTTTAACAAAGTTAAATTAATTGCTAGAGATATGGAATTTTGATGGTTTATCCGCACAAACAGGTAATGGCTTTGATTGCTTATGTGATGGAGTTAAAGAAGGAAACTATGGACCACATCTCATTACCGTATCTAATGTTGTTTTGTTAATTGTTGGATTCCCCCACCCAAGCCCCAAGATGTCTAAAAGGTCGTGTATTTTGTTTTCATATTCTGAAAATTATTATGTTGATTTTTGTTTTCCCCAAAAGTGCTAATTAGTAAAGATGAGATGAATTTTTTAAATCAAAGATGCGCCCTCCTACCGCACTTTGTTAGATGTGCGCTTAATATTTAGCTATATTTAGATTATATATACTGGGAATATATTGGGAATATAGATATTATTTTTACTTACTAAATATTAGGCATAAAATCTTTTCTGGTTGTGGAAAAAGTCTTTTACTAGTCCACCAAAAGAAAAAGACAATCCGCCAAAATTTTCATGATATTTCAAAACTCCGCCAAAATTTTCATTTAGTGGCCATAATCTTTGGATAACCGATCACGTTTCCTTCTATCCTGAAACAAAACCTCTTTTCATGTATAACAAAAAAAAAAAAAGTACAAAACCCTAATTCTGGAACTTGAAAGAGGTGGCGTCTTAACCTTTGATTTTGATCTTCAATTATTTCTCTTGATCTTAATTATTATAAGTGCAAATCAAGATCCCTAATCTCTCATCCTAACTATCGCATCCCTAATCTTTCTCCTACCAAAACAGAGATCTGCTTTTGGGTTTGTGATCATGACTTTAACCTCGTATTTGGGGAGTTTTTGTGTCGAAAACTTGAGAAAAAAATCTTGTGGTGATTTATCATAGTTTCTCTTTAAACTTATTTCTTCAATTTTTGATTTTTAGTCTCGGGTTTTCTTTTTTGTTATTTTTGGTTCTTTTTATTAATTTGGTTTTGAGTGTCTACCTGCTCTTTCTTGTTAACCTTGATGCTTTTGGTTTATTTTCCTTTCGCCTTGTTGATCATCTACTTTTTGTGTTTCCTTATCGTGAGTACTACCAATTTTAATCAAGGGATAATGGCACGGGTGGAGTTAGACCCTCGCACATCACACGCAAAGCCCTCCGGTTGTCATGCAATCGGTAATTGAGTTAATCACATACCTACAAATTATTTTCTTGGAATTATTATGTTCATTTTCGGCAAACACAAAAGATTATCTAACTCCCATATCTCTTGAAAAATAGATCCGCAAAGATTAACAAAGGAGGAAGACAGAGATGCTCTTAATGCAAAGCTTAATGATCACATAAGGAAAAAGAACGAAAAGCCTACAATAACGATCAAACCAGTAAAAAGATTCCAACTGGGATTGGGCCTTGAGTTCCAAACTGAAATAGGAATCATCGTCAAAAAGTTTGCACCTTGGTCGAGGCGCCCTAAAATGGAAGTCAATTGGAAAATCGATTCGAGGAAATTTTATGATCTCATATTGGTAATATCATATATTTTTTTGAATCATTTTAGTGTCCCTACTACCCCGTTATTCTAATGTCCCTATTGTTATGTTCTTCTTGCACAAACTACGACTTTATTAATTAGAACTCTCTTTGCGTAGTTTTTTTGTTGTTTTGGTGCTAACAGAATTTGTTTGGTGATTGTGAACTTAGGGAAAATTCAATATTGATCTACATGTAGTACGCATTGTATACGGTCAACACAATGCTAGCAAATGAGCATGACAGCTTTAGATGTACACTTCACAAACACTACTGCAGACAAACAAGATGGAACAGAATCAGGAAAACCCGCATCATCAAAGTTAAGCAGGAGGATTGGGAGAAACTTTGCACTTGGTTTGAGTCTGATGAGTTTCAGTGTAATATTGGTGTTCGAACCTTGTTGTATTTATAAGATTTATTTGTGGTAGTCATATTGGTGGCGCTCGCACTAGTCGATTTATAATATCTATGCAAGATCGTTTCTGCATTGAACCGTCTTCTTTGGATTTGAATGCGAAAAGTAGCACTCAAGGTAAACAAAGTCGAGAAGCTAATACAACCATTCATTGTACAGGGTCAAAACCTTTTGCGCGCTATAGGGAGGAAATGGTAATTCTGCTTGTGTCTTACTCTTTTGTAAGTGAATGGTTAATACCGTATCTAACTTTTTTTTTTTGGGAAACCTTCGGTGTGATCCTAAACAAGTGAAGTTGTTGAACAGATTGAATTCTACAAGTTAACCCATCTGCAAAATGATGTTTGGACCTGTCATACAGCTGAAGAGAACTATGTAATACAAGTTTTGATTTTATTTTAAGTTTTTTTTATCTAAGAGTTATTGTTTAGTTTTAGCTTATATTGTTACTTACCGTGTAGGGTAAAATGCTTGAACTCCAGCGGCGCCTACACCCGAAGGTTCAACACCCTTGACCGATGCCCAAATATGTGAGCAAGTGCTAGGTGTAAGATCCGGTTATGTCAAGGGTCTTGGTCATGGGTATGAAAAACCTAGCTGCGTCTAGCATCGAGTATAATGCGAGTTAGGCGAGGCTCTTAGGCGGCTGAGATGAAGCAGAGAGGAGAAAAAGGAACTTGAAGAAAGAGTTGAAGAACAAAATCGCACGATACTGGGGGCTGGTAACCGACACAACGGATATAAGAAGAATGTTGCTTGAAATGCAGGAAATCGATCTCTGGAGAACCATCGGAGTACTTCTTGAGATGATTGTTGAGGGACCACCGGGACCACCAAATGAGATGTGCATCTCCATTTCTTTTTTAGCTTGATATTTCACTTTTTTTAGCTTTATGTTTCACTTTGGAAGTTTGTAGTGGTACCATGTTTTTTTTTCTTCGGTTTAGAATTTTAAGTTTCTTGATTAGTGGTGTCTTTTATGAACAATGTAGATCTTCTCAAGTAATGATTTGATGTTGTTTAAAATATGAATCCGACTCATATAAAATTTATAATATGCAACGGATAATTCCTTCCTCCCGGGAACATATAACAATCGTGACCCTTGTGAACGTCCCTAGTACGATTATATCTACAAGAATTTGTGAACATCGCAGAGTACGATTATATCTACAAGAATTATGTGTTGCAAATGTAATCCTTGAATGACATAATAAAATTCGTAGCGAATAATTATTATTCTCGATATTATTACGTGTTGAAAATAATATATATTAACAACATGTTTAATTATTATTCTCGATATTATTACGTGTTGAAAATAATATATATTAACAACATGTTTATCTCATTGAGTATGCGCCAATTTTATGACACATCAATATGTTAAAAATAAGGATCAAGTTTCGACATCTTAAATTGTTATCAATAAAATATATTATTGACAGTTTATCTGTTGCGTCTACACCAATTTTGTAACGTATTAATGTGTTGATAATAAGGATCGATTGTGACAACTAAAACTGTTAAAAATAAAAACTTTCTATTACATAAACAAACGTCACATAAAGGTTTTTCCGATATAATTGAAAAAAAGATATTTTGACGCACGGGTTATTTGTGACGTAAAAAACATAATTGTGATACAAAAAATGCCGAAAAATCCTCGGCATAAGTGACGCTTTTAGCGTCGGTGGACTATTTGCAACACTTTGTTATTATAACGCATTGTCCGACAGTAGAAAAACGTCATAAACGTATATTTGTGACGTAAAATCAAATATTTGTGACGATATCTTTCATTGAAAAAACCATGTTTTGTTGTAGTGATCACTTAATGTATATACATTAAGTCGGACATTAACACAAGAATTTAATTAGACAACATATCATCTGAAATTATTTCAAGTAAAATTAACAAGTTTATTCAATAAAAAGAAATAGCCCATCAAATATAAAATTGGATTATTGTCATGTAAATTAATGTTCTAGTTAAATATAGGTGACGACATTATAACAACGATATTGAAATATATTTTCCAAATATTAAGGTATTATATGTGTTGTTATAAATAAGCCAACATAAAATGTTAAAAAAACTAGCCAGACAATAGTGACTTTTGTGAAATATACAAAAATGTGATGTATTATGCCTTGTTATATGGTATATTTGTACATGTTATGACGTGCTCTCTTAACGTCTTGTGCAGGAGCTGGGGCCACGTGCTTATCCGTGCCGCGTGTTTGCCGTACTCTCGTGCTAATAGTCAAACCCAACACGCCCCATTTAACTAACGTGCTCGGTCGGCTGGGCTAAATCACGGCCGGGTGGGTCAGCTCAAATTTTAGCGTGGCTCGTGGCCGGGCACAGCCCAGTTTACACCTCTAAGATGCCGGTTTCTGCATTTATTATCTCATCACATCCAACATTCGAGATGCCCTTTGATCTCAGCTGTCTAAACAGAGAACAAAATACCTGATAAAATGCAATAATTCCAGAAATAGTTTTGCATGCATGGAAGATTCGAAAGGGCAATATGTAGCTCCCGTATCCTTAGCGAGATTTAACCAGCTGATACATTGTAACAGGATGCAATCGAAAAAGGTTGCATGACTTATTGTTTTGTGATTGCAGTCTAGATAGACTATGTATCAACTCAATTATTGTTTCTCCACATCTGCCAACGTCATGTTTGGTTGCGATGGGGATGTTTAGAACACAATGCAGATCCAGGTTAGACATTTAGCTTTGATAAATATTTAGCATTTTGAGATCTGAAAACCACATATTGTTGAAGCGGGGAGTGGATGATAAAAGACTTGCAAAATGATGTAAGTCTAATATAAAAATGGATGTCAATGCAAATCTATTGCCAATACAAACAATGGCAACTATATTGGCCAAGACACTTTTCTAGTCTTAGTTACGGCCAATGAACCTGGGATTGGAGATAATATATATAGTTGGCATTATTTCCAATGTAAGAAAGGAAGAGTTATCATGACTTCCGATTATACAGTGGCTCTCTTTACAAATGTCCTACCATAATCGGTAGTCAAAATAGTTCATATAACTACCGAATATAGAGTAGCCCCAAATCGATTTTGCAAAATCCTTTTTTTTTTTTGAAATTTTGCTGAGCCTATAATCGGTAGTAAATGAAGTTATCCTAACTTCCGATTATCCTTGCTCTCTTTGCAAATATCCAACCATATTCGGTAGTCAAAATAGTTCATATAACTACCGAATATAGAGTAGCCTCAAAATCAGATTTTGCAGAAATCCTTTTTTTTTTTGGAATTTTGGTTGAGCCTATAATCGGTAAGAAAGGAAGAGTTATCATGACTTCTGATTATACAGTGACTCTCTTTGCAAATATCCAACCATATTGATAGTCAAGATAGTTCATATAACTACCGAAATATAGAGTAGCCCAAAATCGATTTTGCAAAATCCCTATCAAATTCAATTTTCTCGTAGAAAAAAATCCTACCGAATATAGGTCGAACACAGTGAGGGGCTACGCTCCCGGACCCCTGCACTTCTGTATAGCGTGCATCAGGCATTGTATTCATGCCCGCACCGAGCTTTTTCAACCGCATTGGTTGAGCCTATAATCGGTAGTAAACGAAGGTATCCCGACTTCGAATATAGAGTTGCCCCAAAATGAGATTTTGCAAAAATCCTCTATTTTTCTAATTTGGTTGAGCCTATAATGGTAGTCAAAATAGTTCATATAACTACCGAATATAGAGTTGTCCCAAAATGAGATTTTACACCCAGAGCTAAAAAAACCTAAACTACCGATTATGAAGGGGTATACAAGTATTTTCAATCTATTTTGTTTTTTGTGTCGCCCCTAATTCTTTCGGGGTCGCCCCTAAAAGTGCCAGGATTTTTTCTCCGTGTCTTGTGTTATGGTGCGGTGGGAGTTTTATGTTGGGTCAAGTAAATTTTGTAGATTCATGATGTCTCAGTTGTTGTTCTCATCTTTTTTACATACTGAATTTGCGTTGCGACTCTGTGAGTTAGTTTTTTTTATAAAATCTTCTGCTATTCTTAGCGGGTGTGCGTCATGAGAATATAGTTTGGTTATTAACACTATAGATTGATCCAATTGAAAAGAGACAACTGTGTTTATTATATCTGCTTCATATGTACGCTAGTGATTAATTTATACAAATAATGGGTATGGGGATGCCCATACCTGATCGAGCTTGGAATCTTATGCTATCACGGCTCCAGCAAGGGGGGAAAGCAGCGCAGAATGTCAGTGGGGACGGGGCACGCACAATTGTAGCACCAGCACCCTACTGCAGGTTTACGTTGAGGTTACAGGTAATTAGTGTGAAATTGTTGGGATACTAGTGCAAAAAACAAAAGCAAGGATGGTACATTCCTTTTTGCAGTATAGTACACAAGCTAAGTCAATTTTTGTATGCGAGTCCCTGCATTCCTTTTGGACTGAATATATTATCATCTTATACTTATTTTTCTTGTAATTCTTTTGTCTGTTGCAAACATCTTTACTTCCGATCTTGTTATCTCAAGACTTTGCTGTAATCTAATTTTGTGATCTGCAAGCATGAGTTCAATCTCAGTGTGTTGCAATTTTATTGTTGGAATATAATTTTTTCTTTTTTACTAGGTCCTAAAGTATTCATATAGATATATACATTTTTATCTGGAATTAGATCGAATTTCTTCGAGCTGAAAACTTGAAGGGTTGAGACAAGATGGTAGCATTATGATATTTCCTGTAACTGGAAATGTTAATTTTGTTTTCTACACTCATGTTGTTGATTAGTTTATTCCCCTATAGGTTGGGAAGCTTCTCATTAGGCTAAGTCCTATGGGCTAGATTGGAGTTGTTAGATTGGAACCTAAAAAAAAGTGTTGCAAATCATGAAAAAGTGTGGGAAAAAGTTAACACTCAACTGGCTACTTTTCTCCTAGCATTTGCTCGCAGCCGCACTATCGGCGAGATTCAAAACGCTCGAATGGTGCGCGCTAAAAAGTTGTCTCAACGCCAAACCGTTGGCGTGTCACAAAATCTAACGGCCGAGATTTAAAAAGCCGAACCGTTCGGCTGTTCAAAAAGTAACCAAAACGCGAATGGTGCGGCGCTTTAAAACGCCGAATGGTTAGCCGCTCACAGATGACGTGGATGGCCAAACTAGCGGCTAGATATCTAGCCCATAGGACTTAGGAGTTTGCCAGGGCTGACGTGGATGGCCAATCTAGCGGCCTAGATATCAGCCCATATGACTAAGCCTTAGCCGTGTCTAGTAGGATTTCATTTTCTTCTCCTACCTCTCTTTGATCCGTGCACCATCAGTGTAACCCCAGGGAAAATAATGCTTATACAAATGGAGCGGGCAATACCCAAATCCACTTCCGATAAACTATAATCTGGACCTAGTGGGCTTGCAGCTCAATCCAAGTTCAGTTGCCCTATCTATATAACCAAATATCACAGCCCTAATATCACAGCCCTATCTCCCAATTCAGCACCGCAACAAACCCTAGATGTCATTTTTATTGATCGTCCCTCTCAAATTAAAATCTTCTAAGTAATGATGGTTTTATATGGGATTTTGGTGGAGGAACTCGTACAAACAAAGTCCGCAACGTTATGATATTTCCTCTCAAGAAAGCATTGGTTCTGATGAAGAACTGATTCTGGAAACTGGAAAAGTTGATTTTATCCTGTCTCATCTGTCTCAACATTTTGATAATTCCCCTACCTCTAATTGATGCAGGATATCTTTCATGTATCTAACATTTGGAAGTATTAACCCTGTAAATTAGATGTAGATCTCGTTGATTTGGTTGATTCATATATTTATATCAGCAAAAGGCCAAGAGGAAATACATACAAAGAACAACTAGAGGAAATACATACAAAGACGGCAGCATTATGATATTTCCTCTCATTAATAAGTCTTCATCTGTTCATTTTCTTTGAGTTTCTTTTATGTCCTAATTAGGGCAGTTGAAAAATATTCTGTTATCATAATTCTTTTGTTTAATCAGTTGCTGGGTTATATTGGGTTAACTCTTTTGTTTTGGTTATCATAATAATTATTTTTTTCCGATTTTGTTTGAATTAAGTTGATGTTTGTTGTTGATCAAATTTTTAGCGGTACGATAGTATGTTTTGAGTCAGGTGAATTTCGTAGATTAGCCATGTATCGATCCTACTTATCTTTTGTGCATACTGAATATTGGATTGGGAGTTAGTTCTTAATGAAATCCTTCTGCTATCCTTTGTGACGTTGGTCATCAACATTGTATCCATCATCAGTGTGGTGTCATCATATAACACTAGTCTAACCCCATGGAAAATATTGCTTATACAAATGGAGCGAGCAATACCCAAATCCGCTTCCGATAAACTTAATCCTTACCCATGAGTAATACTCTTATTGGGCTTGCAGCTCGATCCAAGTTCAGTTGCCCAATCTATATAAGCAAATATCATTGCCCTAATTCTAAAAAGTCTTATGTAGATCTCATTTTATCCTTCTCCCAAATCAGCACCACAACGAACTCTAAATCTCATTTTTATTGATTGTCTCTCTCAAATTAAAGCTTCTAAGTAATGAGTAGAAAGTTGGTGATGGATTCAAGACGGAGTAGTACTGGTTTTGTATGGGATTCCGGTGGAGGAACTCATACACACAAAAAGAGACTGCAGCGTTATGATATTTCCTCTCAAGACAGTAGTGGTTCTGATGTAGAAGCGATTCTGGAAACAGGAAGCGTAGATTTTATCCTCTACACTCATCTTGTTGAAGAGTTTGTTTCCCTGTCTCTCATTGATGCCGGATATCTTCTGTGTAATTAACAGGGATATCGGCTGGAATTATTATCGGTATCTATCAACTCCTTTTTCAAATCTCATAAACTTGTCTCCATTAAACTCCCAATTGTCCAAATCACCAACGGGATGAACAAATTATGGTATATGTTTCAATCCTTTTCTAATTCAACTCACTAGATCTATATTCTGTCTGATTTTCCTGATGTATTCTAATGTTATTATTGTTGTTTGTTGTTCAATTCAATAGCTCTAGCTCTAGTAACTCTACTAGAATAACAGGGGTTGATTCGTAGATGTAGATCTGCAAAAGGCCAAGAGATAGACAGACAATCTAAAGAACCAAATCAAGACGAGAGGAATTACATACAAAGATGGCAGCATTATGATATGTCCTCTCATAAATAAGTAAGTGTTCTTCATTTGTTTATTGTCTTTGAGTTTCTTTTATGTCCCATATATATCGTTGCAATGATTACCTTCTTAGGATTTCAGTAATTTAATTAGGTATTTTCAGGACGGAGGTCATCTCTGAATGGAGAAATATGAACATTTAAGGCTCACAATCAACGAAAAAATTACATGACACCGATGGAAGAAAACATTCAAAGACCGACTCCTGTAGCAAAACATGGAGCTTAGATTTGGAAGAGAGAGGAAGTTCCAACTGCAATTATTCCAAAAGCAACTGCAATCATCATTGAAGAAAAAAGGCTGCTTGGAGTCTGGGAACACCAGATCAAGGTATCTCACGCAATGTCACTGTTGAACCTTCGCAATACAGTAAGTCGGCTATAATTGAATTAAACCGAAAGGCCGGTGAGGTGCAACTGGAGAAGAGCTTAGCAAACCCACTCAAGTAAGCTATATGCTCCTCCTAGTAATTGAAAATAAAATACACTATATTCTTCTTATAAAAACGCCTTAGAAGCCCTTTATGTGCAAAGGAAATCAGCCATCAATATAAACTCGCCACCTCCACAGCGCCGCCACCACCATGTCCACCTTTGCGACCACCATGGGAATGGGTACGATACGACATGGTGGTAGCAGTGGAGCTTGTAAGCGAAATAGTAAACCTTGAGGAAATGAAAGGGTTCTGTAAAAATGGTAACAGTTGATACACTAAAAGCTAGGAACATCAAATTTTTCTGAACTTGTTTGAACGGAGTTAAAATTTGTTGTTGATAAGTGGATTGTCAATTTTTGGCGGTACGGTAGTATATTTGGGGTCAAGTGAATTCTGTACCTTCGTCATGTGTCATAATTGTTCTCATCTTCTGTGCATACTGAATATAGCATTGAGACTTAGGAGTAGTTCTTTATAAAATCTTTCGGATATCCTTTTCGAGTGGTGTTCATTATGAGATATACGTCGGATATCCTTTTCGAGCGGTGTTCATTATGAGATATACGTCGGATATCCTTTTGGTAGTTTATTGTAGTGTCTATTTGCCAAAATTGTAGAGAGCCGATTTTAAGTTTTATAGGATGGTTCTAAATTTTTCTATCAGTTAAGGTTTCCCAACAACACGGTACCAATGCCGTGCAACTTTTTTACCAGCTGCTAAATTAGAGTACAAGTCAAGTAGTCAACTGATATGTACACATGTCCTGGGCGGCTTGGGTAGATTGCATTTTCAGTTATAGGTTTGGCTATATATATGCCATTGTGTAACAATCATAATTATCTATGAAAATGGTGATATTTTAGATCATGGCTTCTTATCTGGTTCTCCCTCTATGATTCTATGATTTCGTCTTACTTCTAATCTGATAATTCGTCTCTTCTATTCTAATGGTTTCACTCTGATTTCACCCTGATTACTAAATGATATGTTTGCACATATCATCAACCTTGGCATTTGATACTTAGTTCAAGCTGTTCTGTTCTTATTCTTGGCTCAACATTAGCACAGTGAGTTGCTTCAATTGAAAAGGGACTAGTGTGTTTATATCTGTCTTTATATGCATGTTTAATCGCATAAGGTCAAGGCTTGGATCTAACTCGTTGCAACTGTGCAGGTAAAAATTTGTGGGACAAATGCAGTCATGGCAAGCTGTCTCGGGTCAGATGAAGCAGAACTTGTAGGATGAAGGGTAGTCATTTCCAAGAAATGTGATTCCGACCATGATGAGAGCCAAATTCTTACTGGCAAGCCAACTCTGTAATTACATTATTCCATCAAGTGCAAAACTTATTCTAAAAAAAAAAAAAAAAATATGTACCCAGATTTCTAATTTTATTTTCAGAAATTATGTGAAATTATAAACATACATACCCATGAATTTGTCTTTTAAAACTCTACTCCCAACATTACGGTACCGGAATATGAATTATGACCAGCTGCCGAATTAGGTACTTGGATTGTTTTATGGCTTCAAATGGAGCGAGCTGTATACCCGAATCCTCTTCCTAGTGGGCTTGCAGCTCGATCCAAGTTCAGTTGCCTTATATAAACAAAACGGTTGCCCTAAATTCCAAATCTCACTTCTCAGATTTCATTTCATCTCTCCCTCCCCAAATCAGATCTCAAATCTTTATCTTCCTTACGATCAAAATCATAAGTTAGTGATGGGTTCAAGATGTTTTGCGGAGGAACATTCATCCATACACAAGACAAAGATCATGATATTTCCTCTCAAAACTAAGTTTGCCGAAAACATTTACAAGATCTAGAGGAGGAGGACCTTCTTCACTTATACAGTTGAAGAACACGGAAAAACAACATTATGATATTTCCTCTCAACACTAAGTAAGTATTTTCTGATTATTGTTTTTTATCTCCATTACCAATTCAATGAATCAGAATCTCATAAATTTGAATTTATGGCTTTGATTGTACTAAATAACTAAACCCCAAATTAGTAACGAATTGTGGAAGCTGATATGATCATTTGATTGTGTAAGTTTTCTTGGGTTGGGGCGGCTTGACTCCACCAAGATGTTTCGGTGTTGAAACTCATTCTAGTTTATCTTATGACAAATAATTATCTTATTATTTGTCTATTTAGCTTATAAAGCATAAGAATTTTGCATTATGGAATTGTGATATACGAAAGGGAATGGACGGAAGCCGCCTTCTGAAGGTGACTCAAATTCATCGAATGTTTGAAACCCATATAAATTAGACACCCAATAGAGGCAAGGACCAGTTTTCAGCAAGTAACTGGTATAGCAATGTAAAAGTATCATGAGTTTTTTTGCACATATTTTGTATGCTAATGCTTACCAGTAATGTTTCCAATGTAGATATAAATAAGCAAGTTAATGTGATGTAGTTTGGATATGTTCTTTCAATCGATTATGTTTGAATTATAGACATTGTCGGCGTGATACCACTGGCATAACTCAATACTAGCTAGTATGCCTAAATACCACTGGCATTGTGATCTGTTGCCGGGCAACCTACAAAGTCCCAATTCACATTGTTGCTAATCTGTATAGA
>JAJJWW010001411.1:0-17770 GCA_023531295.1 Papaver armeniacum
AGGGTTTTGGTCGGCGGTCTACGACACGTGTGTTCATACACACGATGAGAATGTGAGCAAGTCCTGCAATCAGTTGAAGGAGTTAACAAAGTAGTGGATGGAAAATCCACCAAGTCTCCGCACGTTGAGCAACTGGTTTTAACACGATTTCCACTTCCCCATTCTTTGATTCCATCAACTGTGACATTTCATGAGATCATGGTGTTTTCAATTCCGGCAATATAAATAAATCTCTGAATCATGATTGAAACAAGGACAATCTCAGGTCAAACCGACAACACGAGATTAACAATCCAACTCTCAACAGAGCAAATTCAATCATTCAGAATTTATCTTATTTTCAGAATACACAACACACCCACAATCTTCGATTACCATTGATCTCACACATTTCTCAGCTTCCCTCCTATAGAACGACCCATCCTCTCTTGTGACCGAATTTACTTTGGAACGGACATTGTCTTGGTTTAGGCCGGAGTACTACAGATTGATCTCTCGAATTCAAAGCACTTCCTTCTTGCAGTGCATCTGTGTGAGGTTAAGCATTTCGTTCGGTTCAAGGAGTCTCCTCTGTGCGATCATCTCCTCAGTTCTGTATAAACCAGCGAATCGTTTTTCCCCATCTACACACCGGATAGAACGGTGCTTGACCAGTCATCAAGGTTGACTGCACTGTTTCATTCAGCGTCAGTGCTGAACCATTCAACGCTGCATAAATCGTCTTTTCTTTATAAAAGATCGAACTTTCTTCATTTCTTCCTTATTTTTTCTTTCTCCCCCAAACCTTAACGGAAATGCATGTTCTCAATCTAGAAATCTAGGGATTTTTTCTCAATTCCTTCCATGGGTTTGTTCTACATCAAATTTGTGATCGTTTGAGAGTATTTTTGGTCGATTCGTCCACGAAACTGATTGAGGTAAGAATTTAAAATTTAAGGTTTTTTTTATTATTATTATGATGAAATTGATGATTGATATGTGTTACAATGCATGATTGAAATTGATGTTTAGATGATTTAGATGATATGTGATTGAAATTGATTTTTAGAATATTTTGGGTTTAATTTGTTTATTTGTGATGAAAAAAAAATGAAATTTTGATTATTTGTGATGAAAATTTGTAGGTAAATCTGTATGAAATTTAGTTAGTCTTGTGATTGATATTTTTTCATGTTTGTTATTGATTGTAGTATGAGTATGGATGATTTGCTAGATCCTTTGGATATAGTATCAACAAAGAATATTGATAAACATGTATGTCAAGATGTTACGAGAGATCCTCGGAATGTAAATTTTAAAAGTAGCTTGAAAGAGGTTGAAGCGTTTTATAAAATTGGAGTGAAAGATAATCTTCCAGCACAACGATATTGTGATAATTGTGGG
The DNA here is from genome assembly GCA_023531295.1 of Papaver armeniacum. Lineage (NCBI taxonomy): Eukaryota > Viridiplantae > Streptophyta > Magnoliopsida > Ranunculales > Papaveraceae > Papaver > Papaver armeniacum. Next base: position 1,384 of record JAJJWW010001411.1, read on the forward strand.
TTTTCTTCTGTTTTTGCGTTTGATTTCACCAACGCGGATAGAGGCTAAGTTGAAGCCATAGCTGAGAGATGATGGGGAAAAACGAAGAGCTTTCATTTTCAGGAGTTTGAAATTGGCATCTTTCCTTTAGATTGGTACATGTTAACGGGAATTCCCACCGGTGACCCTAGTAAACGACCAGTAGCTATGCCACCGTTGGGTAGTGATCTAACATATCTGTTGTGGATGATTTATATTTTTTTTTTATATCAAAAATCATAGTACATGGAACTCTAAATAATTCAATATCCTTGGCTATCTTGAAAAACTACATTCAAAGTAAAGAAAACCAGGACAATATTGGATGTGTAGAGACATTGACACGAGCATTCTTTCTTTGGTGTTTTGGTCATTTTCTTCTTGCGGATTTTAGTGGAAGAGTAGACAAACGTAGGGTTCTAGTGTTAAACGATTTACATAGAGTTGGGGAATATGATTGGGGTATATCTTCGTTAGGTAATACCTATAAATTCTTGACGAATGGTCAACCAAAGGTAAGGATTTATCTGGCATGTTTATGGTACTTGGGTATTGGTACTATTATTACTTCCGCAACATGCAACCCTTGCTTTGTTAGACACCGGGAGGACAACGAGATGTTTTCCCAAAGATTTATCTCTTCAAGAAGGATAACATTATATCAAGGAAGAGAGGACATGGAGGAGGCCAAAAGGATACGAGGAAACACTCAGTCTCCAGCGCAAGAACACGGATTGACACTAGAACAAGTGCATCATTTATTTGGCAACCATGGGTAGATAGTTTGTTTTTTGTGGGAGAACATTATGACTACGCACTACAGTTATACAAAAGGAGAGTTGTGCTTTTTGACCTGGATAAAACAAACACAAGAATTAGTTTTTACTTGGCTGAGAGATTCCAGAGGCAGATAACTAGCAGGTGAGATTGTAGTCCCAGCAAATCCTTCAAATTTGCAATCAGTTGTGGACAAAGGGATTATAGATGTAGGAACCGGCTATTATGCAGTCTCTGAGGAGATATATAATAGTTGGTGGAAGAAGAAGAGTGTTGGACCTTATCTCACTAAGTCATACCATGCACAGAACGTCGATGAGTTAGCATTGGGTAGCACTGATGTAGTTTTGAAAGTGGTAAATAAAGTTCGTTCAACTCGGACTTGATAAGACTGGGTTTAAGACTTAAAAATAAAAGAAAATATATATACAAAATTGTCACGATAACGAGAGGTACTGAGACTCAGGATTCCACCAAACTCATAACATAAGGTTCAAATATTAATTCCTTTAATAATTATAGCTCAATAAATAAAGACATGGACTCTTATTTTTGCCAAGGCAGATTCTCAAAATATTAGTTGTAAATCCTAAGCATGGGACATCAAAACATCTAAGCAATCATGACCCATCAGATGAGATGACAACTAATTAATCAAAATCATAATTCAATTTTAATTAGTGAAAAAGTCATATAAGAATTAAATATAATTACCACATGCATGAAATATGGCTTCCTCCGTCGTCCCAGTGTTGGGGTTTAGCTCCTCATATTAATCACTTGCTCAAAATATTGGTTCATAGCTTAAAAGTTGATTGAAAGAGAGGAAAAGAATAAAGCACCGGGTTTGTAACTATTATAGCTATTATGAACCCTCATGTTACAAAGAAACAAGAATAAAGACAGATTTATTACGAAGATGAATGTAATTGTTGGAAAACTGTTACAAAAGTGTTGGATTTGAAAGAATATAGACGCATTTATGTGTCTATTTTGATCTCAATTGTATAAATTTTTAGTGCTCGATTTTGTACTTATTTGGTTATTTTATGTCTTCGTAGGTACTCTTGGAGAAATGGACTTTTGCGGCGAAATTGGCTCGAAAAGTGGTATTTGCACCCCCGGAAGGAATTACTGAAGGGACCCCAGAAGTATGTTGGAGACACCCCAGGACATGTGTTATTTACACCCTTCAAATGGATAAGGGGCACCCAGTTGATAAGGGTAACCCCAGGGTAGATGCTATTTGCACCCCACAGATGGTTAGGGGGCATCTCTTCTACACATTTAGAAATTGAATTTGGCGGGAAAGTTCTCTACAACATGCGTAATTGTCTGGATGTAATCTGAGCGATATTTACTCGGATTTTCTGGCTCGGTTGGACTGGTATGGGCTTGTTACGGCAAGTCAGGGTTGGTCGGTGATGGAAAAACGTTAGAAAATGGAAGGTTTAATGAATTTCCGGTGAAACAGTGGTCGGAGAATTTACTTTTGTTGTACATAGAAGTTACGTATGAAAGAGGACTTACATCTCACGATTCGTATCTATCAATAATAGGAAAGTTTGGGTAAGTTTGGACAGCTTCAGAAGACGCGTTAAAGGAGATAATCAAGAAGATTTCGTAAAACAGAGAGTTGTAGTTATACTTGGGATTTCTCTGTATTTTGGGGAAGCTATGCGTAAAAAGGGAAAGAATATCATGTTGTGGGATTTACTACCAGGTTTAGAAGTGTTTGGACCAATCGAACTCTGTTAGAGACGTACCAGAAAGAGAATAAAAATCTCCGTGACTTGAATGGGAGGAGATGGGAGGATCTGTGGGATATTTTTGAGGTCGGTTACATATAAAAGGAGTTGTATGAATCTCAGAGGGGGAGTGGAGACTTTAGGGGACCGGCAGAGAAGAACAGAAAGGCTGCAGAGGAGAAGTAGCAGCAGCAGGTGAAGAAGAAGGAGAAGGGTTGCAGACGACACTACAGAAGTGTCGTTCTCAAGAACCCTAATTTGAAGAACATTAAGCAGCAAAGAACAGTCGCAGATTCTGCAGCAACAGAAAACTATCGTTCTCTCCACAGTCTTATTCCTTTGTAACGGTGAACTCTGTAACGCCAATACAGCGTTGCAGATTGGCTGAGTTATATAATTTCTTCAATAAAAACACCTTTTGAGCCATGATTTATTATTTTGAGCGTGTTTTTACCATGAGGAGCTAAACCCCAACACTGGGACAAAGGAGGAAGTCATTCTTCATGCATGTGGTAATTCTATTTATTTGGTGTATGATTTTTTGCACTTGATTTAATTGTATTATGATTTTCACTAATTAGTTGTGATTTCGTTTGATGATGTATACTTAGTTTTAGTACTTTTGATGCGTCATGCTTGTGATTTACAATTAATCTTTTAAAAATCTACCTTGGCGAAGATATAGAGTCAATATTTTATTATTGTTCGAGCTATAATTGTCTAGGATAAATATACGAATCGCATGAATGAGTTTATGGTGGAATCTCGAGTCTCAGTACCTCTCGAAATTGTGACAAAACTTGTGTATATATTTTCTTTGTTTTTAGAGTTTTCTTAAATCAAATCTTTACAAGTCTGGGTTGAACGAACATCTTTCTTACCACTTTACAAATAATTTCAAAACAACATCAAATACGCAACAGTTTCTGCGACTGGTTCTGAGTGATGTTATCTGTTCTTCTTCCTTCTTCTTCCCTGCTGATGATGAATCGTCTCTGCAGCTGGGTTTTCTTCACAGCAACCACCCCAAACTCCCGACTCACCTTCCTGGGTCTCGAACCAACTTATATATACTCAGCAAACCCAAAAATCCCGAGTGAATCTCCTTTTTCCTTCACCCAGAAGTCTCGGCTTTTCCTTCGTGCAAGTCACGTAAAATTCCATATTTTTCACTGCTTTACGCATTATGCAGCTGTCCAGATTTTCCCAAACATAGAATCAAATCTGCAGGGAGAATATCTTCTCTTAAGTCTACGTACTTTCCATATTAATCACCTCCCTGTTTCTAGAATTTTCGATCATTAACCAACTGCCAGACACAATCCCGTGAAACTCTCCTTCAAAAATTCTCGTAAGCAAACTCACAGGAGAAGAATACTTCTTCCCAAAAATAGAACTTATCCCTGTCCCCTATTTTGCCGAGAAGCTCTCAATCCCTGTGTAATCGGTTATCAATGATTTCCTTCCCTCTATTTACGTGACCCAATCTGATACCTTCCCTGGATGGATGTAATTCGGTACGAATCCAAATCCAAGAAATTCTCCGGTTAAATCTCTCCCAATCTGATCCAAAAATCCGATAAACTATCCCCTACTCTGTTTTCGAATCTCAGACATCTACCGACCCTGGCTTATCATCACAGGCCCAAACTAACTTGGTCCGACAGAAATCCATGAGAAATTATCGTCCAAATCCAATCAGGGAGTTCGCAGTTGAATATAATTGAAACTGATTCTTCCCCGCTTCGTTTTGATGAAACTCGATGATACTTCCTTTTCTTTTGAACCGAAACACTTTACCTCTCTTTGTTAGGTTAAAACAGGTGATATCACCCCCGCGTGAAAATCTCCGAACAAAACTCAACCCAATTCAATTCGTAAGAGTTTTCGCTTCAAACGAAATTCCCGCCAATTTCTTGATTTGAAATGTTGAAGAAAGGTCACCCCTTAACCAGAGTAGGGGTGCCTTTAGCAGACGCCTTTGGGGATGCCCTGGGGTGCAAATAACGATGGGTTACCCCTTATTATCTGGGTTCCCCTTATCCATTTGAGAGCCCTTTAGCAGATGTCCTCCAGAGCTGCCTTTTAGCAACTTTTCGAGCCGATTTCTCCACACATGTTATTTCTCCAAAAACACCTACAAAGACATAAAATACCAAAATAAGCGCAAAATCGAGTACTAACATTACAGAGAATTGAGACTAATATCGACACATAAATGCGTTTATCAAATACCCTCAAACTTATTATTTTCTAGTCCTCGAGCAAATCTAATAAAATAAAATCCTAACTCACTGTCACAGGCATCTTCGGTTGCATTTAGCGTATGCAACAATCCTTTAAACCCCTAGGTGGCCCTAGTGGCCGAGTTATAGTCTCGGGAGGGCTTATAAGAGATATACCCACAAAACCTTTACACTTCAGACCCTAGCTATCTACGCAGAACCTTAGAAGGCACTAAAGAATCTCCTTGGTTGGCATACTTATTGACTACAGGAGGAAGTACCCTGATGCGAAATTCCAATTGATGTACACGAGTTTGCACTCAAGCATACTAAAATTCATATATAAGTGACAGAGCTCTACTCAGATAGTTTCTGGACATCATAACCGGAGTCAACCAATCACATGGATAGATTAAGAAGATGGATGTAGAGAAAAACATAGATGGTTTTGATGTTGACTAAGGTGAACAATGTTTCTCATATCTGTCTGAAGGCCACTGCCAAAATGAACCTATCCTAATGGACTGAGATACTGGTCTGTACTAATATCAACACACTGGCATATACAAGGGTACCAGTGGTCGATAATCCTAACTCTAGGTCAACACAACTGGCATATACAAGGGTTCCAGTGGTCGACTTTATTGAATTTATTCCGGTTGGTCTGATGGTCTGGTCTCAATTTTTTTTTTTTTTTTTTTTTTTTTTTTTTTTTTCAACTTTTTTTTTTTTGGGTATCTCAATCACTCTATTTCACCCTAGCAGTGGTAACAACTTGAATCATGAGCCCCACCTAATCACTTAGAGAAACATATTTTAAAGAAAACAAAATAAAAACAGAAGTGAAAAGGATTCAACGAGATATGGCGAAACTACCATGTTTTTTTTTCTAACACCTGAGCTCTGTGCTTTTATGAATAGACTCTTTAGATGTTTCCATCTAATCAGATTGGTTCCTCAACTCCTACAACCAAAATGCTTCCATCCACTTAGATTGGTTAGTGCCATCCTTAATAAGCATAAATTTCTAGGCTCTGGATTTTAACAATGCAACTAAAATGTTTCTCCCATACCCCCAAACTTAAATCTAACATTGTCCTCAATGTTCTAAAGATAAAATTAAAAGCATGAACAAGGAGAAACTATTACCATTTGAAGTAAAAGAGTTAAGGAAAGATATTACCGTGTCGCATGAATATTGGGTTACCTCCCAAGAAGTGCTAAGTTTAAAGTCTTCAGCCAGACTAAGTAAGGATTAGTGACCTCATAAAATCATAAAGTAATAGCCGAAATATCTGTGGGTCATCAAAACCAAATAGAGCTATCACAAGTAAAATGAATCTGCAACATGCCAAGAAAATTAACAAATAAAGAACACCCTTGTCTAGTTTCCTGTTTAAGACAACTACATCTAGTTGTGGTTCAGGTTCAGGCTCTATAACTGGGTCGAGATAAAATATTTTCATGTGATGGAATTCCTAAAAGCTAAGATCCGGTTCAGGTTGTAAAGTCTGTAAAAACTCAAATAAGAACTTAGAAGCACATAATAATAACCTGAATAAATGCGGATCCTTAAAGTCAATCAATTTTGACTCACACAATTGACCACGATGAAACTGGCGATCAATCATAAGAAAATGTGTCGATACTAATTTCCTAAAGTACTTAGGCTCAATCTCAAAAATTAATAATTGACACATCTGAAACTTATACGTTCCCACAATTGGTTGAAAAATATTTGGTGGGAAAACAAAGTCAATCTGGGTATCATAGCCTGAATAAACCACATCAACCAAAGGATGGGTTTCTAACAACTGAACTTCCTTATGGACATCACTAGGTTCAAGAAAATGTGTATGAAGATAATCTTTTAAAATGGTTGAGGCACATATGTCAAGTCCCAAGTGAGGGACCTTTCTAAGCGTTAAAGCATATGGAGAATGATAATCACCCCCAAACTTAGAGATTTCAGTGTCTTTAGAAAGACTAGTCACAACTTCCCTAATTTCTAGGTCATCAGATTCCTGAAAATGGTCAATTGATTCTTCTAAGTCTGGTACATCCTCACTCATCTCGACGAGTTTATATTCTTTTTCTAAGACTAATGTTTCTAATTCGCTAGACCTGGAAACAGTATTCTCAGGATAGACCCGCTCCTCTAAACCATCATCGACTTCGTAATCATAAGGAAAAACTACATCGTCTAAAACGGTGGTATCTCTGGTCAAATCCTCGTCCTTTTGAATAGGTAAATAATTAGTAAAATTATTTGGAGTCGAACTAGAAATAATATTATCATTGTGAAGCTCAATTGGAGTAATAAATTCCTGATCACTATGCCTATATGTATCCGATTCTTCATCAACACTATCCTTATCATAATCATTATTATAATAACATGAAAATGGTTGAACCCCATCTAAAAAAGTAGTGTTACCAAGTTTAACCTCGTCATCTTGATTATGTGAATAACTATCTTCATTTTCAAAGGTACTATTGGAAACACTATATTGGAAATTAAGATTATCTTGAGCAGTTCTTTCCTGGGCCTCTAACAACATTTTCTGAGTCGACTCACATGACTTCCTGATTTTATCTAGGAAAGAAGGTTCACATGTTGCAATGCTTTCGTCCATAACTAAGTTATTCATCTCAGCTGAACTACGTGTCGACTCAAGTAACTTTTGTGTCGACTCAGCTAACTTACGTGCGGACTCTAGTAGAGAGGAATTTTGCTCGTATGACCGGTGGGCGTATGGATAGTAATTGGGCTCACCATGGTATGGACCATAACCTTCAAAAGGCTGATGTTCCCAACCACTATTCACATTATGGTCAAATTAGTAACGTCCATTTTGAAACTCAGTCGGATATTCGTTGTATTGGCTATTGTAATACCAGTTCGACATTCTATTACAGGGGTGTGAGTTGTCACACAAAATAAAACCCACTGACAGGGGATTCGTGGGTGGATAGAGTCTTACCTCCCTTACCAGACGGGCGATGAACCGTTGAAGTCGACTCAGGCCACCGACTCCTATGTCAGTGTATGAACCCGAGGGACCGAGACAGTATCGTAACTGTCGTCCTTCCCTGCAAACAGTTTATATTTAATTTTTAACCCTTCCTTAGGGTTTCAAAAATAATGTCCTAGTCCAAAAATAAAGTCCAAAAATAAAAAGAAAAATTACAACAATGAAACCCTATTTACAGTTTCTAAAAATAAAAAGAAATAAAGTCTAAATAAAATAAATATGTACAAAATCTTTTTCACGCCTTGGACTCCTCTTTTCTTTCCTTCTTTGGCGATGCTTTCCTTTTATATCACTTTTTCTTTCCTTGTAGCTTCGCTCCGAATCTGAAAAGAATCAAAAAAAAAAAAAAAAAAAAAACCAAAGGCGTAAAAGAGAACAAAAATAATAAAAATAAACCTAAAACAAATCTAAATACAAGTCCGCGTCGGTGGCGCCAAAAATTGATGTAGTTTTGAAAGTGGTAAATGAAGTTCGTTCAACTCGGACTTGATAAGACTGGGTTTAAGACTTAAAAATAAAAGAAAATATATATACAAAATTGTCACGATAACGAGAGGTACTGAGACTCAGGATTCCACCAAACTCATAACATAAGCTTCAAATATTAATTCCTTTAACAATTATAGCTCAATAAATAAAGACATGGACTCTTATTTTTGCCAAGGCAAATTCTCAAAATATTAGTTGTAAATCCTAAGCATGGGACATCAAAACATCTAAGCAAGCATGACCCATCAGATGAGATGACAACTAATTAATCAAAATCATAATTCAATTTTAATTAGTGCAAAAGTCATATAAGAATTAAATATAATTACCACATGCATGAAATATGGCTTCCTCCGTCGTCCCAGTGTTCGGGTTTAGCTCCTCATATTAATCACTTGCTCAAAATATTGGTTCATAGCTTAAAAGTTGATTGAAAGAGAGGAAAAGAATAAAGCAGCGGGTTTGTAACTATTATAGCTGTTATGTAACCTCATTGTTACAAAGAAACAAGAATAAAGACTTCTACGAAGATGAATATAATTGTTGGAAAACTGTTACAAAAGTGTTGGATTTGAAAGAATACGCAACAGTTTCTCGCGATCGGTTCCGAAGTGTCGTTATCTGTTCTTCTTCCTTCTTCTTCCCTGCTGATGATGAATCGTCTCTGCAGCTGGGTTTTCTTCACAGCAACCACCCCAAACTCCCGACTCACCTTCCTGGGTCTCGAACCAACTTATATATACTCAGCAAACCCAAAAATCCCGAGTGAATCTCCTTTTTCCTTCACCCAAAAGTATCGGCTTTTCCTTCGTGCAAGTCACGTAAAATTCCATATTTTTCACTGCTTTACGCGTTGTGCAGCTGTCCAGAACTTCCCAAACATAGAATCAAATCTGTAGGGAGAATATCTTCTCTTAAGTCTACGTACTTTCCATATTAATCACCTCCCTGTTTCTAGAATTTTCGATCATTAACCAACTGCCAGACACAATCCCGTGAAACTCTCCTTCAAAAATTCTCGTAAGCAAACTCACAGGAGAAGAATACTTCTTCCCAAAAATAGAACTTATCCCGGTCCCCTGTTTTGCCGAGAAGCTCTCATTCCCTGTGTAATCGGTTATCAATGAGTTCCTTCCCTCTATTTACGTGACCCAATCTGATACCTTCCCTGGATGGATGTAATTCGGTACGAATCCAAATCCAAGAAATTCTCCGGTTAAATCTCTCCCAATCTGATCCAAAAATACGATAAATTATCCCCTACTCTGTTTTCGAATCTCAGACATCTACCGACCCTGGCTTATCATCACAGGCCCAAACTAACTTGGTGCAACAGAAATCCATGAAAAATTATCATCCAAATCCAATCAGGGAGTTCGCAGTTGAATATAATTGAAAATTATTCTTCCCGCTTCTGTTTTGATGAAACTCGATGATACTTCCTTTTCTTTTGAACCGAAACACTTTACCTCTGCTGTTAGGTTAAAACAGGGTGATATCAGTCCACCTGCGTGAAAATCTCCGAACAAAACTCAACCCAATTCAATTCAGAAGAGTTTGCTGCTTCAAACGAAATTCCCGCCAATTTCTTGATTTGAAATGTTGAAGAAAGGTCACCCCTTAACCAGAGTAGGGGTGCCTTTAGCAAACGCCTTTGGGGATGCCCTGGGGTGCAAATAACGATGGGTTACCCCTTATTATCTGGGTTCCCCTTATCCATTTGAGAGCCCTTTAGCAGATGTCCTCCAGAGCTTCCTTTTAGCAACTTTTCGAGTCGATTTCTCCACACATGTTATTTCTCCAAAAACACCTACAAAGACATAAAATACCAAAATAAGCGCAAAATCGAGTACTAACATTACAGAGAATTGAGACTAATATCGACACATAAATACGTCTATCAAGTACAACTGTTTCTCGCCATTTGTTCCTAATCATCCGCCTACTAACATGATGTCACAAAACTATTCCTATGTCACACATAATGATCCCCTGTCACAGCTATCGGAGATAAATTTCACTTTACTATTTTCCAATGAAGTCGGCGTAAAACAGCTAGTACCAGTTCCAAGGGTTCGTTGTCCTTATAAATTTTCCCAGAAGGGTTTTGACATTGGTAAGTACATTTACATTTGTTTGCATTTTCATTTTAAGTTTCTTGAATATTTAACTAATTCTCTCTACTTTATACTTGTAGGAGGATTGCTATAGGTTTATGGAACAACAATGTTCATTCGATCTTGGAGCTCGTCAAGTCGTATAGAGTGAGATACTGCGTCGAGCTATAAATTCATATTCCTCATATGGCAGATCTTCTTCTTCTTCAATGCCATCTATCTTTTCTCAACAACCAAACAATCCAGAAGATCTCACATTGGGTGGTACATATACACAATGGCTTACAGGTCAAGAATTTTACAGTCCTAGGTGTGAAGATGGAGCTACTACATAACAACATCCACAACAACATCACCATAGCAATGAGTTTACCAATGCGTTTATGGATGAAAGCGTTCCTAACTTTGTTTATGATACTCAATTCACCCAATATCCACCTTGTGATTTCTTTTGATTTAATGAAAATACTTGTAGTATTTATTGTTAGAACACTACTCGGTCGAACTCGCAAGCGTTGCTATCTCAAGCTTGTTTGTCAAGTTTAGTTGATCAAAACTATATCTGGATTTCTAGTCTACTTATAGCTATGTCTCGGATTAGGATAGAAGTGTGTAGTTGAGCATTAGACTTCACGGCGTTCACCAATTGAAGAAGAAGATCTGCTGAAGAAAGTGGTATGTGATTTCTTTTGATTGAATGAAAGTACTTGTAGTATTTATTGTTAGAACACTACTCGGTCGTGAAAAGACGAGGGTACTCAAATATACCTCAATCTAAAACTTTTCCACCCATAAGTCCTTTCTGCGAAAGTGATTGTCTATGGACTGAGTCGAGACAATACAACTAATCGGTTCACACTTCGTGTGATCGTCTATGGATACGAGATCGAGAAAATACAACAACGAAGTATGTTTACTTGATAAAGGGTTCGGACTTAACCAAACACAATAGGATTACTATCAAGTAAATATGAATTAACGTTTGTGTATTTTACCTTCTAATTATAATAAAAATAATGATAATTGCGGAAATAGAAAAGTAAAAGACACGACAAGATTTTGTTAACGAGGAAACTGCAAATGCAGAAAAACCCTATGACCTTGTCCAGAATTGAATACTCTCAGGATTAAGCCGCTATACAAAAATCTGTTTGGTATCAACTCCGTCTGTATTCCCACGCCTCCAACTTGTAATAAGTCACGTACTTGGAACAATTCCTTTGGTTCGTATTCCAAACAGTAAAGGAACAACAAATCTGTTTGGTATCAACTCTTTTCAACCAAGTGATGTGAGTTCGACAAAAGGCTCTTTCGTTTATCACAATAAACTCCTTTGTCAGGTTATTAGATCTATCTTGTCAACAACTACAAAAGTAATTGTTTAGATTTTGCAATCAATACTTTTAATCACAAAAAAACGTATTGATGCCGATCTACACAACTAATCAATCCAATCTACTACAAGGATAAAACGATTATAGTTGGATCCTCTTTAACCGAAACAGGTATTGTGCACACCAAAAATTATGAACCCAAATCAGAAATATTCAAAGTCTTCTTTGTCTTCAAATCTTCTTAGATCTTCAATAAACACCTGCACACAATCAACTTGAATCTTTTGTCATCAATCACGCACAGAATGGAGTCTTTTAACAATGGATTATCACAAGACGTCTTTATACCTACAAACAGTCTGAAGATCCCCGTCGAAACTTCGATCTAGTTTGAGTGAATTTTATATCATAGGAGAAGATTCTCAAGCATAAACAAAGTAGGTACAATCAAAGTTCAACAACCGTTAGTCAATCAAATCAATCGAAAACTAATAATAAACTGCAATTATCTGGTTTCCCACCAACGGTGCTAATAGAGATTCTCAATCCCAAAGAAGTCTTTAAACTGAGCGGCCGTAAGAGATTTCGCCTAATTAGGTTACTTTCCTCTCCGAATAGGCGGCTCCACCAGTAACAACACAACTAGGTAGTTTTGCTAGCTCTGAGGATTAGTTTGCTAGAAATGCAAACTTTGATATTTATAGACAAGGAAGTTTGGACACCAAGGAATTTCCAAAACCGAAAATATTCTCAAGATATGCAATATATTCCATATTCGGTTTCCATAATTCCTGGAAATGCTTTGTCCAAACATTGACCGAGAATCTCCAATTAGTAAATCCACATTACTAATTTTTATTTTCCAAAAATAAAATTAAAAACCTTAATTAAAAGATTCTCAACTTATTTTTTCGATCCAGGATTTTTTCCTTTAGTTATTAAGGAATATCTTTGAACAATTAAAGATAAGTGTTACTGCACATGTTAAAAGAATGTCGACATCATTACTTTGTAAGTTCTCTTTCATACTTACAACCTGAACAGATTTGCCACACTTCCAAACAAGTTTAGAATTGGTTCATATGACTTTCAAGAACTATGTGATTGATCAAGAACACTCAATCACCAATCATTGGTTTCACGGTTCTACCAAAACAAGTTTCGGTTCTACCTCCATGTGAGTACTGGATTAGTCACACTATCTTTCCAAAAATTCATTTGACTAGGTACTAGGATCGGATCCCCACATATATATGGTATCTAACTTGTATTTTTGCAGTTGCACCTCTTCATAGGATCGGTTCCCCTTTGCCTAGAGTTGGTCATACCAATAACACTAAATCGACCATACCATCTCAGGTGATTACTTAAGATCGGTTTCACTAATAAAAGTTATACCAATACAAAAGTCAGGTCTTTGTGAATAGTTTTACCAAGAACATAAACAAGTCATGAGCGGTTATAATAATCACACATATTGGCAGTTCAATAGATATGCAATGAATAACAATACCAATATGCCTGGCGATTTCCCTTTCGATTCACAAAACAAGTTTATGAATTTACTTCGTTTAAAAAAATGTAAAACATTGTTTCTTAGGATGAAATCTTCACCTAGAGTATAATTATACCCATACATAATCACAATAACATTCATACGATTATGTCGATGTCTTATATACAAAGTTTAATGGTTAAGCAATAAACCTCATATTGTATTCCTTAATACTACGTCTAACTAGAGTATAATCATTCATGCTTCGCAGTTATGTTTTCAATATGCACGACTTGAAAGATATGTTAGGGAATGAAACAGTTCAAGTCAAATATCACTAACCTCAAGTGGAAGGATGATGTTGTCGTTGTAGCTCCTTACTTCTTCACTTCTTCAAGTCTTCGTAATACTTGTAATGTCTCATATCCTAATACTTTCAAGCTAACCTATACGAAGTTGACTCTAGTACATAATCAAGCGACTCTTTAAATGAGTTTTGATTCACTAAAATATGACAACCAAACTTGACATACCAACACTTGGTGGGTTCAACCAAGCTATGCTCTAACAATCTCCCCCTTTGTCAATTTTAGTGACAAAACTCTTACATCATATGGATAAACAAATTACAAGAATTCATTACACATACGCTTGATTCCCGAATTCAACAACACAATAACCTGTTGTTGATGGTGGTTTTTAAACAAGGGGTAAAATCGTAAAACCCCATGACCTAGTGTTACCCGCAACACATTAACTAAGAGCATTTAACTCAGGTGTAAATAATTAATAGGGGTATTTTTTTTCAAAAATACCAGATTAGGGTTTTCGACACAGAACCCTAATTCCAAAACTAAGCCGCACACTGCGCATCATGGCAACCATGCCAAACCAAGCCGCACTCTGCGCACCAGGGCAGCAATGCCAAACCAAGCCGCACTATGCGCATCATTGGCAACAATGCCAAACCAAGCCGCACTCTGGCGCACCATGGCAACCATGCCAAACCAAGCCGCACTCGCGCATCATGGCAACAATGCCAAACCAAGCCGCACTCGCGCACCATGGCAACCATGCCAAACCAAGCCGCACTCGCGCATCATTGACAACAATGCCAAACCAAGCCGCACTCGCGCACCATGGCAACCATGCCAAACCAAGCCGCACTTGCGCATCATTGACAACAATGCCAAACCAAGACGCACTCGCGCACCATGGCAACCATGCCAAACCAAGCCGCACTCGCGCACCATGGCAAAGAATGCCAAACCAAGCCGCATACTGCACACCATGGCAACAATGCCAAATCTCCAAGCCGCTATGCCTTTGGCACACGCCAAATATGGCGCCCTAGGCTTGCAAGACTTGCAACTAGGTCAACATGGCCGCACATGCCATTGGCACATGCCAATACGTGCCGCAAGCCATATTCCAAGTCGCTATGCCATTGGCACACGCCAAATATAGCTCCCCTAGGCTTGCAAGACTTGCAACTAGGTCAACATGGCCGCACGTGCCATTGGCACATGCCAATACGTGCCGCAAGCCATATTCCAAGTCGCTATGCCATTGGCACACGCCAAATATAGCGCCTAGGCTTGCAAGACTTGCAACTAGGTCAACATGGCCGCACATGCCATTGGCACATGCCAATACGTGCCACAAGCCATATTCCAAGTCGCTATGCCATTGGCACACGCCAAATATAGCGCCCTAGGCTTGCAAGACTTGCAACTAGGTCAACATGGCCGCACATGCCATTGGCACATGCCAATACGTGCCGCAAGCCATATTCCAAGTCGCTATGCCATTGGCACACGCTAAATATAGCGCCCTAGGCTTGCAAGACTTGCAACTAGGTCAACATGGCCGCACGTGCCATTGGCACATGCCAATACGTGCCACAAGCCATATTCCAAGTCGCTATGCCATTGGCACACGCCAAATATAGCGCCCTAGGCTTGCAAGACTTGCAACTAGGTCAACATGGCCGCACATGCCATTGGCACATGCCAATACGTGCCGCAAGCCATATTCCAAGTCGCTATGCCATTGGCACACGCCAAATATAGCGCCCTAGGCTTGCAAGACTTGCAACTAGGGTCAACATGGCCGCACATGCCATTGGCACATGCCAATACGTGCCGCAAGCCATATTCCAAGTCGCTATGCCATTGGCACACGCCAAATATAGCGCCCTAGGCTTGCAAGACTTGCAACTAGGTCAACATGGCCGCACGTGCCATTGGCACATGCCAATACGTGCCGCAAGCCATATTCCAAGTCGCTATGCCATTGGCACACGCCAAATATAGCGCCCTAGGCTTGCAAGACTTGCAACTAGGTCAACATGGCCGCACATGCCATTGGCACATGCCAATACGTGCCGCAAGCCATATTCCAAGTCGCTATGCCATTGGCACACGCCAAATATAGCGCCCTAGGCTTGCAAGACTTGCAACTAGGTCAACATGGCCGCACATGCCATTGGCACATGCCAATACGTGCCGCAAGCCATATTCCAAGTCGCTATGCCATTGGCACACGCCAAATATAGCGCCCCTAGGGCTTGCAAGACTTGCAACTAGGGTCAACATGGCCGCACATGCCATTGGCACATGCCAATACGTGCCGCAAGCCATATTCCAAGTCGCCATGCCATTGGCACACGCCAAATATAGCGCCCTAGGCTTGCAAGACTTGCAACTAGGTCAACATGGCCGCACATGCCATTGGCACATGCCAATACGTGCCGCAAGCCATATTCCAAGTCGCTATGCCATTGGCACATGCCAAATATAGCGCCCTAGGCTTGCAAGACTTGCAACTAGGTCAACATGGCCGCACATGCCACTGGCACAGGCCAATACGTGCCGCAAGCCATATTCCAAGTCGCTATGCCATTGGCACACGCCAAATATAGCGCCCCTAGGCTTGCAAGACTTGCAACTAGGTCAACATGGCCGCACATGCCATTGGCACATGCCAATACGTGCCGCAAGCCATATTCCAAGTCGCTATGCCATTGGCACACGCCAAATATAGCGCCCTAGGCTTGCAAGACTTGCAACTAGGTCAACATGGCCGCACATGCCATTGGCACATGCCAATACGTGCCGCAAGCCATATTCCAAGTCGCTATGCCATTG
>JAJJWW010001412.1:0-53578 GCA_023531295.1 Papaver armeniacum
CAAGTTATACTACAATTCTTTTGCTTGAAACGGGTGGATTACTTGTACAAATAAATTTAATCATGTTGATATTTTTAGTCTCATATTAGCTCATCCAAATCTGACTTTTGTGAGTGCATGTCACCCAATCTGCTGATTCTTATAAAAATGCTTAGTACTCCGTATCACTATTAGTTACTTAGGGTTTCTGACTAGTATTAAGCTAACGTGTTAGCACACTGCGTATTAAGGGTAAGTGTGCAACTCTCTAAAGTCGCAAGCTATCCAGCAGGGTTTTAGACCATAATTATGTTCAAACTTTATACTCCCTCCGTCTCTAAAAGAATTGCAGGTTTGTGTGTAAATTTACACACAAACCTGATTATTTTTCAGAGACGAGGGAGTATACTGTAATTTCAAACCAAAAAGAGGCAAGATTGGACAAATAACCTGGCTGCAGCCCGACAAACTCTTACTTTTACACTCTCTTCCCATTTGGATTCTAATACTATAATTCCAGTTTTAACCTCCATATTTACTTTTACACTCTCTTTTACTAAAACTGTAGTAAACTAGTTTTAAGTATGAACTATTTTCATCATCTATCCAAATGAAATAAGATCATCCAATTCTTAAGACCCCCTTCAAAAAAAAAAGATAAATAAATAGGAGTAATTCTTAAGACCACAATTCGTGATGCCAAATTTCAATGAAATTCTGTTTCCAAATTTCAATGAAATTTTGTTTCCTAATTTCATAAAAGGGTGATTTTACTTTAATACCCTTGAACTAATTAAATCTTAAAAATAAACTCATTTCTTGATTTCATTAACCCTAAAATTAAAAAACTAAACAACTCTTAATCTTCTCTTCTTCTTCTTCTTCTTCATCTGCATCTTCCATCAACCAAAGCCATATAAAAATCTTAAACTTTGATTTTCCAAAAAAATTGTTGACTCTCTGGCGAAAAGAAGACTATAAGTGATGTTTAAACTCAAACCCATCATTGTGTTGTGTGATTTGATTGTTATATTAGGTTAAAAATCGAAAATTGTGATTTCTATGTTTTGGTCGGCAAGGTCGTAACATGCATATCTTCCGAGCTTTTCATATGACCATGTCGATCAGAATTTTTTCAGCAGTAGGCGGGGTATTTTTGAAGATCTTGTTGAGCTAACAAATTTTTTTAACTTGTTAAACAACGTATTTTTGAAGACCTTAAGCTACTAAATTTTTTTAACAACCTGCTTAGGAGGTAGTTTTTGAAGACCTTCTTTGACTAATACATTTTTCTCAACAGTAGGCGGGGTTTTTTTGATGACCTTGCAAGAGCTAATAAATTTTTTAATGCGTCTCATGTGTGTTAAAAAAATAAAGTCGGCATGATCTTCATTCGTCGACCTTGCTGAAGCTTTTCATACTTTAAGCGAAAGTGTTGATTTTTGATCTAATTTTGAGTATTATTTCATACAATGACTTTGCAATCCCTCTTTAGAAGTGTTTGGGTAGTGTGCTTTCATTTCCGTTCCAAAAGATTTTTTCAAAACAAATTTTTTTCATCAAAAAACTTCCCAAAGTTTAATCAAAAATTTCATTACTCAAATTCATAATTTGAAAAGTTTTAATCTAAATTCAATTAATTAACCTAATTAGATTTTTAGTGTTAATTAAACAAGGGTATATTAACCATTTAAAAAATATATGGTTAAGAGGTGACCTCTTTTACTTCAAAATGACCGTATTTTGTCTTATTGGGTATACCCGAATTAATCTAGGTATATCCCAATCTCGCCAGGATGCCAAAAGCCACCATAAACTCACAACCGCACTTTTATTTCCATACGGCAGTTGGGGCAGTTATTTTTATTACTGAAAAATAACAACAACTAAGACACACCCACAACCACCTCTCGACCACCCTGATTAAACTCCCTCATAAATGTAGACTGACCTACTAAAATCGAACTTAAAACTACCATCCATCCCCCTACTAAGGGTATTTTAGTCATTTATCACAACAAAATCCAGGAACGCAGCTTTCGTTCATATGGGATTCGCGCCCATAAGCGCGTCTTTTTTTACAGGACTACATACAACGGCGCACCACGAAATTAAAGCAGACATTCACTTTTCTTTCGGAGTTTAAAGAAGAAAAAAAAGCATTATTTAAATAATTTAATTTTCTAATTCAAAATAAATTACTAATTTCCCGGAAAGGAAGGAAGAGTATGCATTGCAGGCTCTAATCAGTTTCTGTCTAGTCTACAGGTGAGAAGAGAAGAAGAGTCTGACTGACACTCCGCCATTTCTGTCTCCGTTTTATTCAGATAATATATAATTTTTCAGACTTTTTCTCCAAAAATTCGATTATTATACTTCAACAGGTTATAATTCCAGTCTACAAATCTGTAACTGTTCCTCATTTAACAGGTAAATAAAAGAATTATTTGAGTTTAGAACCATGTACATTTTTTTCATTTTTCTTCACAAAATTAGGATTCTTCTGTTATACAGATTTGTAAATTTCTGCTGTTCTTGATCTTGATTTCTAGATCTGTTCACGTTTTTCGATTTTGAAATATTACTATTGAAGTTTTTTTTTGTTTTTTGATTGAACATTTCTTGATATTGCAGTAGTCTGTCTATTTTGTCTTATCCCCTGCGAGAAACATTGTCCGAATAAGTAGGGATTGTCCAATTTTTATCCTTCTGGAAACAAAGAATGGAATGATTCATTCTTTTTGGCCAAGAATGGAATGATACTTTTCTGGTTATTAATATAGGGTTTCATTAGTTACAAAGAATTGGTATAGTTGAATTTGTATGTTTGACAAGGAAGGTTGATGATTCTGCAGGTTAATGAATGGCTGGCTAAAGGGTTTGAATAGCTGAAAGTGCAATCTGAAATCAAGGATATGCAAGGAGTTTCAGTGGGACTTATAATTGGGGTTTCAGTTGGGGTGGTTATTGGAGCATTTTTGGCAATTGCTACTCTCTTCTGTGTTAAATATCGGAGGAAGCATTCACAGATAGGGAATAGCAGTTCTAGGAGAGGTGTGAGGATACCAATCAGAACTAATGGTGCTGATTCGTGTACGATATTGTCGGATTCGACATTGGGTCCAGAATCACCTAAAACATCTGATGCCAATAGCAGATCATGTTGGATTGAAAGTTCTAATAAGAAGAGTGTTGTTTCCATGTCTGGAATACCAAAATATCCATACAAGTATGTTATTTATGACTTCTCTTAAAGCCTTAATTTGCTTTCCATATAAACATTGTGTTGCTTGATATTCTGTTCTCTCTATCATTGGCAACATATACCTGTTGCAATTAATAGGGATTATGGGTATCAACAGAATCCAATAAATGCAGATTTTTTCAGCTAAGTCCCCATGTTGCTTGTATTGGTCAATCTTTGACAACTTTGTGGTTCTGGAATCAACCAAAATCGGTTTATTAGACTAGCTTGTTTTGCCAATATTACACTCAGTTTTGTGCTCTCTTACTTTGTTATTTCTTATGTGCACTACATTGCCAACTTGGTTTCTTGTCAAGCTTAGGTGCAGACTTCGATTTGTTCGGGTAACTTGACCTATGTTCTTAACCGTATATCTGATGACTTTCCACAGGGAACTGCAGAAAGCAACTTACAATTTTACCACCATGATTGGCCATGGGGCCTTTGGTCCTGTCTATAAAGCTAGAATGGGAACAGGTGAGACTGTTGCTGTCAAAATGCTTGCAACTAACTCTAAACAAGGAGAGAAGGAGTTTCAATCAGAGGTATTCTGGATAAAGCATTTGTTGTGATGAACTCTTATGTCCTTATAATTTATGTTTATGATCTTCTAATGCAAATGCTCCACCATCTTTCATCACATCTTATTAAAATTACTTGGGTTTTAGAAGGTCACATGTTGATTTGTGGTGATCTGAAGGATGAGTAGCTACGTCCTGGCAAGCTAGTATTACTGGATGTTGATGCACACAATTCAAGTCCTTGTTGAAATATTCTTTAGATGTGATTAAGATTCCAATAATGGCGTAATTAATGCTAGAAAATTTGTCTATGTTCTTTTTGACTGATTAAGGCGTACTATCTGGATGACAGAAAGAAACTCTGAAGTCAATAAATGAAGTCTTGGTTGCAACTTACCATTTTAATACATTTTTAGGTAGCTTGCATCTTGGTTAGTTGTTTTCCCATGTTTAGCCTTTACCTATTAAGTTTTCAGTATGTTGAACTGGCTTCTCTTCTCTGTATGTGTGTAGTAACTGGGATTTGTATTTATCTGTATGTCCCATTATCTGTTCTCATTTTTGTTTCTTCTAACTTCTTATAATGTTCATTACATGTTATGAATAGTATTGCATCCTTACTGGAATTCTTTCTGGAAAATTTAGTGCTTCAAATGTTTTTTTAGTCTCCACTTGCCAGATTCAGTTTATATTTGGTCAATATCTACTGCCAGATACCTAATCGGATTTATCATCGTTTTTCTCTTACATTTTCAGGTTTCATTACTTGGGAGATTGCACCATAGAAACCTTGTGAATCTGGTGGGATATTGTGCAGAGAAAGGGCAGCATATGCTTGTATATGTGTACATGAGTAATGGCAGTCTTGCTTCTCATTTATATAGTAAGTTATACTGCATTTCTTATTTGATATAGAAGAGAGAATTATGAAAGACAAAAGTGACAACGCAAGTCTCTTCTAGTCTTCTATGAGCTATTACTTGATTTGTGTAGGGGAACTTTTTGTCTCGGATATGTAAGATAATGTGGTCAACAGTAGAAGGTCCTAATTAACAATTTTTTGCTTCACTGTTGCTAATGTTTTGCAGGTGAAAAGCATGAACCTTTGAGCTGGGATTTGAGGATTTATATTGCTCTAGATGTAGCAAAGGGTTTGGAGTATCTTCATGATGGGGTCAGATTTCCATCTCTGAAGGAATTGATAACCAGTAACTCTATTAGCTATTTGTTCGAACTCCTGGCTGTTTGCTCATCATGTCTTTTCTTTTATTACTACAGGCTGTTCCACCTGTAGTGCACCGTGATATCAAGTCTTCCAACATACTCTTGGATAGGTCGATGAGAGCCAGAGTATGTAACTCTTCTGCGTCTTTTTAAATCTTGAGTATATTGACTGTAACAAAAGAAAAATTGAGTAAAGAGCAGAAGACCACTATGCAACCTATTGTGGCCTGTGGTCTTCTGATTTGTGCATTGTAACATGTTATGTTATATCTGGAGGAACCAACTGATTATGTATTCGATATTGAACAGGTAGCTGATTTTGGACTGTCAAGGGAAGAGATGGTTAATCCCCATGCGTCTAACATTAGGGGAACTTTCGGCTATCTAGACCCTGAGTACATTTCATCGAGGGCATTCACCAAGAAAAGTGATGTCTACAGTTTTGGCGTCTTGCTATTTGAACTTGTTGCAGGCAAAAATCCACAACAGGGGCTCATGGAACTCGTCGATCTTGTAAGATCAGAAATCTCTTAGCATGAGATAAATATCTTACCATCTATTGTGGTCTATTGTGGTCTGATGTATGTGATATTAATTCATGATGAACAGGCAGCAATGAACTCGGACGGGAAAGTTGGGTGGGAGGAGATTGTTGATTCTAGACTTGATGGAAAATTTGACACAGAACAACTGAATGAAGTAGCAGCCCTTGCATACAAGTGTGTTAATCGCTTATCGAAAAAACGGCCAGCAATGAGGGATGTTGTGCAGGCGCTATGTGGTGCAATCAATGTGAAACAGAGTAAGAATAACGCTCTCGCTCGAGGAATATCTAATACTGATGATGAAGTTGCTATTGAAATGCCGCCATTAGATCAAACCGAAACCAACATTGCAATCAGTGAACTTAGAAGACAGGAATCTCAAAACTCAATCAGCAGTCACAGGAGGCAGGATTCTCAAACCTCCATCAATGAACTTAGGAGGCAAGAATCTGTGAACAGTTCTGTGGATCTGCCCGAAGTTTAACTGCAGCAGCACTTCCATTTTGGCTTCTTTATTTATTTTTTCCTATAAACTGATGTTAGCAAATTTAGTGTTGATAAGTTTTCAATATACATAGTGATGATGAAAAAGGGAAAGAAGACAGATTTTCTGGTGTAGCTTGTGTAGAGTCAATCTCAGCTCGAGATTTTCTCATCCAAACAATCCTAACTTCTTCTGTGTATCATAATCCAAGTTTTGTACATTTTGTTTTGTTTCTAGAAAAGAGAAAAGTACAAAAGAATCTGACTTTCTTTTTCAGTATTTTCAACTCATAAATTTGTCCACACCCACTTTTGTTTACTTCACTAATATGAGTGCCGAGCATCAACATAAGAGGCAGCAATGCGCATATTGTGTGGCTTCTGTACCCACATTTTTTGAGATGCAATTGGGGAAGGAAGTTTGTTTTGGTTGTTGGGCATTAGGGTCGTTGATAAAGGCCACCACCTAGGGGTGTTTAGCAATTCGGGCCACCATCTGGGTCATTGATCTCTCTGCTATACTACGCCTAGGTGCGCAAGACGCACTAGTTATTTCCCATTAGACTTAGCTTGGGGTGTTATCCTGTGAGTAGCAATCTTGTTCTCTTCGGAAGAGCATTATCCACACTCTGAAAGGAGATAGGAAGGAAGACGAACTAACCCAGAGCAAGAAAATCAATTGAGAAACCAGAAGAAGAAGAAAAATGGCTGCGCTTCAAAGCTCTATGACTGCTCTTCAGAGCTCCATGACTGCTCTTTCAATCTCTTCTTCCAATTCTTTTTTTGGCCAACGCTTCTCACCCACTCTCTATCCTACTCCGGTAAGTTTCTCCTTTCTTCTGCTTATTTAACCCTTGAAAGAAAATTTGATTTTATATATGAATGTGTGTATCAATGCTGGTTTCGTAGACTATCTGTTCTAAATTTGGGTTTCTGGGTTTCTGAAGTTCATGATTTCTCACTTTTCCTCAGGTTCTTCTTCATACGCAAATGAATTGAAATTACTGTACTCATCTTTAATAGGGTTTGAGATAAGATTTTTGGTTTGAGAGAATTTTGATTGGAAATTGAACAGCAGCAGAACACCAAGTTAAGGAGTACATTGCTCTATTTTATGTAGAGCCACATTTGTTCCCCAAACATAAAACTCAAACTCATCTATGAGTCTACCTGGACTAGAAATTTTACATCACTGGTTGTTTAATTTGCTTTCAAATTTGGTAATTTTTTTAAGTAAGAAACGAAAATGTGGTTATATGTTAGGGAATTTGGTGATTTTATTAGGTTAACTGAAGTGTCAATTCTTCTTATGCTTAGATAATTTTGCAGACATTGCATTTTCGAAAGGTACAGTTCAGCGGTTTTTGTAGATTTCTCCTGCTTCAGTGATTAGTTTGTCCTGCCATGTATTTGTTGAATTGGTTTTTGTGTTAGTTTTAGCTTTAAGAACATGATTTTCTTATTTTGACATGTACAAGTTTTATCATTACCTCGGATATGGAACTCTATAGACTCTGCCCAGTTAGGTTTCCTCCACTTTATCATCCGAGAACCTGAATTATGGTTATCTCATAATTTCTTGATTCTTGTCTAGCAGTTTACGTATTGAAATGTATTTTTTCATCATACTGCTCAATGTGTTCCCACTCCAGTTGTATTCCTGGGGTCTGTTTTAATGCAGTTTCATGTTTGACATGCAGGTCAAATCTGTGGAGAAGCCATGTTTGATTGTAATGAGGGTAAGCTATCTCATACCTTAGCATTTTAAGTGTGTTGTATATCCTCATTATGGGTAGTGAAACGGAGACATTCAAAAGAGACATGCTTAGGTAGCTATCGTTCTGGTGCCTTTGGTTGGAATCCTAGTCAATGGCAATATTGTAGTAGTCTTTCTCCATTTCCCCCCTTAATATCTCCCGACTGTAACATAGACATTGATGTAATGTTGTCAGGCTCTTGTTAGTGGTCTCTATGCAGGCATGCTGAAGTCTTGTGTCTCAGCTTTCAAATGTTGATAAAATCGGCACGTTAGGTCATTGTAGTGGTTTGCAGCTTCCATGTAGAAGCATTGTTGGACATCTCTCCCTAGTCCCTCAAAATCTAGTCACATATTACCGTTGGTGCTAACTGCACTATGCTAAAAGCATATGCTTGCATTGGTGGGGCTTAATTTGTCTGAGTGTTAGTTTTATTCTGTTGTTGCAGCTCAAGCGATGGGAGCGTAAGGAATGTAAGCCAAACAGTCTCCCAGTTCTGCAAAAAATGCATGTGAGGTTAGGGGATACCGTGAAAGTTATTGCTGGAAATGAGAAGGGTAAAATTGGAGAGGTCATCAGACTCTTCAAACATAACAGCACTGTCATTGTGAAAGATATGAACATAAAGACCAAGCACGTGAAGCCCAAAGAACAAGGCGAGCCAGGACAGATTGTCAAGGTTAGAGTTTTTTTTTTCTTTTTCTTTTTGTAATTTACATGCATATAGTGCACTTTTTAACTCTTCATGCATGATATTTTTATGTTGTATATCTTCTTTTCTGTCTTTAACTTGAGTTCAAGTTGTTCATAGTTACCAATTATCTTTGATGCTTGTAAAGTAACTACTTCTAGTATATCAAATCAGGTCAACATTTAGATTCTCCGTATTTGGAAGTGAACAATTATTGAATTGCCATCCCAATTTTCAAGACCCAAGATGGCCAAGTATTTTACTGAATGTTGGTATGTGAACTCATGGTTATGTCATTATAATGCATTTAAATTGTGGTTAACAGGTTGAAGGACCTATTCACAGTTCAAATGTGATGCTCTACTCGAAAGAGAAGGAAGTGCATAGCCGTGTGGGTCATAAAATACTCGAGGATGGATCGAGGGTACGTTACCTAGTAAAAACAGGGGAAATTATTGACAACAAAGATGACTGGAAGAGAGTAACCAAAGCAAAAAACAAGGAATTGGAGAAAGTTGAAGCCTAGGACTTATCAATTTTGTCTGTTCATGTAGATACTGAAACTGTTGTACTAAACGTTCTTTTATGTATGCGCTTTCATTGTCGGGTCTTTTTTGCTTTTTGGATCTGTGAAGCCTTTCTCTGTAGACAGCTGTTAGTGTTTCAATGGGTTATATTTCTTGAGCAGATTATTCATATGTTTTATGGCACCTTGAGTTGGCTGGAGGAAAAATTTATTGGTTAACTTTTTCATGTTAATTTGCAGTCAGTCATTGAAAAGAGTGACTTCTGCGCTACTCAGTAATGTTTTTCACTTCTACCCGGGTGTCTATTAATCTGATTGCTCAATCTTTATTTGGTCTTGCTTGATGATCTCAACTTACATTGTCAAATGGACGGAAAGTACATGGAAACGCATCAAAGACAAGAAAGATGATACTGAAAATATGATAGATAATAAAGCAACTCATGAGTTAGAACAGCATTTGAGGATCATAACTTATTTCTATAAGAGTAGATAGCTGGTCTTGTTCTTCATTTCTGCAGAAGTCCTACAGATTTGAAGTACTCCACAGACTGATCATAAATTTCCTCGATCCCATACTTGAAGCTGAACCCTTCATTTATAAGCTTTTCTGAGGAGAGACTCAGCTTGGCCGTTGCAGGGAAATCTCCAAAACTGCTAGAAAAAATCACATCCTTAAGTTACTAGTTGATGTGAAGATTTGATACAGAACATATGTTTGTCCTTATTAAAGTTGTTAGCATATGCTAAGGGCTTACTCAGTAGAAACAGCATACTGTGGGTACCGATGACTCAAGAAGTTAGCCAGCTCCAGAAAACTGGTGTTAACGTTGCAGCATATGTATCGTCCGGAAGCTGACTCCTTTTCAGCCAGAAATATGTGCGCATCAACAACGTCCTCTACATGCGTTATGGATATGGAACCCGAAAGCATTTGCATACCTTTCAGAGCATTGATCAATTCATGCTTGCCTACAAGTGTCGAAAACCTTACAATTTCAGACCAAAGTTGTTTTCCAACATCAAATTTTCATTTGGGTGAAAGCCAGTTGAGGGTACAAAACCTGTGAGTAATGACATGCCAAGAGAGATGCTAGAGGGGACGGTATGAGTGGGAGATGGTCCAAGCATTAGAGAAGGTATGACCATGATCAGGTCAATCTTGTTTTCTTCTGCATATTTCCAAGCTTCCTTCTCTGCTAATGCTTTTGACACCGGGTATCCCTGCAAGTGCAGAATGCAATATAAAACAACAGTGCATTTGATATGATACAACACGCCTGTTTAGTTGATTGCACAAATGAGTTACCCAAGTAGGTGGCTTGGCAGAAGTTAAATACTCAATATCCGTCCAGCAACTCTCGTCCATCACCAGCCCACCGGTTTCCTTGCTCAGATCTTTTATTGAAACCGCAGCAGCTGAGGATGTCAAAACGACCCGCTTCACTGTCTTAGCGTTTATGCATGATTGCAATATGTCAAGGGTACCTTGGATGGCTGGTTTGATCATATCCGCCTATGTACATTTGAAGTGTTGGCAAAAAAAAAAATTGGTTACCGCAAGAGAAAAATTCGAAAATATCAGGATTTTAATTTTGCAGATTACTCAAGTTCTCAGAATATACTTAACCTCAGGGTTTTCGGAAGAAAAATGCACAGGAGTAGCAACATGAAAGACAATACTGCAGCCAGCAATGGCATCGTCAAAACTTCCCTTATTTGTTAAGTCTGCTTGGAAAAGTTTCAAGTCACCATGTTCATGATCCTCCACTAGCTTTAAGAGATGAGCTACCTTTTTCTCATCCTCTGATAATTTGCAAACAAAAGGATAAACAAAAATTCGAAAAATGTATTCAGTTTTTGACTTCAAAATGCAAAATAAAATGAATGGTCAAACTCAACTCAGTGGAATATCATGCCACAATCATATTGGCATTTGTCAATGTATGTGTTGGGCCGCATTTAGCTACACTGGGTCTTACCACTCCAAACATGCCATGTGACAAACAAGAATATACTGCATCCTATTAAAAACTCAAAGTTGAATTCAAATTTCATTTAAATTGATAAAAAAGAGATTAAACGCATTTTAATAAAATTATAACGATAAAAACCTGGATTCCTTGCAGTGGTGTTAACGGAATAACCCTTCTCTAGCAAATGTTTAACGAGCTTCGAAGCCATATATCCTGTGCCCCCGGTCACACAAACTTTCTTCTTTGAATCGGCCATTAATTTGATAATTTTCTACTGTTGAAGCCCTAAAACTAAAATGTGCATAAGAAGGAAGGACTAATTATCTTGAGATCAATCTCAAAACCTACCTTTATATACACGAAAGTTGAATTTAGTAGATGGAGAAGGGGGAAGGTGAGCACATTGTGACCAAATATCACAACTTAAAAAGCTTCAGAAAGGTGGGAATGAGGGTTGGTTGGAATAACTATTAATTTCTAACTAATGCATCTACTTTTCTTTATGCACAGCTGCATTGAGATATCTTACTCCTGTTATTAAAGACACCAAAAATTCCTTGCAAGGATATTTATTTTCCATACTTAGCGTCTACCTGATTTCATATGCATGATCCTAGCTGAGAAGATTAGTTGCCTAACAAACCCCATATCATGACATCTTCATATCACGTGCAAAAAGGTTGGTTGTTGTTTCTGCCTTTCAAGTGATGGAAAATAATGATCCAATCCAAGTCTCAACGATTTCGCTCATCTTTTTATTTGGCAAGGGTTCTGTTGGAGATAAATAGTCTCACACATAAACTACTTCCTAAGCATGAGTGCATGACTAAATATAAGCGGGAGGGCCACTCCACTCATTGCCAATTGGTTTTGAGTTGGATGACCCTATATAAGAATTAAGACCCAAAAAGGCAGGCAACTATACAGCGGTCCACGATGTAGAGGACTCAAAGATCCCTACACGTGGAGGGGGATGTTGGAGATAAATAGTCTCACATAGACTACTTCCTAAGTATGACTACTCAATATAATTTCAATTGGTTTTGAGTTGGATGCCCAAATTCTAATAGCTCACGCTACTCTTAAGTCTGCGTGTAGTAATTCTGTGTGTGCTTAGTAGTTCTAATCATAGTCTTACACGTTTATCTCATCTGTTATTGTTAGACAATTTGTCGCCGCCTTGTTCTTATCTTGATGTAATGCTTTATAAGCAAATCTAAACCCATTTATAAACATTGATCAGTTTCAATACAACTTAATATTGTATCTACATGGTATCAGATATCAAAAGGGGAATATTCAACTTCCACCATATTAAACTGTGCACCTCTTTTTTTCGATCCTGTTTTCTACGGTCTTTCATGATCAACCATGTCAAGAACCACCAAAAACTCAATGAATTCCACTGTTAATCACAACAACAGTACCAACAATTCCAGAGTCAACAACATTCTAAACAATAACAATCAAAATTTTCCACCACTAACACCTCCGCCATAAGTTCAGCAACAAACATCTACAACCTCCACAACCACCGCTACAACATCAATCAGATCCACAACCTTCGTCACCAAACAAACTCAACAACAACTTCATCAATAATTTGATCAACAACAAACTCAATAATCTCAGAATCCTCCTCTCGTTTTTCAACAATCACCACCATTACAACCTTATAACAACAATAATTCATTTGTTTTTCATTTTTCTCATCTTCCTTTTCAGAGTAAATCTAATTTTGTCTCTGTAAATCTTGATGGATCAAATTTTCTAGTTTGGAAAGATCAGATATCTTCGATTTTGATCAGCACCAACTTGTTTGGATTTGTTGATGAATCAATTGAACCTCAATCTCAATTCATGTTCCATAATAATGTGCCTGTTATTAATCCTTTATATCTTGAGTGGCGATCTATGGATTATTTCGTTGGATCTTGCATCAATGCAACTGTTGTACCTTCTCTTGCGACTGAATTACTAGGGTAACCTACTGGAGGAGATAAGTAGAATCATCTATCCAAGATCTTTATTGAACAGTTTTTTGCTCGTAAGTCTCAACTTAGAGGTCAGTTGCACTCAATCAGACGAGGTAATTCTTCAATTTTTTACTTTCTTCATCAGATTAAGTCGATTTCTGATTCTTTGGCTGAGATTGGTGAACCAGTACTAGATAATGATTTTGTTATGTACAGGCTTTCTGGTTTAGGCAGTGAACATTCTTTTCTTTTTTTAATTACGGTTCAAATAGAGAAGTACCTCTTTGTTTTGCTGAATTACGATTTCGTCTTGTATATCAATCATGAGCAATGTCTTAAAGAACAAGAAAATGAAGCATTTTCTCCTCTAGTTGTTG
The DNA here is from genome assembly GCA_023531295.1 of Papaver armeniacum. Lineage (NCBI taxonomy): Eukaryota > Viridiplantae > Streptophyta > Magnoliopsida > Ranunculales > Papaveraceae > Papaver > Papaver armeniacum. The sequence goes on from JAJJWW010001412.1 coordinate 13,300, forward strand.
ATCCTACAAACTCAGCTTTATTTATTAGGAAGTATAATTCAAACTTCAAGAAACCTGTTAATTCTTCCTCATCTTATGCTAAAAAACCAACTACTTCTTCTCTTGGTTTTATTTTCAAGAAAGGAGTATTCAATCCTTTTCAGAAACATACTATAGATTATGTACTATTACTTGGTACTATTCAAGAAACCTGTTGCATACAAGAATAGTGCTCCTTCTGTTCAATAGGCTTTTGCACGAATGGAGATTGCTTCTCCATTTTTTAATCCATGGACACATGTTAAATTTATTTCACATGCTTCTGGTCCTGGAGAAACTTTTACTGCACCAACTGGCCACTGGAGTGCAAATGAACATGACCCTATTTGGATTCCTGATTCTGGAGCTACCAGCCAAACGACTAATGAGTCCTTTCTCATGACTGATTCTGAAGAATTTGCTGGTGAGGAGCAAGTTATGGTTGATGATGGTAAGCTTTTACCAGTTACTTTAACTGGTTCTAGTTCACTTCTTCCATATGGTTGTGATGCTTATGTTCCTCATATTAAGCATAATTTAGTCTAAAATACTAAGTTCACTCTTGAGAATAATTATTCTTGTTGAAGCATTGCTCGGTCGAACTCACAAGTGTTGATATATCAAGCTTGTTGTCAAATTTAGTTGATCAAAACTATATCTTGATTTCTAGTCTACAATTAGACAAGTCTCGGATTAGGATAAAAGTTATAGTTCAAAATCGGACATCACTGCGTTCTTTGAAGGCGAAGATCAACCGACGCTTTTGGAGAACTTCTTCAACAAAAGGTAAGTGAAGACTGAACCACATATTTCTCAAGTTATATTCATCCTTCTATCTAAGAGACGTTGTCGCATGACTAATTAGACTATTGCAAGCATATCAAGAATTTCGAGTCAACTTTATCTTGGTAATTCGTTCTCGAAATATATATGACTAAGCTTAATGAACATTTGTTCATACTTGATGAATTTCGGTTAAAAACAATTTATTGTTCATAATCTAAATCTTCATTCAAGATTATCATTCAAAAATAGCCTGGAACAGTGATATGTGTCATTGATGTTGTTTGGGAATGTTTCGGATTGATTTAGAGAGAAATATAGAACTACTAAAAATCTGGATACATGACATTATGCATACCAGTTCACATACTGGGAGAATTGTTATAGGTCCGGAGCCGCAGTAAATGTACTTAGTACACGTACCGGCGTAGCTACAGGTCAACAACAACTTTTTGGTACGCATACCCGGTATCCATACTATAAAAAGTCTGTTGTTAGTGAACCAGGAATGGTACACATACCCAGTATGCATACCGTAAAGGAAATGTTGGTTTTGAAACCGGTGTGGTATCCATACCTGGTACGCAAAGCAAAAAAGTTTTGTGAGTTCTTGAACTCGTTTTTGTCTTAACGGTACACATAGCCGGTACATGTACCATGACAAAAATAGTCACGAACAAGGTAGAGTACACGTACTTGCCCTGTCGAATATTTTCAGATGCACCAAATTATATTGGTGAGATGATTGGCATTTGAATAAATCTCTAAAAACACTATATAGACATGATTGATCACATTATAACCCATGGTTGTGACTCAATCTTAAAGTCTTAAGTGTTATATGAAAATGATTAAACATATGGTTCAATCGGTTAGTCTTGGCTAACCGTCCATGAATAATGTCTTTATGCACGGTTCGGTTACGGTTCATCCTTAACAGAGTGTATATCTTGGTATGTTAATCTCATTTCAAAGATTCATCTAACTGTGGATATTGTTTGTTTGGTTCCAAAGCTATGTTAGCTTAAACCTAAAGCAACCTATGCTTTGACAGTCTATATAAGGGGGAACCTCAAGCAACTGGGATTTTTTAATCCCTGACACTATTCTTTGTGTGTTCTAGTTGTAAACTAGAGTCGTCCTCTCCCCAAACCCTTATAGATTTTAGCGACTAAAAAGACTTCACCTAGGGATTCGTGAAGCCAGGTCCAGCTATCATTATCATGATAGTTCGAGTATCCTGATCTTGTTTTGATTGTTGAGTTTCTCACTCAAACAAGGTAGATAGAAATCGCAAAGTTCTCTTCGTCTAAGACTTTGTGATTCCACAAGTTTAATACTTGTGAGGTGAATAATAATCTAGGTTGCTCTTCAGGAAGCATAAGTTCGGATTTTGAGGTTAGCTAGACTTTGTCTATTACTATCGATTTCCAGTCTCATCTTGTTCCATTGATCAAAAAGGAAATCACATATAGGCTTATATGTGGAAGGAATATTGGTTTAAAGTCTTCAATTGAGTTGAAGCAACCTTTAGGTTGTAAGGGACGTCAGCTAAGGGAATCATTTGCGCGGAGTCCTGCTGGGATTCAAGAGGCGTAAGGAGCGCGACTGTAACTGAATTGCCGTGAGGGTTTAATTCGGTCTCAGTTACATTCCAGTCCTAAGTTATTTGTAGTACGCTAGTGTCAGTAGCGATTTAATACAGTTTGGTGTTCAAGTATGGACTAGGTCTCGGGGTTTTTCAGCATTTGCGGTTTCCTCGTTAACAAAATTTCTGGTGTCTGTGTTATTTCTTTTCCACACTATATTGTTTATCTTTATAATTGAAATATCACAGGTTGTACGTAAATTAATCAAAGTAGATACATCCATCCTTGTTTGTTGGATACAACTTGATTGATTCTTGGATATTGATCTTTGGAATCGTCCAGGTACTCTCACACGTAAATCAGGTTCACGGACTAGTCTCTGTAAACTTTCGGATTGTGGGAGAAAGTGATATAACTCTGAATATTATTCCTTGATTGAGATTCATTAAGTTGAACTCTCGGAATTGTATTTAGGTATTTTCCATACAGGTTGCCTAAGAAAAAGTTGGTGGTGTATTTTGGTACCCCGACGTTTTCAATTCTTTTGAATTATTTTCATGGGGGCATGAAATCAAGTCACTTCTCGATAACCAAGTGCTTTCAAGGGGACTTATGCATCAAAATATCTATCAAGTTCAGTCACTTTCAATCACAAGGGTGTATTTCCTCAATATAATTCTGTGATGCCTACTTCAAATAGTGTCGCTTTTACTTCTTTAGTAGATTCTTCAGCTTTCTGGCATCATAGACTTGGTCATCCAAGTTCCAAAATTGTGAAAAAGCTTTATGCTGCAGGTTCCATTCACCTATCAAAAAAAGAATTTGAGTCATTTTTTACTTTTTGTCAACTTGGCAAGGGTCGTAGTTTTCCTTTTTTAGTCTCTCCATCTCAGTCCTATAAGTCTTTGGCTCTTGTGCATTATGATATTTGGGGTCAAACACCTATTTTGTCTCATTTAGGATTTAGGTATTGTTGATGACTATAGAAGGTTCAGTTGGATTTTTCCTATGAAGTGTAGATCAGAGAACTTAAGTTGTTATATGTTATTTAAATATTTAATGAAAAATTTATTGGGCACCAATATTAAAGAGTTTCAATGTAATGGTGCTTGTGAATTGGTTAAGACCTTTCAGAAAATTTCTTGACACTAATGGCATTTCCTTGAGAATATCTTGTCCTATTGTTCATCAATAAAATGGGGCTGCTGAGTGGAAAATTAAGCAAATCACTGGAATAGGAAACACTATCTCTTTTAATGCTTTTATGCTTAAAATATTCCAGTTCGACACTTTTATGAATGCCACTTATATTGTCAATAGAATTCCAACTAAGTTACTGAAGTATAATTGTTCTTTTCAGGTTCTTTTTGAAAAAATTCCAGATTATAAGTCTGCTCCTTGTATTTTTTTGGGTTATATTTTGTTTCATAAAGCATACTTCTAGAAGGGTGTATACTTATGTGAATGTGATCTTCAATGAAGAAGTGTTTCCTTTTACTTCTTATACTTCTACACTACTTTATGTTTTATCTATACCTTCAACTACTCAGTCTACATCACCATCACCAGCTTCTAGTGAGTCATCTTGTCCTCCAGCTGATCTGGATAATTCTACAGCTGCATTACCACTACTTGGGGTATCTTTAACTTCTACTACTATTTCTAAGTATACATACTAGATCAAAATCTGGTGTTAATAAGAAAAAAAATCTTTAGATCCATACTTTGTAGCTTATTCTCATACAAAACACCACATTCCTTTTGTTTTAAGTGTTGGTTTTAAAAAGAATCCTCTAACTGCACCAAAGACTTTCAAAGAAGCTGCTAAAGATCCAAGATGGGTTTTATCTAGGCAAGATGAGTATGATGCTTTGTATTCAAGCAATAATTTTGAGTATGTCCCACATAAACCTGGTATGAATATCTTAGGTTGTAAATGATTGTAAATGGGTATAAAGGACAAAATTGAAATCTGATAGTACACTGAAAAGATTTAATCTAGATTAGTGGCTAAGGGGTTTCATCAGGTTGATGGTGTTGATATTGAAGAAACTTTTAGTCCTATGGTTAAAGCTACTTTTATCAGATGTGTGTTGATTCTTGCTTTGAGTAACAACTGGCTGACGAATCAACTGGATGTCTCCAATGCATTCTTGTATGGAGATCTTCATGAATATGTATACATGGAACAACCACCTGGTTTTGTTTCAGCTGAATTTTCTTCTCATGCCCGCAAGCTTCAAAAATATTTATATGGACTCAAAGAGGTTCCAAGGGCATGGTATGACAAGCTGAGCAGTAATCTGATTAACTATGGATTCTTTAGGTCTGAAATGGATCATTCAATGTTCATTTATAGACAAGGTAATACTCAGATGATTCTTCTTATTTATGTGAATGAGATTCTCTTAGTTGGCTCTTCAGATATTTTTATATCTTCTATGAAGAATATGCCTTTGCAAAGAGGGACTTAGATACTTTGAACTATTCCCTTGGGATTGAGTTTGTTTTAACTCCTAGCACTAATAATATGTTATTAACTCAAACTAAGTATTCCTTAGAATTGCTAATAAAGTTTGACATGTTGGATTCCAATCCTTGCGAAACTCCAGTTGCTTAAGGCAAGAAAGCTTCGCTATTTGATGGCCCACTTCTTGATGATCTTGCTTATTATAAAAAATAAATATGGGTAGCCTTAAATATCTGACTTTGATAAGGCCAGGCATCAGTTTTGGTGTCAATTATGTCTCTCAGTTCATGCACCAACCTACTCATATTCATGTTAAATTACCAAAAATGATTCTCAAGTATGTCAAGAGATCTCTTGGCTGTGGCATTACTCTTACATTGTACCTCAATCACTGCATATTGTGATAATGATTGGGCAGGATTCCCTGACACTAGAAAATCTACAGCAAGTTATTGTGTATTTTTGGGTTCAAATCTGGTTGCTTGGTCTTCAAAGAAACAACCTATTATGTCAAATTCTTCAACTGAAGCAGAATACATTAGGTGGGTCTCTTATCTTCTTCATGAATTACAAGTTCCTTGTGAGTACCCTTGCACTATTTACTGTGACTATGTTGGTGCAGCTCATGGCTGAAAATCCAATTCAACATGTTGAGGTTGACTATCACACTGTTAGAAGTTTAGTAGGTACTAAATTTATGGTAGTCAAGTACATTCCTTCTCTCCTTCAGATTGCAGATGTATTCACCAAGGGGCTCCCTAAAAATTTGTTCTTCAAACTTCAATCCAAACTGATACAGCATTCTAGTCCTCAGTTTGAAGGGGACTGTTAGCACACGCTACTCTTATGTCTGTATGTAGTAATTATGTGTGTGCTTAGTAGATAGTCCTACACGTGTGTCTCATCTATTGTGTATAACGGTAATTCTCTTTACAGGCTGTTTTGTGTAACGGAAACTATCATTGGTAGACAATCTGTCTTCTCCTTCTTCTTATCGATATGATGCTTTAAAAGTAAATCTGTGCCCATCTGCAAAGTTTGATCAGTTTCGATATAACTTGATATTGTTTCTACACAAAGCTCATTTTACACACGCATAACTTGTAAGCAAAAGAAAAAAGAAAACATCTTGAGCAGATTTATATAAGTAGTATTGACATAATTATAAGAGTGGATCCTGAGTAGTATTGAGATAATCATAATAGTAGGATCCATTGACATGGTAATTCTCAAATTTTCATAATTTTGACACTAACTTTTTATAATATTTAAATGACAATTAATTTGAAGCTAGTTTTTTGATAAATATTTTTCTAGGAAAATTCAATAGTCCAATCGAAAATTAGTGCGTTGCTTCAAAAAAAAAAATTTGTACGTTCAAAAATACTAAACCTCACTATCTACCGGTTAATTTCAACTGTTAATTCTACAAAGTTCATTTTCATAATGGTAGATGATAGTGTTATACATTCAGAATGGTAGATGATAGTGATATACATTTCGGTTGTGCTTAATTTTATTTTAATAAAGTTGTAGAGCTTCTCCAAAAAAAAGTAATTTATAATCATGTAGGTTTTGTACGAAAATTGACACTGAACTTGTTGCAACGTGTGAAAATAACCATATTAACGGAGTTTTCCGCTAATATAATACAGGGAAGTGATACAATTGCCGACATTATCTCCCGCAAAAAATCCTGATAGGAAAATCAACGGAAGAGATCAACGCTTCTCAACATTTAGATTTGTAAAGGGCATATGTGGGTCCATTTGTTATTACACGCGGGATAAAAATCGGGAGGTTTATTCTATCAACATATCATCTCCGTGGAATACAACAATTTGTTTTATTGTTAAAATATATTATTTTTATTGAAAAGAAGAAACTATACGAAACCTAGCATTTTTAGGGGCGACCCCAAAAGAATTAGGGGCAACTTTTTTATTCCCAACCCATAGACAAAGCCACAAAGGTTATGGGATGTCCTAATGGTTCGAAGAATACCTAAATGCCCTTCTATAATCGGTAGTTTAGGATTGGTTTTAGCAACCGATTACGATTTCTATAATCGGTAGTTTAGGATTGGTTTTAGCAACCGATTATGATTGTATTTTCTTCTTTTCTTTGTTTTGAAAAAAATAAATTTGGGGCTACTATCAGAATCGGTATATAATAAACATCACACAACTACCGATTGTGAAAGTAGAGAAATCCGAAGTTTCATTTGTTTTGCAAAAATTGAATTTGGGGCTACTAACACAATCGGTAGATTGTGAACATCACGAAACTACCGATTGTAAAAGTTGAGAAATTTGAAATTTGGGGCTACTATCAAAATCGGTAGATAATAAACATTATCTACCTACCGATTGTGAAAATATAGAAATTCCAAATTCCATTGGTTTTTGAAAATTTTGAATTTGGGGCTACTACCACAATCGGTAGAAAATGAACATCATGAAACTACCGATTCTACAATCGGTAGATAATAAACATCACGAAACTACCGATTGTAAAAATAGAGAAATTCAAAATTCCATTGGTTTTTGAAATTTTTAAATTTGGGAGTACTAACACAATCGGTAGATAAAGAACATCATGAAACTACCGATTATGTTTGTGCAGAGAATTTGAAAATTTAAGAATTTTGGCAAAATCCAATTTTGGGACTACTTTGTAATCGAGAAATTAAACGAACTTCATTTACTACCGATTATGTTAGTTCATTTACTACCGATTGTAATCGGAAGTTAAATAAACTACATTTACTACCGATTATGTTTGTGTAGAGAATTCGAAAATTTAAGAATTTTGGCACAATCCAATTTTGGGACTACTTTGTAATGGGAAGCCAATTAAATGTCATTGTCTACCGATTGTAGATATATTTTGGCTAAGTAGTTTACAATCGGTAGATGTGGTAATCCATTATCTACCGATTCTGGGTAGTTTGGCCATTAAAAAATTTCATGACGTCCTCCCGATTGTAAACTTAACTACCGATTCTGGGTAATTTCTCCCGATTGTAAACTTAACTACCGATCATGAAGGGTAGTTTCGCCATTAAAAAAAGCGGCAGATAAGAGATAGCTTCATTTTACATTTGGGTTCCTTTGGGGTCGCCCCTAAAAATGAACCCACAATTGGGGGATAGCAAAACTTATTGGGGGATATAGCTACATGAAAAAAACTGGATCCATATATCAAATCTGGGTCACCCCTTATGTAATTATTTTTTAATTCCTAATCTAGCCCTCACTAATCAGGTTTAGTGGTTAATAATAATTAGGAAAATCTAAGTATTTGGGGGATAGATTAGTGTGTATTTTTATTTGAATTTGTGTGAGTGAGGTGAGAGTAGAAGGAGGGGAAAATATTTTTGAGTTGAAATTTTTTTGTGAAAATGGAAGATGATTGTGAAGAGAGAATTGCTGCTAAGAGCTTGAAAAATTGATTTTTTTTTTCTTTGAATCCACCATTTTTGCAGCTGAAAAAGCTCGGTGCCGGCATGGTATTCAACCAAAAAACCATGCCGGCATTTGTTGGAAATTTTCATAAGTGACAAAGTCTCGTAACAAAATTTTCTGGTTTTGATCTTCAAAACCTTTTTTTTGTTTTGTTTTAATCAGTCCACTGCCGGCACAGTCAGTTAATTCTCGAGCATGCCGGTACCGATGCCGGCATATTATGATGCTAAAATTTCTATGCCGGCACATGATGTAAAGTATCCAGAAAATTGATTTTTTTTTTCACTTGACTACCGGCACTGATAGATTTATATCGAACATGCTGGCATTTAGTTCCGGCATTGAATTCATCAATTCCGACATGGTCTTCATCACTTTCGGCGATGTAAAAAAAAAATATTTTCGTCATGGTCTTTATCATTTCCGGCGGGTCTTCATCACTTCCGGCATGGTCTTCATCACTTCCGGCGTGGTCTTCATCACTTCCGGCATGGTCTTCATCACTTCCGACGTGGTCTTCATCACTTCCGACATGGTCTTCATCACTTCCGGCGTGGTCTTCATCACTTCCGGCATGGTCTTCATCACTTCCGAATGTGAAAAAAAATAAATCGTTTTCAAAGTGAGGAGCCGGCAGAGAAGGAGAAGAGAATTTGAAAGGGAGTGAGGAAAATTTAGAATTTGAAAGGGAATGGGGAACATTTGGGTTTCAAAGCTTTAACCCTAAAAGAGATTAATAAGAAGTGGAGATGGAAATGGGGATCTGTTTTTGTTTTTTAATTTTAAGTTTTTTAATTTTTATTTTGAGGGAAGGGTGTTTTAGTATTTTCGTCCCAAAAAAATACCCCTTAGCAGACACCTTTAGTTGGGGAAGTAATTCATATCCCCAATTAGTTTTGATATCCCCAATTATGGGTTCCTAAACATGCCTGGATACGAAAGGCTCAAATTACGCCTACACACCTGGATTTACTTTTTAAAACATAAGATACAACTGAACATTTTTCCCTTTGTTAACAAAGGTGCAGATGTATCCATCACACACTGATATGTCCTGATCCAATACCAATTAAAAAAGGTTTTCACTCGCAAGGTCAATCTCTCGAGTGTAACCAAAGTAAATTAAGTAAACAGATAACTAAGCGTAAACTAGCTATTGAAACTAAATTAGCGGACGGGTGATAAACTAATACTGTACCAAATTAATTAGTGGTCGGTACAAAATAATCATACTATATTTTAAAACAACCAGATCGAAAGAAGAAAAAAAAAAACAATTAGATCGAAGCTACATGTCGCCAAAAGTCAATGCCAAAATGAGCTATAAATAGAAAGATAACTAGTGTTAGTGATAACAGGATTATTATCAAATATCAACCATGGCTAAAGTTTCTGCTTTTTGTAGTTTCTCTGGTTTCTTTTGTGTTTTATTTGTTCTATACATCTCCCGTAAGCATTACATTTTTCAACTAGCACTGTTCTGAAAAACGTTAATCTTATTAGAGCGATCAAGAATTTAAGTCTTTTAGATTCTATATTATGATACATTGCATAAATAGATTGACTAATATTACTTTTCTGTACTGTGTAGAGACGTCAAGAGCAATGAGCAGTGAAGATTGTCCCGGCTTGACGGCTTACGTTGGTGAATGTGATTCTAATTGTGCTGATAGATGTGTGGCACAGCATAAGCAAGACTATCTAGGATCTTGGTGTTGGACCAACTTATATGGAACATCATACTGCATGTGCTGCATCGTGGCTCCCCCAGATGATGATGGTATGTGACACTAGACTATAGAAAAAGGATATTGTAAATGGTAAAAAATGTGCTTTAGCCGGTGAGACTATAAAATTTTGAGCATCTCCACTTTTGGAGAGTCTTCTATGATACTCTGTTTCAAAATAGTAGTCTGGTTTCATGTATATTTTGAAACTCACTATTATTTTGAACCAGAGAGAATATATACAGAGAAGAAAATTTATCAAATTATCGGTTTTTGGCACAATGTATTATAGGTTATTATTGGCCGCCAACAACCATGCCTCCCGCGCCTGCAAAAGCTCCACAAGCTCTCCAAGGTGTTGTACCCGTGGCTTCACAAGCTCCTCTCTTCTCCTCCGGTGTTGAACCTGCGGCGCCTCCACAATCTCCTCCCACTTCCTCGGGTATTGAACCTGCAATGGTGTCACATACTCCTCCTCCATGTTCTCCCAATGTTGAATATGTGGCTCCACAAGCGCATCCGATCCCTCCCAGTGCTGAACCTATAGCACCTACTCCACGAACTCCCCATCCCACCGGTGTTAAACCTGCTGAAACTCCACAAACTCCTTGTCATTCCACAAAAGGGAAAAAGCATAGGCACCACCACTCTAAAGTAATCCACCATTGATTGTCATGCGTGTATAGTTGATGCTATGTTATAATTGGGGACTATGTACCACTACATGCTTAGATATTTCTCGCAGTTTATAAATTAACTTCGTACACGCTTTGTTTTTATGGATGACATATAATTTATATTTTTACGTATTTTGATAAACCAAAAATTTATTGATTAAGGAATAAAGTTTTGATTTCTAGCTAATGAATTGCAAACTAGAGATGAAAAGTAACCATAACTCTTAATGTTGCTTGTAGTTTCTCAAATAATTTTAGAAAATGCAGTTGCAATTTGATTGTCTTCACGATTAATGAAAGCCATTTGACAATCAAAAAAACCTAACATGAGATGTCTTGATTATGTTTTTGTTTTCCGAATGAATTATAGGAACATGTTTGTTATTGACCGAATAACTAGTTTTACATCATCTTCAACATGAATCCTGGTAATCTGCATTGATTTAACCGAACTTAATGTGAAAAAGGGGAGGGTACCAAGTACACTACCAAATTTTAGATATTGAACCTATAGACTATTCCTTATGCGAACCTTTAATAAAAATTGAGGTAGATTAGAAATATCCTTGGATAATCTCAAGTTAAGATTCTTAAATCACAAGGATGATTAAAGTACAACCTGTTTCTACTTTTAATTATAATGATAAATCAATATAATGCGGAAAATAAAAGAAAATCATTTTAAAACTCATAGCTAGTAGAATTAAAACTCTGCTGAATAGAATTATCACTTCTTATCAAACCTCTTTATTTTTAGGTAAACTTGTAACTGGTAACATAGAGATAGCTCATGAGATGGTAGATGCTACGAAGAAAGTTAAAGCCATGAAATGTTGGATGGTTGTCAAACTTGACATATTTAAAGCCTTTGATAGGATAAAGTGGTCATTCCTGATTTTCACTCTTAATAAACTTGAATTTTGTGATGAGTGGTGCCATATGATTGAACAATGCCTGAAAACTGTCTCCACCTCTATAATGTTAAATGGTTCACTTGGTGAATCTTTTAAACCTCAAAGAGGTTGATACAAGGAGATCCATTGTCTCTTTATCTGTTTATTTTGTGCATGGACTCTTTTTCTAGAGTTCTTCAACATGTTTAACATCGTGTTAATATTCTTGGACTTAAAATTTCCACTTCAAGCCCTATTGTGTCTCACTTTTTTTCTGCGGATGATTGTCATTTTTACTAAGGCATAACCTAGAGAAGATAGACATTTTACCAAAATTATTGAGAAATTCAGCCTCTACTCTGGTCAATCTGTAAACTTTGATAAGTTTCGTATGACATTCAGTCCTAAGGTGCCCAATGTTATAAAGAATGAAATTGCTAATATTCTGCAGATAAAGAAAATAACACTTAGTAATAAGTATTTGCGAGTACCTTTCCTTATCCAGAATATTAAGATGCGGACTTGGAGGGCTTCCTAAGAGGTTCAATATGATAAGCTTCACACTTGGAAATTAAGTTCCTAAGTCAGCCAAAGAGAATTATACTCACACAAATAGTCCTAGGTTTTGTTGATTCTCATCATCTAGTTGTGTTACATATGCCAAAAAAGCTTATGAAACAACTGGATACAATACAAAGGAGGTTTTGGTGGAATAGTAAGAAAAATGCTCTAGGTGATTACAGTAAAATATGTGATAGTATAGCTGAACCAAAATTCCAAGGAGGAATGGGCATAAAGAAAACTGATATGTCAATAAATCTTTGCTAATTAAGTTAGCCTAAAAGATGTCCACATCTTCCAATAATCTCTAGGTGAAAATTCTAAAAAAATATATATACTTCCATGAAGCTAATCCTCTTCATGGAACAACCGTTGCTAATGGATCTTGGATATGGAGAGGCATTTCTGAAGGTCTTAAGCATGTCAAGCAATATAGCTGCTGGGAAGTTGCTAATGGTGAAGATATCACAATATGGAAGGATAAGTGTTTTCCAAGTATGGATGTGTTTTTAGATAGCACCTTTAGGGGACAGACTTGGTAGTTTCCTTACAAATAGAAACCTAATTGTCACTTCTGTGACAATAAGATATAAATTATGCACCGTCTCTTTTTTTAATATGATTTTTCGAAGAAAATATGGACATTGTTGAAGATGCGATTTTTCGATTTAGGAATCCTAACAAACGCGCTAGATTATGATCAGATTATTTGTTAAGTTCGATCTCCTGACTTGATTCAATCATTTGTTTCTGTATGTCGATTACTTGGTTCTTGTCTAATTGTGATTTACCAATTGTCTTTTAGGTGGATTAACAAAATTAAATCTAAAGGATTAGGAGAGATAACATAGAAAATGATAATTATTATTGATCAAGTTAGACTATATACAATGTCTGAGGTTACAAGATTAGCTTCTTGGGATTATATATTGTTACATGCGTACGAATCACACTAAATGTGTGTCTAATATGGGACCACTCGTTTCTACGTGGAGACGACGTCGTGATCTATTTTTACTTTAGTTTGATGTTAAGTTATTTTCTCGGCATATACTTTGTATTACTTATCAATCTCTGGATCTTGACTTCTGATATCCTTTGGTCTTATTTTTGTTTCATGTTCTATAACTCATGTCTTTACATGTGTCACGATATTACATGTCTCGTTCTTGGTTATTGAAAATGCCGGGGTCTAACAACCACACCCAATATTTCGTTCGGCAATCTGTATGGACTAACTCCAATATAATCCCAAGAGAATCAACTAGACAGTCAGACTCAATCAAGGAAATACATCCAAGAGTTATATCTCAATTTCTTAATATAATCTGCAATCGAACAGATAGAGATCTGTAAGCCTGATTGATATGATAAATAACTTGAACGATACCAAAGACCAATGTTCAAGTATCAATCAATTTCAATCAACAACCAAAGGTTGGATTTACCAATTGATTGAACTATGCACAACCTGTGATATTTCAATTATAGAAACAAATATAATGCGGAAAAGAAATAACACAGACACCAGCAGTTTTGTTAACGAGGAAACCGCAAATGCAGAAAAACCCCGGGACCTAGTCCGGATTTGAAGACCACACTGTATTAAGTCGCTACATACTCTAGCCTACTACAAGTTAACTTCGGACTGGAATGTAGTTTAGGCCTAACCAAGTCTCACACTGATTAAGGTATAGTCGCGTTCCTTACGCCTATGAATCCCAGCAGGACTCAACGCACTTGATTCCCTTAGCTGAACTCACCCACAACTAAGAGTTGCTACGACCCAAAGTCGAAGACTTTATAAACAAATCTGTCTCCCATAGAAAAGTCTATTCTGATAGATAAATCTGTCTCCCACAGAAATACCTACGAAGTTTTTGTTCCATCTTTTGATAAATCAAGATGAATATGAACCAATTGATAATCCGGTCTTATATTCCCGAAGAACAGCATAGAAGTATTAATCACCTCACAATAACTTAACTATATGGTAATAGAACAAGTTAATGTGGAATCACAAAGAATGAGAGGAAGAGCTTTGTGATTACTTTTTATATATTACCTATCGGAGATAAATCTAGAGCCAATCTTAGAGAAGATAGTACTCAATACGATAGAACAAGTAATATCAGAACACGCTACAGAGAAAATAATTGGTTCTGGCTTCAGAATCCCAATGAAGTCTTCAAGTCCTTAACCTATAATTTTAGGAAAAACCTAGGTTAAAGGAGAATCGACTCTAGTACGCAACTAGTATCACACATAAGGTGTGGGGATTAGGTTTTCCAGTTGCTAGAGTTCTCCCTTATATAGTCTTTCAAATCAGGGTTTTAAAACTTAGAAACAAAGCAATCAATATTCATCGTTAGATGAAAACCTGATTTAAGATTCAAGCTAAGTTTGCTTAAAACCAAAGCAATATCACTTCACCGTTATATGGTCTTAGCTTGTTACACACAAATGAAATATACCTTCATTTAGATATTGGTAACCGTACCTAAACGTGTATATTGAGTTGGCTCAACAATAGTTAACCGAAGTTAGTCATATGAACACTTTTGTATTAACCACATTTATGAAACACTTCTAGATCAAATGAATCTAATTGTGTTACTCATAGAGTCGTTCAATTGTTTATATTCTCATAGAAGTATACAAGTCACAATTGAAACAAAATCGGATTGATTCAAAAGAATCAATTCATGAACATTCAAGCCACGGTTTGTAAAGATTGCATTCCTCAATATATAAATGGATTTGTTCATGAGTATGAAATCATACTTAACCGATTTTAGAACTTTAACCAACTTAGTTTGCAAACGGGTAAGTAAACTTAAGTTTCGGACTTTGTTCATGTACGACAGTTCGCAAACGGGTATGCATATTGTCGTTCCGGACCGAACTCATGTGAAACCTTTGCATACTGGTATGCAAATTTGGTTCCCGGACTTTAACAATTAAAACCGTTCGCATACTGGTATGCAAACTTGGTTCCCGGACCTGAACCATACCTCAACAGTTTGCATACTGGTATACATACCTGTGTTATATCCAGACAATGATTAATTGTTCTAAACTCCCATTTGAATCATTGAAACATCCTTGGAAGACGACAATAGCTGTGTCACACAAACTGTTAGCTTATAAGTAATTTTCAAGTGATTGAATGATCAATACGAAACATTCCGAGTCGGCATCAAATGATTGTCTCATACAAAGCATGTAAGATCTTTCAAGGCAATTTTCACATGATCATATTTTAACTTATTATTTAGTTTCCAACAAATAAATTGTTTCCAACTAAACTCTTCAAGAATAATGATGAACGTAGCTAAAGCAAAAAGCTTTCCAACACATATTTCGAGAAATAAATAAGCGAGTTAAACTCAGCTCGAAATATCAAATGTGTATAATATAAAAGTCTATATATATATATACGACTTAGTCTCAATATGAGATAGAATAGAATAGACTTCTGAGTGATAAATAAGTTTTAGTCTCCACATACCTTTTATTGATGAAGTTCCTCCAAGCTCTCCTCAGTAGATATTCGTCTTCAATCGATCAACGCCGTGAAGTGTAAAGCTCAACTACACATTCTATCATAATCCGAGACATAGCTATAAGTAGACTAGAAATCAATACTTATAGTTTTGATCACCTAAACTTGACAAACAAGCTTAAGATAGCAATGTTTGCGAGTTCGACTGAGCAGTGCTCTAACAGTTATATTCTTATTTTCAGGCCATACTCGAGCTGAAGACTTTTCATCTTTATCTCGACCTAAACTTTATCTCGGTGATGAGCTCCAAGACCTTACAGAACTGTCATTTGTTTGGTAGATGCTATATTATGTCATCTACATATTCCCCCCCAGTTTATTTAAAATATAGTCTTTCGGGTGTATAAAGATATGCTTTAACAGCTGATCGAGTTGCCTATATATTAGATTTTCATTTTTTTCTCTGATCGAGTATACCTCTCTCTTTATCCCAAAAAAAAAGTATATTTTGATAAAGATGTTGGATTATCATCTAGCGATCTAGGTGATCGTTGTCGTATGCATCAAAAATAATTTCACTTTCTCACTCTACTAAATATAAATGAAGTACATGGTAAGAAAGAGTTCGTTCCCACATAGAGGCTTTTGTTGTTATAAAAGGGGGGATTTTTTTTTAAGCAAAGCAATAAAAATAATTGAAAGCAATAAAATAAATGGAATAATCAATAAGGAGAAGATATTGGTCACGAGATAGTATCATTCACAAACATGTATTTTCATCAATGACTAGAATTGGTATTTTAATCTCTCATTTGCTAAATATCCTAGGATACCTTGATCGCAAGAATATCCCGCTAATTCCCTGATTTTATCACAACCACATTAAAAGATGTATATGTGAATTCTTCTTAGAAAGCAGCCTAACGTGTATAAGCACAATCAAGTTTAACTCCCTAAAAGCACTAAGTTCTATGGAATAAGACTAATCAATGCAAACGAACGTGTAAAAGCACTAATCCGTTTTAACAAAAGTTATGATTCACTTGTGACTAGTAGGATATATCACTACAAGCACTACCCACAATTATGCTACTTAGAATCAGGGATAACAACTTTTTAGTATTGAAAACCCTAATATAGCTTTAGAAATGAATGCAAATCGGATTGATTCCGGACTCAACCAAACAAACAATCAAATCATATGACAATATAAACCATGAATCATAAACAATAACTTATTGAGACAAAACTAATTCATAGATGCAAATATCATCTTTGAGAAATCAACTTTATCCCATAACCAATAATAGTTGTTTAGCTACTCATAGCTTTTGAGTTCATCATATTCAATAATAAAATGAAGAAGATGAAACATAAAAATAAAAGCAAACCCTAGTGGAATCGTCGCTCTCCTCCAAAGCTCAAAGTAGAAAAATACGTGATCATCCAAAAGAAGAAGTTTTTCCTTTTTTGTAACTTTTCATCTTTCCAAAACTAGGTCTTCAAAGCCCAAAGTCCAAGTGGTCCAACAAGCCCATATGTGAGGAATACCCATGTGAAAATATGTCTCAAAAGAATCGTCGGAAAACTGGTAAAATGGCCGGAAATCGGCCGGTAAAATAGTCGGAACATTGCTCTGGTGACCCGCAAAGTCCACCAGGTCACCGGTCAAATATAACGGTCCGCTGTTAAAACTGACGGTCAAGTTAACGGACACTAACGGTGTTATTGAGTCAGCGGTTGAGTCAGGAACGAGTCAGCTCTGAGTCACCTTGGCTAGACCATTTGCAGTTTGCACAGGCCATGCCTCAGTCATGTGCCATGATTGCGCACCATTCCTTCTCAGCCTTCAGTTTCAGATGCATTCCTTCACCGCTTCAACTACAGACATCTAAACACACTGTCACAGTTTCACATCCCTTGAGTAACTTCATAACCATTTTCATGTCTTCATTGCAGAATCACTTGCGACTCACACACCACCAGTTCAGCTCAGTCCATTCAACACCGCACAACAGCATCAGTTCCATTGCAGCTTCCTTGCAACTTCTTAAGTCCCAACTGCTTCAAACACCACTGCGACTCCCATGTAAAGCTTGACTGCATCTTTCCATTCTAGCACCATTCGCAACTCGCTGCTGCAACAGCTATCTCAGCACCAGAGCATTACCAGCTGCATTCTCTATAGCTCACCAAGCGCAGCAACACAACTGAACTCCACAGACCCATTAGCTCATATTCCTGCAATCCCAACTGAGTTACCATTCCTGCATTTACTCTCCTTGAGAACTGCTTCTGAGCATTCAGTTCACCATTCATTACTCCCTACAATATTCACAACCAGCTCCAAGGCTCTAACTGCATCATCTGTAGCTGCAATAGCTCCACCACCAACTCCATCATTACCATTCTGCAGCAATGCCAGCTTTACCCCACTCTTTCCATGCCATCTCCTTTCAACACCAAGCCATACCGCAACTGCATATCATTTCTATCTCAGTGCCACACCTCTTTGGAATCAGTCATACACATTCACCATTTCCTTTAACTTCAATTCTTCTGATTCTTGAAATTCAACTCCACACACAACATAGACTACTTTCAGTAGCAGCAACCACTGCCAATTTATGCTTCGGCACATATAACCACTTGAATTCCTCCATTACTCCACAGATTCAACATTGCCAACACATACATCTCCTCAAGACCCCCATCTGACTACAACATCATCTTTAATCTTTTCTCTGTGTTGTTTAGGAATCAATTGCAGCAATACCTGCTCTACCATCTTGTCTTTGGCAACAACAAATGAACCCAGCTTCCATTTCCTACCCTGCAAACCCATTTAGCTGTTGCAATCACCAACAAGTCCACATGCAACCTCAAATTCTCCATCTGCTTCAGAATTCCACAATACCCATCTTGCCATTCATTTCCTTCAATCAATACACAGATTCCAACCCATTTTTCGCAACAATTTCAAATCACCAATTTCCTCTCATCGTTTGATTTCAATATCTCACAGATCCCCTTTTGTTTCTCACTCAGAGAACCCCAAATTTAACTTCAGATCTGAATTGTTTGTTGTCTCACTTGAATTCAACCATACTCGAGTTCAAAGCCAACCCATCTATGAATATTTTTATCAATAGCAAGAACATCATCTCCTCCATTACAAACCCTGAATCTCCATTTTCTTCCTCGGATTCAATTCTTCGATCTCCTTATCATCGTCTCTATTTAACAGCAACAGCTCCAATTTCTTTTCTTAATTCTTCCATTGAATTCGAACTCAGTAATTCCTTCCATCATCACTCAATTTCTTCATGAAGAGCCGCAGCCGTTCTGTTTCTCATTTTTAGGTAAACAAATGATAATAGTGAAGATAAAACTTCTCTGATTTTTAGGGTTGTGTAGGAATCAAAATAGACACAGGCACCTAATGATGGATATGGGCCATCTAGTTGTGTGTGGCTTGTCGGTTTCGAACAACCGACAGCCCAATTACCTGTTAGACTCATTTGTCAGTTATGAGAAACTAACAATACATTCTTCACCTCCTTCTTGCGCAACCTAGTCTACTCCAAGTATGACTCGCCTGTGAATCAACCTTTTTGGCCTTTACGCTCCAATTGGACGTTTTCTCCTTCTTTTACTCATAATGACTCCATTGCACCTAACAAGCTCAAAACTAAACATAAGAGATGCAATCCACAAGGATAATAGCAAAGAAAGCATAAATACTAGATATAAAATTAGGTGTTTTACAACACCTATCACTAGGCGATTCCTTCTCCACCTTTTCTGATTGTTTGCTTTGGAACCAAGCAATCAATATCCCCCGTTAGATGAATCTTTGAATCTAAGAATAGTTCTATATTTATCTCTAAATAGATTTGAAACATTCCCGAATAACATCAATGACTCATATCACAGTTCCAGGCTATTTTCGAATGATAATCTTGAATCATGATTTTGATTGTGAATAATGAATTGTTCTTAACCGAAATTCATCAAGTATGAATGTTAATTAAGCTTAGTCATATTTCGAGGACTAATTACAAGATGAATCTTGACTCGAAATTCTTGATATGCTTACGATAGTCTAATTAGTTACACGACAACGTCTCAAAGATCGAAAGGTAAATATAACTTGAGAAATAGGTGGTTCAGTCTTCACTTACCTTTTGTTGAGGAAGTTCTCCAAAAGTTTTGGTTGATCTTCGCCTTCAACGGAATAATGCAATGATAACTGCCGTAATGTCCGTTTCTCAACTACATCTTCTATCCTAATCCGAGACTTAACTAATTGTAAACTAGAAATCAAGATATAGTTTTGATAACAATCTTGAGATAAAAACACTTGTGAGTTCGACCGAGCAATGCTCTAAAAAACATGTTCAGGCATTTGCTTCTAGGAATGTCAGTTCTGCTTGGTCCACGAATATTCGAACAAGTCAAAAAGGTAGTATGCAAAATCGGTTAAAGAAGAACTCAAAAAATCCGTCACAAATATGGGTTCCTAAGGATACTCATGTGTCTCTTGAAAAAAATTGGTGCATTCATCAATGAAACGATCCAACAAGCTAACATGAATTTGATCATTACAGTATATAAAGATCTTATTGACAAATTGTCATCCTCTTCCACACAATCAGGTAAGGATTCCAATCTTGTCTCCTTCCATGTTGACGGTAAATTTTATGATCACTTTTCATGTCCAAAAAGAATATTCTCCGCGAAAAGAAGAGGTAAAAACAAGGGTAAATGTCAGCATAATCCCCCTGGTGAGAGTTCGGCTCACCCTTGTGCAAGTTAGTCACAAGTGTTGAAACCTTATCCATAAAAATCCAGCTGGATAAGGAATTGCTTTGTAACAGGTGTACTATTAGTCTTAAATAGTGCTATAAGTGATGAGCTATAAATTTTTTCATATTGCAACCTTTACGTATTTCTATGATTATCACAATCAGACTTGGTTTATCGGTAAGCATTTTCTGAACGAAATCGAAATATTGGAAATGACAACTTCCGATTTCGACCAGGAATGCTTTTTTTGGACACGATCAGCGCGGGAATTGAACCCGCAACCTATATGTTGAGCGAAACAGATAAATTGACCGAAACTTTCTCCCGAATGACACACTGTGTGAGATAAAGAAAGGGGCCCACTCCTGCCCATTCATGATCCAAATGCTGAGAGTGTTGTGATCGTCCGTTGATTCCCCTCTCGGAATATTTGTCGGTGTCTAGTCACGATGAGTGTAGAATCTCTCTAGGTTGGGAGTCCAGTTGGCCAGTTGGTTAAGAGCAAGTCTTATGGTGGAATCCAAGCCATTCCAAGTGTGGAAAAACCATGGAATGTCAAGTCTAGTGGCTTCCAAGTTGGGGTCTTCCACAGAAAATCCAAGTAGTGTTCCATGATTTCGTGGGATGGTCCGTGGAATCCATGGTAGCGCTAATCAGATTAGCGTACTAGAAGACGGAAAACGTCAATCAGAATAGCGCTCAACGCTAATCAGAATAGCACAAAACGCTATTTAGAATAGAGCTTTTTTTTATCCGTCGATTTTAAAACGAGCCATTGAAAATCTAATGGTTGAGAAAAAAACGCTAATCTTAATAGCGTTTTGTGCTATTCTGAATAGCGTTTTGTGTTATTCTGAATAGCGTTATTCCGATAAGCGCTCAACGCTATTAAGATTAGCGTTTTTGTTGTTCCACCACTACATTTGCGCTTCCATCCACAATTCCAAATGCTGAGGTGGCGTGGAAGATGGAAGATGGAACTCTTCCACCATAAGACTTGCTCTAACCAGGAATGTTGTGAAGCTTACATTGACGTCCGCAGACAGGTTTTAGCTGAGATCCTTTTCATGCTTGAATCGGACAAATTAAGCATTGACGTCCTATATGAGCACAACACGGTCCCACGCAGCATTCTGGTTCAAAACTTTGATTATCCTTGGTTGAGCCTACTAAAACGCCTCACGAAAACGCGTGCCCACTGGATTTAAGGACTTTGCCTACCCAGAATTTAAAGTTTAGGCCGTGAGCAGTGGATTTGAACAGAAAAGTCAAATGCAATTGTTGAAAATGAACAAAATTTGTGGGTCAGTTCGAACATAACTTCTAAAACTAAAACTGTAGATGGAATTCAAAATTGGAGGTCGGAATTTTTAATTTGCAGTGGGGAGAAATATAATGACTAATACAATATATTTTAGGCCTGATTCGGAGGAAGACACTGAAAATGATGATCCTTCACCGGAACCTGAAACTACTAGAGTAAACTGTTTTGGTTATTCAGTTCCATCATCATCATCAATAAAAACATCAACCAAGAAGGAAGAGGATCGAGTGGAAGAAATTGAGTGCAAAAAGTGCAAAAAGATTTTCGGTGTTATTGACAATGGAAACCAATATCAGAACCAGAAAAAAATAGAAAACAATCAAGAATCAAGTCCGTTTTTGTTGCGAAGAAGAACAAATCTTAGGGTGAGTAAAAATGTACCCAACAGTTTACATGGAGAACAGGTTGCTGCTGGTTGGCCTATTTGGCTTGTTTCTGTTGCTTCTGAGGCTTTATATGGTTGGACTCCTCGTGCAGCTCACACCTTTGAAATGCTTCATCAGGTAACCCGGACTCTAAATTTGAGTATGACTCGCTAAAATGTTTAGTGAAAAGAACTACAAAACTCCCGCTAAATCTGAATCAGCTGAATGTAACTCGTTTAATTTGTCTTGCAAAAATTTATAGGAAAAGGTAGTAAAAACATCTACATATTTGAGTCAAGCATTTTAGCAGACTCATGCCAAGATCTTGCCTAAGTTGCACATTGGGACAGAGAGGAATTGCTTTGTTGCACATAAGGCAATTTTAGAACCCACGAATAAATGCATACCACCTAAGGAATCACTGGAGGGTTTCTTATCCGAATTTAGAAAATGAATGCCCTGACATGTATGCAACAAAGAAACATAAGTGCCCTTGCCATGTAACAATTATAATGCTTGTGTATAATGTTCAATGAGTCATCT
Organism: Papaver armeniacum; assembly: GCA_023531295.1. Classification (NCBI taxonomy): domain Eukaryota; kingdom Viridiplantae; phylum Streptophyta; class Magnoliopsida; order Ranunculales; family Papaveraceae; genus Papaver; species Papaver armeniacum. Next base: position 36,031 of record JAJJWW010001412.1, read on the forward strand.
CCTCCTTGTGTAGATTTCTTGGGGAGCCAGAAGCACCGAGTGTAAAGCCAAAGACAATTTGACCAGTAAAATTGTGGCATTAAAGAAGGTTCGAATCGATAGATCAGATTCTGTGAGTTTAAGATCAATGGTTAGACATCTTATAATCTTGCGCCGGCTGGACCACCATCCTAATGTTATAAAATTAGAAGGTCTGGTAGTATCTTCGAAGAATAAGAAGTGTTATATATTACACCTTGTGTTTGAGCATATGGAACATGATTTATCTGAACTCGCTCCTAGTGGTGGAACTAAGCTTACAGAGACTCAGGTATGCAAATGCCAAAGAAGTTTTTCCTCAGTATTTCGCAAGATGGTATATCTTTATTTGAATGCAGAAATTCGCCTCTATTTTGTTTTGAGTGCTGGTAAGGTTTCTTGGAAATTGACAGGTGAAGTCTTATATGCTTCAATTGTTATCTGGACTCGAGCACTGTCACAGCTTGGGAATCTTACATCGTAATCTTAATGGATCAAATCTCTTACTTGACAACAAAGGAATTCTCAAGATTGCTGGTTTTGGATCAGCTTCATTCTTTGATCCAAACAATAAGAAACCGATGAGTAATCGGGTAGCCAATTTATGGTATAGAGCTCCAGAGCTTATTTTGGGTGCTACAGACTACGGTGTAGGTATTGACCTATGGAGTGCTGGTTGCATTCTTGGTGAATTATTGATTGGAGAGCCAATCATGACCGGGAGTACACAAGTAAGTCCTATTTGTGTTGTTTTTCATCCTTGGCTATCTCTATTCTTGCTTAGTTTTGCTTCAATCATTCTTGCTGAAATCGAAGAATTAAGAAACTCTTATCATGTAACCTACTTATATGCAGTTCTCAGCTTTTGGTGAATAATACTCCGTATGTTTTTTCGTTCACCTTTGGTCATTTAGGTGGAGCAATTGCACCAGATTTTTAAGCTCTGTGGATCCCCGTCAGAAGCATACTGGAGAACCGCAAACCTTCTGCACAAAAGCTTATTCATGCCCCAATATCCATATAAACGATGCATAGTCCAGACTTTCAAAAATTGCTCACCAGCATCATTGCAATTGATGGAAATACTTCTGGCAATCGATCAATTTGAGCGTCAAACCGCCACTGCTTTATTGAAGATAGAGGTAACCTTACATGAAGTTTTTAAAAAATAACTACCATTTTTTAAAACACTACTTCTAATGTAGTTGATTAATGGTTGAGTCAGCCTCTGATTGTCAAACAAGTATGTGGTCATTAGTCGTTAGACTTGTAAGGCCGTCTTAGATGGGAAGAAGGTGTTTTGCGGTTTCTCCTCTACTGCTCACTCTTTGTTTGGTTGTGTTCTCTGCCTTCCGGCCTTTCTTAACAAATCAATCTCAGTTATCAAAAAAAAAAAAAAAAAAAAAAAAAAAAACGAAGTCAATACAGTTTAATATTATGTAGCATTGTGCTAGCTTCAGTGAAAAACAGATCTTCAACTCTCTCATTTCTGTTTTGTAGTTTTTATCAGACAGACCAAGCTTGAAGCATTCAGAAGCTTAACCTATACATCGTTCAAAAGAAGGTACAGGTATTCTAGACAGCAAAATGAAGTCAGATGATTAAATTTGTTCGGGATTTCTATCCCATGTTGTATTCAAATAAAATGAGTGCAAGCTAGCATTTTGTGTTTCTATAGACGGACCTTATTCTTTTAAAACTAGTATGGTCATTCTTTTCAGTGTAGAAATATGAGCATCATAAAATCCTACTTACTATTCAGCATTTTGGACATTGCTTATCAGATCTTGAGAAACATGGAAAAATTTTCAGAAATGGCAGTCAGCCGAAACATTGATGCAGGCTACTATCTGGCTTGCATGTAGTAATATTATAACTATGGCGACTTTTAAAGACATGTGACGAGACAGAGGTTTACCAAAAAAATTACTTGAAACAGCATTCATTCAGGGTTTACAGATTACCACAAAGCATGGAAGTAGAGCTTTTGGATTAAGTAAATAGAGTTCTTCAATATTTGAATAAGGACCCATTTTTCCGGCTAAGGAGTCGAACCCTGTCTGTCCAGCAAGTCTTTCTTGGAAGTTCTCCAATGGCCTATGAACTCTGCCAGCAATCACTCTACAAACTATCAAAGCCTTCTTCAAAGATGAGTTTTCTTCTTCAGAAAGCTCGACAGATTCGAACGCTCTTCCACTAGTAGAAGTTGTGAAAACACCAATACCACCCTTAACCTCCTTTTTAACGGAGAATCCGTGTCTAATTATTCGACATACATTGCATTTTTCTGATACACAGAGGTTGGATGAACCATTCATACCGAGAGAACAAGCCAATGTTGTGCCGTAGAATCTTAATAGTTCATTTCCATCAGCTTGACATCTAGGATGCTTTTTGGGGAGTTTGCTGGCCTTAACTTTCACCATCTCCCTGTATTCTTCGAACCGAGCTAGTGTCTTTTGCATATTATGGACCTTCAAAACCCTCTCAATTCTTGTCAAATTATTCTCGGTTTTGAATGAGTTTATTTGGCAAATTATTTCTACAATTTTGCGAGATGAATCTCCTTCCACGAGCTCGGTAACTGCAAGATTACAAGAGACTCTTCAGCGAACGGAAACCAAAAGTACGAAAGAAAAGTGTCAATTCAAACTCAAGAAACTAAGATAGAAATGGCAGATATCATACTAGTGACTAAAGAAGAATAGACCTTGCAATTCATACAATTTGACACCCAAGTGTGAGGAAGGCCTAATAAGCTAATGTCAGTTAGTAGTTTACAGTGTGAGCTGATTATTACTGATAGTGTAAGATAGAATCCAACCTTCTTAATATGGAGATGAATGATTTAGTGACTACCTCAGACAAATTGATTCTAGTTTCATTGTAAAGAGGCTTAAATTTGGATTACAGCAACATGGGACTAACTAAGAAAATTTATGCTCAGACAAACCAGCAGAGAGTTGAACCTAAATTATGCTAACACAAAATGGGACTAACTAAGAAAAATGTGGCTCAAGATTAAAAAACCCAAGACCCATTAGAAGGTATCTCAAGACTAAAAATGGGACTAACTAAGAAATCAAAGCATCATCAGAGGAACAAATAATGAAAGGATTATGGGGGGGAAGTTGTATACCTGCATGTTTGGAGAGATGATGTGCTTCTAAACCTTCCCATTTCCCAAATTTATCTCCACATTTATGGCAAGTAACAGAAGAAGACCCATTAGAATCTATGTCTAGAGAAGTTCTGGATTTTGGAGCAGAACCTCCAAACCCTTCTTTATCAGAGTAAAAAGTAGAAGATTTTCTTGTTGGGGTTTTAAATGAATAAGTTCCTCCAGGACCTGGTGTACCAGGTGTAAGAGTACCCACAAAACCAGAACCACCACCACCACCATTTCCTTCATGCAATCCATTATAACCAGTAATCTTCAATTCACACTTGGAATCACTAAGAATTACTTCATGTGCTAATGGATTTATCAATTCATTACTCCCAATAGATCTTGGACTACAAATTGGTTTCTCCAAATGTCTTTTACTTCCATGAATAACATCTTTGAGATTTGCAATAGATCTTGAACAACCAGACCTACTTGTTCTCTTTGTCAAGATTGAAGCTAACCCACCATTCTGATTGTTGAAATTACCATTCCTAGCTGTTTTTGGATCAAAAACATCTGCTGGGTCAGATTTACATTGTAAAGATTTCTTCAAAGAAAACCAAACAGTTGGGGATTTCTTCTTCTTTTCTTCTTCAACCACTACTTCCTTCTGTGTTTTCCCAAAACTTTTCATGGTTCAGCAGTAGTAGAAATCTTCAACTTTTGCTGATTTTAAGATAGCCCCATTTCTCCCATTGCTCTGAAAAAGAACTTCTTCTAAACTTTCTATATATTCTCCATTAGAATGGGAAAGTTACAGCTTTTTTACGAACTTTCTTACCATATGTATATGTACCAGACTAGTATGACTTGTAGTTTCTTTTCTTAGTGTACCCTTTGTCACTTACAAACTTATCAAAAAAACAAAATCTAACTCTAAAAGATATGAGCAGAAAAAGCTTCAAAGCACTGATAACAATGGGTTAAAAATCCCACTAAAGTTGTGAAAAAAGCCTTAAAAACTTGAAGTTGAAGACTTTTCCTGAATGGGTTTTATCAAAAACTAAAGAGAGAGGAGAAATGAAGAAGTTCCAAAAAACAAGAATGTGATGGGGGGTTTTAAGTTTTTAACATGAAAATTATAAAAAATCTAAAAAAATATCCTTGTTTCACTGACATTTTTATCAACACTAAAAACACAGTAGAGGTGGTAATGACGGTACTTAATTATTCAAATTTTGAAAAAACTAAACTCATTTGTAAACCCGGATGGGTCGGATTTGCATTTATTTTTTGGATATTCGTCTCTCTCACTCTATTGACAGAAAATATTTATTGATATCTTCCTGGTGATCAGTACATTTACAGTTGACACGAATTAACTTTACTGCTTTCATTTCAGACAGGAAATTTACCATCCATAGATTTCAATCTTTCCATTCATTCATACTGTCAATTTAACATGGTCTTGTACACCCGGGAGCAGAGCTGTAAGGCTAAGTCCTATGGGCTAGATTGGAGTGCTAGATTGGCCAAAAAGTGTTGCAAATCATGAAATAAGTGTGGGAAAAAAGTTAACACTAAAACTTCTCTTGCTAGCATTTGCTCTGATCTCTATGCGAGATTGAAGCATTTGTGCTCGCAAAAAGTTGTCTCAACGATTGAACAGTTCGCTCGAAAAAAATCACAAAATCCTTATTTGAGATTGGTGCGGTTCGCTCAAAAAAACAGTTGTTCTAACCAAAACGCAGAACCGTTCAAGCGCTCATGATGTGGATGGCCAAACAGCGGCGGCTAGATATCTAGCCCATAGGACTTAGGAGGTTGCCCAGGCTGACGTGGATGGCCAATCTAGCGGCTAAATATCTAGCCCATAGGACTAAGCCTAAGGCTAAGTCCTATAGGCTAGATTGGAGTGCTAGATTGGCCAAAAAGTGTTGCAAATCGTGAAAAAAGTGTGGGAAAAAAGTTAACACTCAAACTGCTACTTCATCTTAGCATTTGCTGTGATCTCACTACTAGGCGAGATTGAAACGCCAAAGAATGGTGCGGCGCTCAAAAAAGTTGTCTCAATGAACGTGCGCTCACAAAATCCAATGAGATTGAAACGGCGAACCGTTCGCGTTCAAAAAAAATAATAAAACGCAGCATGGAGCGGCGCTTAGGAATGGTTAGGCGCTCACGGATGACGTGGATGGCCAATCTAGCGGCTAGATATCTAGCCCATAGGACTTAGGAGGTTGCCCAGGCTGACGTGGATGGCCAATCTAGCGGCTAGATATCTAGCCCATAGGACTAAGCCTAAGACCAAGCAAGTTTTTAAAAACATTTCCTCAAGGCCATGAGCCGCGGCCCGTGACCAAAAAAAAAAAATGGTGCTTTTAACTGAGGAGGACCGGACCCCTTGACACCCCTTTTCATAAGGGTTGGTTGATCTTGCTTTTCCTATGTATCTGTATGGAACCTATGGATAGGGATGGATTTAAGCTCCATAGCATTTGCTCTCAAATGTATAAATCTACTCACACGTGTTAAAGAACTACCGTGAGAAGAGGATCTTACCTCAATTACTGTGCTAAATGGCCGCTAGTTACTTACATCAGCAGGGTAGGGAAGAAAAAAAGATATCAAAGTTTATCACATTCTCTTTTTGATAATCAGCTGATAGGCTGTCACTCGCAGGGGGTGATAATAACAGCGGTGATAGACATATAGCATTTTCGAGAAACGTCAAAGTTTTGTCAACTGTCTGAAGGCTGTCAAATGTCAACTGTCAAGAATATAATTTTCGAGACCATTGCTTTTAAAATTTAAAAGAGTCAAAAATGAACTACTAGGGTAGGAACTTTCTTCTTGCTCCCTCTCACAACACAAAAACTCCCGCCATTGAAAAACATTGTTGGGACTGTTAACCACAGATAACTTCATTTTTTGTGGGTCATTTCTATTTTCGTTTCTGGATGGGGCGAGCAGTGAGTATGTCTGTAATCAGGCAATGGGTAAGTAACATTCATGGTCCTTGCAATAAATGTGGGTGATGCGTTGTTGGTGTCACTGTTGGAACTGCTAAGTTTTCGGAGAGTACACACTACGCACAATTACACAAAGGAGTAAACTTTTGCTTACCAATCACCACTGGAAAACAGGGGGGAAAATCCAACAAAATCACCATATATCGCGCCAATGTGCATCAATAATGAATAATGAGAGAGTAATTGTAGTCGCAAATGATGAAGTTAAAACTCCCAAAACAAAAGAAGTGAACGCGGGGTAGAGTAATGAATAAGAACTCATAATTAGGTTTGAACACAAATACCTAAGGAGTACTAAAGATTATCAGACTATAAAAAGAAAAAGATAGTAATTAGCTTTGGAATGGACCAAGAAAGTATGTGGTGAAAGAGATATTGGGATTGCTTAAGAAACTAAATAATCTTGCTTTATGATTATGAATTGCTATTACAAGTGCCTCTAGTTCAAACATAATCCACAAAAGAAGTGCCAAGTAGATTCAGTGCCAAGTAGATTCAGTGCGATTACAACCCTTTAGTTTTTTTTTATTTATTATTATTATATTCTACATTTTTTTCACGTGTTGGACCCTTCATTACTATTATTTTTTCTTGGACCCTTCGACTCGGGATCGACGATTCTGACTTATCGCTAGATCATACTAAGATGTGAAAAATCCCGTGTGGTCGGAATGTCGGATCCATGCTCATCTTTCTTATTACCTTTCTTTTACTTTTATGCAAACAAGATAGTCCGCACGTGCATACGCACGCGCAATCTAGAAATGGAGCCACCTTCTTATTAAGGACCGAAATTCATCACTTTTTATATGTTTAAGTTTAGAACAAAATTACTAATATACTCACGCTTTTATTTATATTACATAAATTATGTGGGCATGATATAAGGGCAATTTTGGAAATCCAAAATTTACAACTTCAAACACTATTTATCACTGTTTGTAATTAAAATGTTAAATTACTGATATACCCTCACTTTTATTTTCATACATAATTTGTGTTGGCATGTGAAAAGGGCAGTTTTGGAAATCTAAAAATTACAGCTTCATGAACACTGCCTAAGGGGTCTTCCCTTTATATATTTTTAAGTATGTTTCATTTTAACGAAGAAAAGCACTTACCTCCTTTTTATTTGGAGAATCACAAAAGTGGAGTGTGGACTATACGTCCAAACATTCCGCATCAAGTGATGTTGGATTTTGTTTTTTTTTTTAAATAGAAAAACAGAGTAATAGCTCAACAGAGCTACAAACTCACTGGTACAGCAAGGTGGCCATCTGTGCTATATCTAGCACCATGATGAACCCCCAAAGTATGATGAGAGATATTACAGTTATCCTTAACACAAGGGATTTAAATAGACTGTAAGGCTGTCAAAAGCAAATGAAGATTGGGACCTTTACAATTTAAGTCCTGCAGTATAGTAGAATGACTAGATAATTGAGCTAATCTAACAACATTAGTGTTTTGCTGTGGAGCTATCTTGATAAGATTGCCTAAAGCAAAATCAATAGCTTCAAAATTCCCTCCATGGCTAAGAGTATAACTTCCTTGAAATCTTTCTTGCACTTCTAATTGATATCCTTTCTGAATGGCTTGTATATTTCTTCATCTTCTGCTGAAGAATCAGTGTTGGCTTTCTGCATTTCCTTTCCCCATTCCAGAGCTAGATGGGCTCCTCTGCTTGCTCTGCTGAGTCCAGTTGTAGGGTCTTTGAAGTTTCTTGCTCCCACACACTGACCTGAGAAACAAAGGGCAACAAGAGCAAAGTTAGTAAAGGATGGTAAATCACTATTAGACATGTTATTATTCACTTCCAGGATATGCATGCTAATAGTGATTCCAAATTTCTCTTTATGGTTTCTGACCAGACTATTAAGTCTTAAGTTCTGATCATTATCAGTATCCTGGTAGTAAAGATTGTTCAGTATATGTCCTGGGTTATGAATCACTCTATTAAAAGAGCATAGGTGTTGAGTGATTTTCAGAGCAGTATGTTCAGCAGAAGGGCTAAGTTTTCTGAAAACTACATCACATCTAGCTTTCCAAATGAACCAACCTATGGTAGCAAAGGTAGCATTCCATCTTGCAAGTAGGATTATTAATGTGGAACCAGTTGTTGAACCAATCATGGAAGGATCCATAAGCAGTAAAGAGTTGATGAGGTTCCCCAAAGAGTTTAACCCAGACATTAGAAGCAGTTGGGTAAGCCAAGAGGACATGGGTAATATCTTCATGAGCATTCTTGCAGAGAGTGCATATGGGATCAATATAATTCGAAATACTGGTAGACTTGGCATTGGTTGGGAGAATGCCATGAGCACACTTCCATATGAAGAGTTGGATGGCTGGTGTAGTGTCAAGCTTCCATATTTCCTTCCAAGGAGCTATGAGAGTATCATTAGCATATATATTGGTGATTTGCTTGTCATATAAGGATTTGACAGTGAATTTTCTTGTATGAGTTAAGCTCCACCTTATAGTGTCTTCGGTGTTAGGATTGTGGTGAGTCTGGATAATGAGATTTTGCACATCTTGGGTAAACCATACAGATAGGAGATTTAAGTCCCACTCTCCATAGGTATTGAAAAGTTGATTGACAGTGATAAGGTTTGAAGGGCAGTGAGGGTTTTTTTTAAAGAATGTCAGGATAGTTGTCAATCCATCTATCTTCCCAAATATGTATATTGGTGCCATTCCCTATCCTCCAGATGTAGTACTTTTGAATGCAGGCTATTCCTTCCATAATTCCTTTCCATATCCAAGAATCAGTGGTCTTTGGATTGGTATCCATTCTGATGACTTCTTGGTTTGGGAAGTGAGTTGCCTTCATGGTGTTGCTCCAGAGAGAGTTGGGTTCTTCAATTAATCCCCAAGCAATTTTTGTGATCATATCAATATTGAAATACTCCATATTCTTGAAACACATGCCCCCAAGATCTTTTGGTTTGTTGACAGCATCCCAGGCTATGTAAAATAGACCTTTAGGTTTATCTTGTTCTTTGTTCCATAAGAAGTCCCTTTGTATAGCATTTATCTCTTTACAAGTGCCCTTAGAAATCTTAAAGCAATTCATTTGATAAATGCTGAAGGTAGATGTGACAGTTTGGATCATTGTAACTTTTCCAGCTATAGACATAGTGGTTTTCCATCCAGCAAGTCTGTGTTTTAATTTGTCCACACAAGGCTTGAAAGCTTGCACTTTACTTCTGTTGGTGAAGAGAGGAGAGCCCAAGTATTTATCTTTAATGTTGATTCTTTGAACTTGCAGAGAGTTACTTATGTTGTCAGCAATATCAGGAGCAATGTTTTTGCTGAAGAAAATAGATGACTTGGAAAATCTTAATTAGGTTGTTGCATTGTTCCTTGTTGGCTTTGCAGAAAATCATACAGTCATCAGCAAAGAGTATGTGACTAATGGCAGAAGCTTCATTACAAATTTTTGTTCCATGTATGAAATCTTGAGATTCTGCAAAGACAAGGTATCTAGAGAGAGCCTCCATGCAGAATAAGAATAAGTAAGGGGATAAAGGGTCTCCTTGTCTGAGACCTCTAGTTGGAGAGAAAAAAGTTCTAGGAGAACCATTTACCAGAACAGCAAGGTTGATGGTGGATATACAATGGTGAATTAAGTTGCACCACTGAGTGCTGAATCCCATTTGGGTCATAATCTTGATGAGAAATTCCCAGTTGACCCTATCAAAAGCTTTGGCCATATCAATCTTGATGCCCATAGTTCCATTAGCTCCTTTCTTCCCTTTTCTGGTATTCATATGATGTATAAGTTCATAGGCTATGGCAATGTTATCAGAAATTTGTTTGCCATGTATAAAAGCATATTGAAAGGGAGAAATAAGTTTATGGAGAATGGGTTTGAGTCTTTGGGCAAGAAGCTTGGATATGATTTTGTAGGTGGTATTGCATAAAGATACAGGTCTGAATTGAGAGGGGGTAGTGGGGTTATCAGTTTTGGGGATGAGGGAAATGAAAGTGGAGTTCATCTCTTTAAGGAGGTATCCAGAGTTGAAGAAGTTTTGGACCATGTTTATGATGTCCTCTCCCAAAATTTCCCAGTTAGCTTGGAAAAAATTTGGTGGGAAACCATTAGGACTGGAGCTTTGTCCCCTGCCATGCTAAAAAGTATAGATTTGATTTCCACAACATCAGGAGTTCTTAGAAGTTTAATGTTTTCAGTGTTGGTTATAGTGGTGGGAATGAGGTTGATGAGGGATTGATTAATGGTTATTGGTTCAGCAGTGGCCATGTTAGCAAAGTGATTGGTGAAGCAAAGGGAAATCTCATTGTTGTTGTGGAGCCAGGTACCATCCTCTTGTTGAATTGAGATAATCTTATTTCTTATGTATCTTTTCTTAGCAGAGATGTGGAAAAAACTGGTATTTTTTTCCCCAAGCTTGATGAGCTGGTCTCTACTTTTAGTCTTCCAAAAACTTTCTTGGACATTCTGCCAGTGTTCAACCATCTTCTTAGCCTCTCTGATTTCCTGTCCTCTATTGTTATTGAACTGATTTTTGGTGATCCAATCCAAGTGTTGTAGACTTTCATCAAGATTGGTCTTGATATTACCATATATTTCATTGTTCCATTTCTTTAGTTTGACTTTAATATCTCTTAACTTCCTAGCAATCTTGATAGCAAGAGAACATTTATGCTTAGTCTTCCAACATTCAGCTATGATGTCTTTACAATCTTTGTGGTCTAGCCAAGGACCAAAAAAATTGAATGGAATATGGCCCTGTTTCCAGTTATGATTGGTATTGAGAATGATGGGGTTGTGATCAAAACCAATAGTAGGTAGGTTGGAAATGGTAGAGTTTGGGTGAATTTCAAGCCAATCTTCATTAGCTAGGCCTCTGTCTAATCTTTGTTCACTAAGATGATGACCCACTCTTCTGTTAGTCCATGTGAAAGGGCATTCAGTGTAGCCCAAATCAGTGAGATTAGCTTATTCCAACTTTTCCAAAAAAAAATGTTAGCTTCATAAGAATTAATAGCATGTTGGCTAAATTTTTCATGATCATGCAACACAAAATTAAGGTCTCCCATTATCAGACAAGGTAAGGTATTAAGCTTATCAGTGTTTTCAATCATTTTCCAAGAATGTATTTTATCAAGAGTCGTATAGGGACTGCCATAGTACCCTATGAATAACCAAGGGTCCCCAATGCTAGGAATAACAGTGGCACTAATATGATTATTGGAGAAGTCTTGTATGGTGACATTTAGGTTGGTTTTCCAGGCTAAGACAAGACCACCAGCAGTTATTTTTTTTCCTCTAGGTTCTACAAACCAAGAAATTAGTGACTCTATGTTACTAAAGATTTCTTTTAGATTTCCATATTGTTGTTTGGTTTTAGATAAAAAGAAGATGTCAGAGTTATGTTTATTTAGCATATTGTTAAGGTGCCTACTAGTGTTATGTTTTCCTAGTCCTTGACAATTCCAAGACATGATAGAGAAAAATTGTCAGAAATAGGAAACAGTAGGATAAGAGAATATGATGATGATATAGCCTAAGCAATGATCTCTATGAAGCATGGTTATCCTGTGGTTAGATAATCTATGCATGTATAAGGTTATCAGAGCTAGATTAATCATGATGTAAGTATATTTCAAGCTTAGAGAATGAGTAGTAAGAATAGAAAGTTGTACCTTGGGAGTGAGGAATGGGTTTGCTCCCTCAAGGCTGCCAGTAGTCAAGTCATTCAGCTGATCTTCCTCCATATGCATTACCTGAGTGTTACTCTTATTGGTGGGTTGTTTCTGGTCCCAGTAATGGGGAAGATTCCCAGTAGAAGCAGAGGGGATAAAGAGTTTTCTTTTTGGATCCATCAGCTGAGGATGGAATTCAGTATCCACAGCCTTGAGTTTGAACTCCTTCTTTCTTATTTCCCATAACATCTTCTTCTGATTGTTGAACTCTTCATTGATTTGATTTTGTATGTCAGACAAGGAAGGCAGGGATTCAAAGATATTTGGTGTTGAGTGGTTGATGTTTAGAAAGTTATTGTCAGTATTGATTTTTGGGAAAATATTATCAGGATTGATATCATTCTCCAAGCCAGTCTCAGAAGTTGGTTGTTGTTTCCTAGCAACAACTTTGATGTTGTTTCCTTTCTTCTTCATCATTTTATCTTTACTCCTGCTGCCTTCAATGATTTTTCATATGCTTCTTTTGGCAAGATATGACTTCAATGGTAGTTGTTGTAACATCTTCACTGATGGGTTGATGCAGACCAACTTTAAAGATAATGTAGTCCTCAGGACCATCCAACTCCTCTGAACTATTCTTGAGAAGAATTTGTCTCTGTGTTAGCCTCATTTTGATTGCAAACTCATCAGCAGCATCTTTGTCTGAATAATTTCTTCTCTTGATAATGGCTTGACGGCTATTGGTAGTTGTGTTATTTTGGATGTTGGATTTTGAAGGGTATGAATTACTGAGATTGGATGGATGGGTATTATTGGTGGCATTATGTGGAACTTCTTCTTTTTCTTCACATAGAGGTACAGGGTGATCAAGGATTCTGCAAACTTTGCAGAAAGCAATACCATTTAAGGCATAAGCAAATTCAAGCCAGTGAGAGGTTGTAAGAGTTTCATAAGCATCAATACCAAATTTCAGAGCTCTAGTAATATCAATGGTCATGAGAACTTCCAAAAAAATTTCATCTTCATCTCTTCCATAGGCTTTTTTGGCTTCTTGGAAAATACCAGCTGGTTTAAGTATGTTTATTATATCAGGAATGATGTGCCTGGGGACTCTTTTAACCAGCACCCAAATCCTGACATTATAGAAGTTAGCTTCATCAATGAACTCAGGTCCAGCAGGAGGGACTTCAGTTAAGACTATGAGTTTGTCAAAAATCCCTCTGGTGCCTCCTCTTCTAAAAACTTTATGGTCTTCTATGCTGCCAAATCTGATAGAATAGTAGTTCCTTCTCTTTTTCCAAAGAGCAACCTCAGCATTTCTCCTTAGCTCCCAGTTAGAGTTTATGAATCTTGAGATAGTTCTGGTTTCATGAGAGATTTTGCTATAGAATCTGCCAATAAACACCCATTTCCAGTTTTCTTGCTTTTTAGGTAGAGTATTCTCTGAATTGATGAAGACTTTAGGAAAAATATCTTCAGGAGGAGTTCATTTGTTCTACCAAATTTTCAACTTGATCTGTGGATTTGGTTCCTGGGGTGGAGGCCATGAAAAGTTTGAAATGGGAAGATATTCTAGTGAAGGTAATGATATCGGGGGTAAAGGTAAAAAATGTGTTATTGGTAGTGCTGGAACAATGCACTTTAATTTGAATTTTTGAGTGTAGATAATTTGTTTGCTGAGGGTACTGTTTGTTGTTACTCTGCAGATGATAAGGACATTGCTCAATAGTCCAAATGCAAGCTGATGAGAAGTACATAACCCATGTGTTATCTAAGTGATTCCCGGGCCTGTGCTGCTTAGCATTGCTGACCGAGTTGGGGATGTTGACTACTGGCAAACCTTATGAAGGTGACCTGTCAGTAAGCCAAAACCCAGAGAAAGAACATATATGCGGATAATACTGTTTATTTTGCCCGTGAGTTCTATTTATAGTAATGGAATCTAAGTGATTGGTAGGTCTGATTTTTGTAGTATGCATGTTGTGGTTAAAACAATTTTCAAATGGCTCATGCAAGCTAGCCTATTGTCTTCTAGAGAAAAATGAGTATAGTTAGTGTCCTGAGTTGTAGTATATAAAATTTGAGAATGGGAGAGAAACGTACTAAACCAGAGATATTGATAATGTTTGTCCACCATGAGGGCTAGCTTGAGAATGACCAAAAGAGAGTCAGAGTGCCAGTCATCTTTAGAGTTTTCTCCATTCAGATTTTTGGTTATCCGAGTCGAAATCGTGCGATTGGAGCGTGCATGATTTCTTTCAGTTACTTGCACCGATCTCTCCTTTGTGCCAAGTGTAGAGTTTACCAACCTCCATTCTCCATCTGTCAAAAATTGAAGATTATGGTTAATTAGTAATAATTTTGGGTAGTTATTTCTCTTAGGATGTAGGTAATAATGCTCTAGTTGCGGGAAATTTGAAACGACATAGTAGGGAAAGAGAGTGTTGGAGACGGAAAGGATTTCTCTTTGGAAATCTTCGCTAATTAATGGTGGGAAGACCCAACACCAAACGACGTGTTCCTTTATAAATTCTCCTCTAAGAGTTGGGTGTTGTATTATCTTCTTTTCCTGTTTGATGTTATCTTCAATTTTGCTTCTGTTAATCAATCTTACTATCCCTTCACCATGTCTGATGTTGAGAAGAGTTTGGATCGAAAAGGCAAACGCAAATTGGTTGAGGTTGACATCGAGCCGAGGATCCACTGGTATCCTCATGAGTATGCCATCGTTTGGTTGCCTTATGGTATTGCTTTCCCTCAGGGTTGTGAGTCGCCTGGATTTGAAGAAAGTTTCGGATGGTATTTGAATGATCTTCAGCATAATGTAGAAGTGAAGATTGAGGAATGTCTACAGCAAGATGGGCCTCCAGGAATTGTTCATGATTTGCTTGTTGATTCTCCAGTCGAAAGATTACGGCAGTATTTCAATCAACAAAAGCCTGCTCCCATTAATCAGAATACTAGTAATCCATTTGTGGATGAGGAAGTAGTTTTTGAGAGAGGTAGTAGTAGCCAACATGCACCAGGTGCATTGAGTCATGCTCCCTTGGGGGAAAATGGAGATGCGGGTATGAAATATGTTACTGGTACCCCAATTTCTTATGAACATCCTCGTTTGAGTGCTAGTGATGGTTGGGTCTTGTATGTATACCATCCAAAGTTTGGGCCATTCCAGGTGCATGAATGAGTTGCCGTTGTTGCCGATCGATTTTTGGTATCATGTTTGAGTAGGGTTGGATTTCGATTCATAACTCTCCCTGCTGAAGAAAGGTATGTAGTTCGTCAGTTGGCTAGTCGACCTTGGCGATATGATGAGCCAATGCGTTTTCCTGTAATGGATGCTCTTTGTCCAGCCATTGGTAGGATTGGCCGTGCAATTTGGATTTTGTTAAAGTGTAGTTTTTACAACTTGAGGTATATTTGGGCCACATATCACATTTGAATAGGTAAGTAGGCTTGTATTTGTATATCACGTGGTAGATTATGTTCTAGATTATAGGGCAGTTAGGATAACTCCGAGGTCATTGGCCAAAATTTTGGTCACCCAACTCACGTTAGTGATGGATTTTGAGTAACCAAGTCACGTTGGGAGATTTTAGATTTATTCGGGGTCACCCAACTCTTTAACTTCATTTTAGTGTCAACACTATTGGATCACATTAGTGCGCAACTACCTTCTGAAGGAACATTGACACCCCGGTGAATGAATGTGGAAGTGTAAAATCCCGTTGTAGGTGAAAATAATCCACAGGGACAGGTGGAACCATCCTGGGCGAGGGCGCACCAATAAAAGTAAGCACTAGAAGCACTGAATCACCTCATCAGATCTGGGCGCGAGAAAAGAGGAATGGAGACAGCTCGAGAGGTCGACATAAAGGAGGAGAAAAGTTCTGATGTGATGCTGGTAGGCCTTTAAAGATGTTTATATTTTATGGCCTACTTGTGATAACCGCAAGTGCACGGCGTCTATCGGAGACGCGGCAAGTACGGGTCGAACCACAGAGACGAGGAGGTGCTGATGTTGATCTAAGGTTTGCCTAAACTGAATTCGGGGGGAATGTAACTCAAATAATTGGTTTGTTTTGTTGTCGGAACAGTGATGTTGAGTGGAAGTGTCTCTAAACTAAAAACAGTGACAAAGTAGCAAGCACCGTGGTACTCAATCCACCCCTAATCTCATGCCCGGGCCATATTTCTTAAGCTATCTTCTTGTGCCTTCTAATGAAGGTCTACAATGGATGTTCTTTAATCGAATTTCCTAACTAACCCCTAGTATGAGCTATCTTCTTACAGTATAGCTCATCACAGACTAACAAGTTTCATCAACTAATTAATAATCCTAATCATGTTATAATTTAGCAAAAACACAACCAAGAATATATGAGCTTGACATGAAATTCAGGGGTTTCATTAACACCCTGGATAATTAAATTAACACATTAGAAGAACAACTAAACTACAAATTAATCCTAATTCGTGCTCTGGCTAGCCCAGGCATGCCTCTAACATCCAAAGTTCCATTCTATTTATACATGCCCCAAATACCCAAAACTTCAAACCCTAATTTATTTTTAAAATAGAAATTAAATGGAAAACAAAACCAAGACACTCTCACCCATACTCTGAATCGCTTCTCCACTGTCACTTCGGCTCTGAGAACGCCATGCATGGGTTGTTGGTTAAACCCTAACCCTAATTATCTCTAACCTAGCTTCTAGGTTGATGAGAAGCTATGAAAGAGATAATTGAGAGAGAGAATCTTGGTACGGGTGTAGAGATGGAGTGGTGGTGATGGCTTTGTCGGGGAAGAAGGGAAGGTGGCGGCTGTAGAGGGTTGGTCGGGGTAGAGAGGAAGAAGAGCGAGTTCTGCTCTGTCGGGAGAAGAAAAGAGAAGGTGAAGAAGAGAATAGGGTTTGGTCGTGGGGGTATAGGGTGTTGGTGGTTTTGGTGTGAGGCGGGCATAGCAAAGGATGATGTGAGGTGTGCGAGCGAGCGTCGGATGCGTGGGAGAGATCGACGGCTCATGATGTAAGCGGGTGATTTGCATTGAGCGAGAGCATCAAATGTTGATGTGCAAGGCTAAGCGACCATCGGATGCGGGGTAGATCAAATCTAACGTCTGGATGAGACGGACTCGGATCGGGTCACGGGTCGGAGATGGATAGCTTGGGCCCATGTCTTGTAGATGAGTTGCTACTTGTTGGGTTACTTGGCCCATTGCGCGCGTGAGCTTCGGATTCTGCTCCATAGACAGGTTGCCTCGAGTCTTCGCTCTTTTGGCTCCTCAATTTCTCCGAGCTTTATTTATTACCTAAAAACACAAAATTAATTAATACAAATTTTTATTCTTGAAAACAAAGAAAACACAGAATCTGGGATAATATCTGATTTCTAAGCGCAAAAGATGAGTAAAAAGCCAATAAAAAGGTGTATAAATATGCACTATTTGGCACTCATCAGATGCTCATCGGGTTCGAGGGTAATTAATACACTGACAGAGTTGGTGAAGAGATAAGAAAAGCTCGGTCAAAGTGGGACTCGGCAAGGAATCTACAGGGCGACTCGATCATCTCCACCAAACGAGCGACATCGGGTGATGACACCACTCGGCTAGATGCCTTGACTCGAGTAAAAGGTAAGATAGGCTGAAGCATCAGCTAGTCGTCCGAGAAGAACATCAAGGAAGCTACATCAGGCCCAACACTGTAATATCGATGTA
>JAJJWW010001413.1:0-140182 GCA_023531295.1 Papaver armeniacum
TGTGTAAGTCCCTAAGAAGTTTGCAAATACATAAAACTCAGCTGCAGAGTTAGCAAGAAGTAGTATATGTGAATTGTATCAAGCCGGCAAAATGATCCGAATTCTAGAGAGCGTACAATTCGTAATGAGGGAAATGGGATAGCCATTATTGTTGATGGTGGTTTTTAAACAAAGGGTAAAATCGTAAAACCCCAAAATAACCTAATGTCACCAGGTGACATTTATTAGAACATTTAATACATGTAGTCGGTAATTAATAGGGGTATTTTTTAAATTAGGGTTACAACGAGCAAAACCCTTAATTCACCTCAGTGCCAATGGCAAATCATGCCACCACACCCAGCCCAAGCTAGCCGCGCCATGCCAAACGCACTATGCCCTTTGGCCCTAGCTATGCTAGTCACACAAAACGCGCCAAGCATGCCAACCATGCTAGCCGCACCTCCGTGCCAATGGCAAAATCATGCCAGCCACACCCAGCCCAAGCTAGCTATGCCATGCGAACGCACTCTGCATTGGTCTTTAGCTATGCTAGTCACACCAAATGCACCAAAGCATGCCAACCATGCTAGCCTTTCTGCGTGCCAATGGCAAATCATGCCAGCCACACCTAGCCCAAGCTAGCCGCGCATGGCCAAACACACTGACTTGGCCCTAGCTATGCTAGTCACACCATACGCGCCAAGCATGACAACCATGCTAGCCGCACCTCGTGCCAATGGGAAATCATGCCACCACACCTATCCCAAGATAGCCGCGCCATGCCAAACGAACTACGCCTTGGCCCCAGCTATGCTAGTCACACCAAACGCGCCAAAGCATGCCAACCATGCTAGCCGCCCTGCATTGCCAATGGCAAAATCACGCCGACCACACCTAGCGCAAGCTAGCAGCGCCATGCCAAACGACTCGCCTTGGCCCTAGCTACGCTAGACACACCACGCCAAGCCAAGCACCCTTACCTTGGCCCTAGCCACGCCATGCCAAAATGGCGCCGCGCTAGGCTTGCAATCAGGTCAACCTAGGGGCTGGGCCAGGTGGCCACGCATGCCATTGGCACATGCCACACGCACGGCTGGTAGCTTTCCTTACGGCCGTGACCAAAATTGGCCACGCATGCCATTGGCACATGGCAACACGCATCACGTTGGTAGCTTTCCTTACCAGGCCATGACCCAAATTGGCCATGCATGCCATTGGCACATGCCAACACGCATCGCTGGTAACTTTTCTTACCAAGCCGTGGCCCTAATGGCCGTGCGTGCCATTGACACATGCCAACACGCATCGCTGGTAGCTTTTCTTACCGGGCCTAGACCCTAGGCCACGCATGCCATTGGCACATGCCAACACGCATCGCTGGTAGCTTTCTTACCAGGTGTGAGCCTAATGGCCACGCATGCCATTGGCGCATAACACGCATCGCCGTAGCTTTTCTTACCGGTTAGCGGCCCTAATGGCCGAGCATGCCATTGGCACATGCCAACACGCTCGGCGGTTGCTTTCATTACCCAGCCGTGGCTCTAATGGCCGTGCGTGCCATTGACACATGCCAAATACGCACGCTTGTAGCCTAACTTGCAAAGGTGCAACCTAGGCCAACCTGGCCGTAAGTGCCATTGGCACATGCCAAAACCCACGTTGGTAGCCTAACTTGCAAGCGTAACTTACCACCAAGGCATTCGCATGCCATTGGCACATGCCACACATGCCACTAGCAGCTCTTGCATTGCCACTTACACTCAACGTTCAACCTACCTCCAAGGCATTCCGCACATGCCCACACGCTACTAGCTACGGCATTGCCACTTGCACTCAAGGTGCAACCCTTGACAACAAAGGTATTCCGCACATGCCATTGGCACATGCCACACGCGCCACTAGCGGCGCACTTGCACTCAGGTGCAACCAACACTCGAGACATCAACACAAACTGGGGATGCTTTCCGGGGTCTTGGTTTGGCGGTTACGACAGCGGCGTACACTGCCCTCACATTAAGAAAGCGTGAATAGGAATAAAGCGGTCAAATAAATGAGGAAATAATGGTGAAAACGTTTTCACCCATAAACACCATGCGGTTACCACCTCCTCCCATTATTTCACCTTTACTCTCTTCTTTTCGAGGCCACGGTATGTTTCCAATCTCGACTTGTATAAGTAGGTCTTACCTATTTCCATAGGACAACAAGTCTCGGTCCAGAGAAAACACAACACTCTCGAAAAGGCAACTTTGCAAGCTCTCCAAAAAGCTTTCATCTCTTGCAAGCTTCCGAAGCTTTCACTTTACGGTACAAGTCGAGACACTACTCTCCCGCACTATTCGGGTCTCAACACCTTCTTTGCTTCCCTCCCAAATCAACCCTTCTCCTTCACTTTGTGATTAGAAAAGTCCGAACGGCCATTTCTTGGTTCAGGTAGGACTTGTACAGATTGATCTCTCGAATCTAGAAAGTGCTCACGTGCAGCACATTTGTTTAGGGTTTAAACGGTTTCTCACTCACCTACCGAATTTACCAAAATCGGCGAACGATTTTACCCATAAATAATTGGCGACCACAACGGGAGGATTGATCTATCTGTTACAATACCAACTCCGACTCCTGATTTCGTTTCTCGAATGTCAAATCCCAACATGGTGGAACTCAGGTCCGGAGCGGCTGCCGAGAATACCAGCACAGAACACATCCCTGATGTTAGCGTCTCTCCCAATAACGTTGTTGCATCACCTACTGACTACAGTAACATCGAATGCACTCCCTCAAGCGTAACACCGCCAATCACCAGGGCCAGAGCCGCTGCCTCCTCTAGTATCTCCGCACAACCCTCTAATCACGGCAAGAATAAAATATCTCTTCGGGTGTCACGCCACCGGTCACGGGGACGAGCCGCACGCGCCCTAATGCTCACGTATATCATGGCGCCTCCGACCACAACTAAGGTTCCAAACTACCCAGCCGATGGGACGAGAGACCGAGGGACCGAGAGGAAGTCGTCCTTATGTCACCATCGCTGATTTGATGGAACGACGGAGATGCTCGCCGAGCCCGGACGGATATGGTTTCAACGCGAGGAAGGAGGTACTCGTATTTCTCAAGACCCCGATGAGAGCGACTACCAGGTGAGTCGCGTCCTCCAGAGCCGCTTAGGAACGTCTCCAACAACCCCGACGCACATGCCTCGGCGGAGCACGCTCCACGGATGAGGAAACTGGCGCTAGAATCCCGTTGGAAAGAAATCAGCCGCCCAACTTTGTCACGCGAGAAGATCTGGAACAACTTCTCCGCAACCGAATCAAGAATGATGAATTGGACGGTGCATCATCACAAACCCCTTACCCATCCTAAATGCGGAGAATCCCTCTCCCAAGGGGTACTCTTCTCCTCAATTCACCTGTCGATGGTACCGGAGTGCACATGAGCATGTCTCCCGTTTCTGGAATCCCTAGGTGAACGAGGAATATAATCACGTTCTTCGTTTAGGGAATTCTCAAAATCACTTCTTGGAAGGGCGTATACATGGTAAAACAGCATCCCACCGAACATCATTCCCAACTAGAGTAGCATGGTCCTTTGCGTTTTACAAGAAGTACTTCTTCGTGTACGACAAGTTACTTTCTCGGACCTCGGAAGAATGTGTACAAGTGGGATAAACGAACATCCAAATGATTTCGTCAAAGGTTCGGGGTTCAATCACTCGATCATGTCACGGCTAAACGTGACCGAGCAACAACTAGTGAGCGCGTGCATCGATGGTATGGTTCCTATTTACAGCGCCTTGCTAGAGAACTTGCGCTTCAAACATTCTCCGAACTCCATGAAGCCGCTTGACGATCAAATAACAAGACACCGACGTACTTGAAAGAGCTAGGCCAACTCGAGGCCGAAGACACGTGAAACTCGTGGGAGTAGACGCCTCATCAACAAGCAATTTAATGCGGCTCATCCTCCGGTGAACATAGTAAACAAAGGGAAAAAGGAAAGCCCCAACTACGAGCCACCAGCCAACGTGAAGCGCCGACGTAACGGGAACCCCACGAAAGACCGTCACTAAATCTCCCATGCAGCATCATGAGACCGAAGAAAATAACCTTGATTTCCCGTTTCCCATTGAGGAGGTGATTGACCTCCTAGAAGCCTGGGTTCAAGATGATGTTATCGGGCCCACCTCCCATACGTCTACCAACTGAGGCTGAGATGGCGAACCCCAAATACCGCTATTACCACAGGTTCGTTCACCACCCGACCCGGGGATTGCAACAGACTAAAGCATATTTTCAAAGAAAGGATAGAAGCGGGAGAACTCCAACTAGGAGACGAAAGAGTGCATGAGACCCACTCCCAATAAGAAACTGCGGGTCCTCTGGGGAATCCATGCACGAGACTGTACAATCCATGATGCAACATGTATGTGAAATCTCTATCTTTCCAAGGTGCGGCGCCAAGATATTTTCGAAGCTCTCAATCGCGTTGTATCCGCAAACGATTTTTTTTCTCTCCTCGAAAACCACGCCGGGGGCAAGCTTTCCAAACGGGCGGAACCAAAAGGAAAGCGGGACTGTTGACCACGTCCCGTTTAAGAGGTAACGAATTTGACGACACGCTCATCGACACTGACCTCCGACCACAACATCATTACTTTCAAGACACTAAAGGCGGCAGGATTTACAAAACAAGATGCTACATATTCCCGTCCGTGATTAAGAACTTGAGAGGAGAAACTTTGAACGCGCATGGCTACATCAACCCAGAGATCAATATGGGAGACGCTATAACGCATAGCAATTCCACATTGTCAAAGAACTAGATCATGACATGATATTGGGACGCTTTATGGGTGCTCGACAACAAAGCGAAATTGGATGTGCACCTCTGCCGACGTCCACGCCCGAAGAAATTTCCAACAAATTATCCCCTTGGTTATCGCATCAACGAACTATTGAAGGAACCAGGACATCCGGAGGGACCGTTGGCGCTAGCTCATGGTTTTCAAATGCAAGTAAGCCCGACCGAGCAACCTTTTCGCAACCAGTCTTTCCTTCCCCCATTCCGTCATGGGGACTCGGCACGATGACGGGCACTGTATTTGTCAAGAAATGTGAATGGGAAGCTGGACCATTTGAACATTTTGCAAGAAGCTTGGAAACTTCTATTGAAACCAACTGAAGCCAACACTCAAACGGTTGCATGACATTCGAACCGTTTTCAATCGGAGATGTAGTGGTTAGGAAAGCTCGTTTCAAGTTGGGAGGATGACAGTAAAAATGGCTATTCAAACTGATTCGCCCAATGAAAGATAAGACGAGATGTATACGGTTGCGGATACCCTTTTGGGAGGATATTGCGTCTCATCAATGCGGACACACACGGGCGTGATAATTCACTCGCGATGGCTCAAGGTCTCCAATCCCTAAAATGCTTTGTACTTCCCAATACTCCCCTTTTAGTATTTCCTTTAACAATTCCTCTTAGTAGTTGTACTCCCCCAAGATGAATACACCGTTTGTATTTTTCCCCGGGGATTCCCTTTTCCGTCAAAAAAAAAAAAAGGCATAAATACATCTCTTTCCAAGCAAATTCTCCAGATATCAGAGAAATACATCAGATAAACCCAGAAAACCATTGCAGAGCCATCATACCACAACCTCTTTCAAAAAATATATAGGAAGCAAAATGTTGGTGATGAAGAAGAACGTGAAAGATGAGTTTACGAAGAAAAAAACGTCGGGGAACTAAGCAGCTAACATAAATAAAAAAGGGAGGAACTAGCCCTCAAAGGATGGAGCACAAGTCCCTCGGGCAAGGCTACCTTCAAGCACTTCCCCGAAATCCTCGGTCAACAAAGGTTCCATTCAACGGTGTTAGCGAAAGAAGAACCTCAAAGATCCCATCCCGAAGCAACCACGAAAGAGCAAGTGTCCTCCCCGACGACCGGTCCAAGATACGCCACCATGACCCCCCCGATCACCAACTGACACCTTTGGCATCAACTTCAAAGGCTATTTCGTTTCCGTCATATGCATCGAAGGTTTTCTCATTGACACTTCTTGAAGAAAGTTTTTTGATTCATCCGCATCAAAATCAAGAATCATGGCGCTCTCCTCCAAGAGCCTCACACGTTCGCTTAAACTCTCAACCTAGAAACAGTTCGATCCGCCCCATACCCGGACCGAGGAAAGGCTTTGCCGCACTGAAACTTCTCAATATTCCAAGACTCTTCCTCGTTCTCTCGCCCCTCCTCCATGCTCACTGAACCCAAGAAAGTCCAGAACATGCACACATTCTTCATGGGGATAGATGAAAGGGAGGTCATAATGATTTCACTAGCTTCATGGAGCAGATTCAATCCCAACCAATGCCTCCTCAAGAGAAGAAGATCGATATCCGCCAATTCAAGTCCTTCTCCGAAGAGTTAAAGGCGCGGCCATCCACGGAGGTCCATCATACATCGCAAAAAATGGGAAAATGATCAAGTTCCATCCTATCTATACACATATAAAAAGAGGATAACATGAACATAGAAGAAGAATAAAACATACCGATATGATATTCTTAGCCCGAAAACCATAGTTTGGGTGCTTTTGCAAGAGTGAGACCTCGCGCCTTCACTTGGAGAATCCCAGGCATTTAGAGGATGATTTGTCTCTAGGCAAAGAAAGAAACTCAACAAGAAGAACCTTTTCTCAAACAAGGGAGACGGTACAATTGGGTTGGGTATGAATACGGAACCTTAAAAAAGGAAAGGAAGCAATGGGAGGGACATAACGCTTCCATATTTTAGCATGGATAATGCACGATGAAGTCACGCGCGTGAAGGAAGGAAAAATAAGGAAACTTTGCTATATGTAGAAACACCTACTCCCTCCTTGTTTAAACGGTCCCATCAAGCTCCGCGCCCGGTTCCCAATCTCCCAAGCCACACCGGTCCCACCAATTGCGCTAACTTCCCAATGACCGCCCAAGTCGCGCCAGCTAGCACGATCAGCTTCCCCACCTTGCGCCGGTCCCACCAGCTAGCACGCTCAGTTTCCCAACTCGCGTCAACTTCTCGATGCCGCCCAACTTCCTGTCTCTCAATGATGCTGACTTCCCAATTGAGCCAGCCTCCCGATTTGGGCTAAACTGCCAGAGGCAAGGATTCCAAATCCTATTTATAAAAGGTCGACAAGCCTCCTCAATTCTCTTTACGATTTCTTGCTGATAGTTTGTCACCATCTTATGCTTACCTCGCAACAAAGCTCTGTTCCGAGCTAAATAGGGGACTTAATGTTGATGGTGGTTTTTAAACAAAGGTAAAATCGTAAAACCCTAAATAACCTAACGTCTTAGGTGACACATTTATTAGAACATTTAATACATGTAGTCAGTAATTAATAGGGGTATTAATTTTTTCAAATTAGGGTTACAACGAGCAAAACCTAATTCACCTCGGTCCAATGTCAAATCATGCCTGCCACACACCTAGCCCAAGCTAGCCGCGCCATGCAAAACGCACTGCCTTGGCCCTAGCTGTGCTAGTCACACCAAACACGCCAAAGCATGCCAACCATGCTAGCCGCACCTCCATGTCAATGGCAAATCATGCCAGCCACACCTAGCCCAAGCTTAGCCGCGCCATGCCAAACACACTCTGCTTGGCCTAGCTATGCTAGTCACACAAGGCGCGCCAAAGCATGCCAACCATGCTAGCCGCACCTCCCAGTGCCAATGTCAAATCACGCCAAACCACACCTAGCCCAAGCTAGCCGCGCCATGCCAAACAAAATCTGCATTGGCCCTAGCTATGCTAGTCACACCAAACGCCGCCAAGAATGCCAACCATGCTAGACGCACCTCCGTGCCAATGGAAAATCATGCCACACCACACCTAGCCCAAGCTAGTCGCAGACCATGCCAAACGCACTCGCCTTGGCCCTAGCTATGCTAGTCACACCAAACGCGCCAAAGCATGCCAACCATGCTAGCCGCACCTCCGTGCCAATGGCAAATCATGCCAGCCACACCTAGCCCAAGCTAGCCGCGCCATGCCAAACGCACCTGCCTTGGCCCTAGCTATGCTAGTCACACCAAACGCGCCAAAGCATGCCAACCATGCTAGCCGCACCGCCGTGCCAATGGAAAATCATCCTAGCCACACCTAGCCCAAGCTAGCCGCGCCATGCCAAACGTACTCTGCCTTGGCCCTAGCTATGCTAGTCACACCAAACGCGCCAAAGCATGCCAACTATGCTAGCCGCACCTCTGTGCCAATGGCAAATCACGCCAGCCACACCTAGCCCAAGCTAGCCGCGCCATGCCAAACACACTCTGCCTTGGCCCTAGCTACGCTAGTCACACCACGCCAAGCCAAGCACCCTTACCTTGGCCCTAGCCACGCCATGCCAAAATGGCGCCCGCGCCTAGGCTTGCAAACCGCGCAACCTAGGCCAAGTTGGCCACGCATGCCATTGGAACATGCCAACACGCATCGCTGGTAGCTTTCCTTACCAGGCCGTGACCCAAATTGGACACGCATGCCATTGGCACATGCCAACACGCATTGCTGGTAGCTTTCCTTACCAGGCCGTAACCCAAATTGGCCACGCATGCCATTGGCACATGCCAAACGCACTCTGCCTTGGCCCTAGCTATGCTAGTCACACCAAACGCGCCAAAGCATGCCAACCATGATAGCCGCACCTCCATGCTAATGGCAAATCATGCCAGCCACACCTAGCCCAAGCTAGCGCCATGCCAAACGCTTTTTGCCTTGGCCCTAAGCTATGCTAGTCACACCAACGCACCAAAGCATGCCAACCATGCTAGCGCCTTTTGTAGTGCCAATGGAAAATCATGCTAGCCACACCTAGCCCAAGCTAGCCAGCGCCCATGCCAAACGTACTCTGCCTTGGCCCTAGCTATGCTAGTCACCAAACGCGCCAAAGCATGCCAACCATGCTAGCCGCACCTCTGTGCCAATGGCAAATCACGCCAGCCACACAGCCCAAGCTAGCCGCGCCATGCCAAACACACTCTTGGCCCTAGCTACGCTAGTCACACCACGCCAAGCCAAGCACCCTTACCTTGGCCCTAGCCATGCCATGCCAAAATGGCGCCCGCGCCTAGGCTTGCAAACCGCGCAACCTAGGCCAAGTTGGCCACGCATGCCATTGGAACATGCCAACACGCATCGCTGGTAGCTTTCCTTACTGTGCCGTGACCCAAATTGGACACGCATGCCATTGGCACATGCCAACACGCATTGCTGGTAGCTTTCCTTACCAGGCCGTAACCCAAATTGGCCACGCATGTCATTGGCACATGCCAACACGCATCGCTGGTAACTTTTCTTACCAAGTCGTGGCCCTAATGGCCGTGCGTGCCATTGACACAGGCCAACACGCATCGCTGGTATATTTTCTTACCAGGCCATGACCCTAATGGCCACGCATGCCATTGGCACATGCCAACACGTATTCTTTGGTAGCTTTTTCTTACAGGCCGCAGTGACCTTAATGGCCACGCATGCCATTGGCACATGCCAACATGCATCGCTGGTAGCTTTTCTTACGGTAGGTATTTTTCTAATGGCCGAGCATGCCATTGACACATGCCAACACGCTCATTTGGTAGATTTCATTACCTAGCCGTGTGGCCTTAATGGCCGTGCGTGCCATTGGCACATGCCAAACACGCACGCTGGTAGCCTAACTTGCAAACCGTGCAACCTAGGCCAACTTGGCCGTACGTGCCATTGGAACATGCCAAAACCCACTGGTAGCCTAACTTGCAAACCAGGTGCAACTTACCACCAAGGCATTCCGCACATGCCATTGGCACATGCCACACACGCCACTAGCAGCTCTAGCATTGCCACTTACACTCAACGCAACCTACCACCAAGGCATTCCGCACATGCCACCGGCACATTCCACACACGCCACTAGCAGACTCTGGCATTGCCACTTGCACTCAAGGTGCAACCCGCAACAAAGGCATTCCGCACATGCCACACGCGCCACTTGCACTCAAGGTGCTACCAGCACTCGAGACATCAACACAAACTGGGGATGCTTTCCGGGGTCTTGGTTTGGCGGGTCATAGCATGCGGCGTACACTACGCTCACATTAAGAAAACGTGAATAGGAATAAAGCGGTCAAACAAATGAGGAAATAATGGTGAAAATGTTTTCACCCTTAAACACCATGCGGTTACCACCTCCTCCCATTATTTCACCCTTTACTCTCTTCCTTCATGAGGCCAGGTGTGTTTCAATCTCGACTTGTATAAGTAAGTCTTACTTATTTCCACCAGACAACAAGTCTCGGTCGGGAGAAAAATACAACACTCTCAGAAAAGGCAACTTTGCAAGCTCTCCAAAAAGCTTTCATCTCTTTCAAGCTTCCGAAGCTTTCACTTTGATACAAGTCGAGACACTACTCTCCCAGAATTATTCTGGTCTCAACACCTTTCTTTGCTTCCCTCCCCAAATCAACCTTCTCTTCCACTTTGTGACCGAAGCAAGTCCTGGAACGGCCATTTCTTGGTTTAGGCCGGACTTGTACGGATTGATCTCTCGAATCTAGAAAGTGCTCACGTGCGGCACATTTGTTTAGGTTTAAACCAGTTTCTCACTCACCTACCGAATTTACCAAAATCGGCGGAAACGATTTTTACCCATAAACACCTATATAGAGTAGTATTTATAACGGACACCCAACCTAGCAATTGGAGATCCCATGGTTATCTAGGTTCAAAAGGATAACCAAGTTATAAATTTATACTCATAAAACACTTGTGAGAGTTACTCTCTTTCTCATTTCTATGATGAAACAGTATTGCCTGTCAGGTGGGAGGTTGAGAATTTATCTTAATGATTCTTATGGCTTAGTTTGACTAAGCAAAGTATGGCAGGATACTTTCAAATAGGATATCACCTATATGAGTGTGAAGTGTGGCCGCTTCTATGATAACTATAAGGCTAAGTTAATCTAGAGCACTCATGAAAACCAACATCGTTCGGGGCAGAAATGAACACAACCGAGAACCAGGTTATGTAAGGAAATAAACGGTGGGATATCTATTACATCGGTTTACATCATAAAGTTGGGCGGTTCAAGACATCTCGTTCACCGAACAACTAGTAAACCCGGTAGGTATTCACTACGGAAGATTCAAATCCAAAGCTATCTCTCCGATGCGGTGATGTTCCGCGCACAAACTCTTTCTAGTGTCTGCGCATTAGGTTTGCATGAATTTCAATTCAATGTGGGGATTGTTGTAAATTTGAATAGAAATTAAGTTAGTTACAACCAATTTGTGAAAGGTTTGTCTATTCATATAAACCCTTTCAAGGGATATGTCTCTCCACCAAGGGATGTGACTTTTCATGAAAGGACTTCTCCAAAAGTCACATATAAACCTATATAAGCCCCACATATTCTCCATTTCAAGTGTGTGTTTTTAGAGTCAATAAACTAGTACTAGAAATTTTAGAATCTGCATGTTGTCTTCAAGAGTTAAGAAGAGTTTGTGCTACATCTATTCGCGTTCGCTGTTCGGTGTTATCGAAGTGTTGCGAAAAACATCGAGGTATTGTTGAATGTTGGAGACATATGCCGCTAAACCTGTAACAACATTATATACGGGGCATCAAATGTCTTAAGCAAAGATATTACTAAGCCTCAATACACCCAAGTAAGTTTGTTTAAGTTTTATGATTGATCATGTTTTTCTATCCTTCTTTTCTTGTTTTGTTGTTGGTATTACGAAACGTAATACATAGATGAAAACCGTGTTACAAAGAGTTGTAACGGATCGGTGGATAATACACGAGTTGTATTATTGGAGAATCGGTAACGAAGATATTTATTCAACAACGACAAATCTTCTTTTCATTCATATTCAACTCAAAATAAATCTTTATGACCATTTCTTTTTATTTTATTTAATTTTGAAGTAATCGTGGAATCCTTCCTTATTCTTGGTGAGCTAGCAGAGCGTCAGCATACTATGCCGGCATCAAAGACGTGGTATTCCTAGTTGGGGAGTTTGCTTATTCCTTGATCGACCTTATTTTACTTTCAATATGGATATTAATTGTTCCAATTTTATTCTGATAATATTCTCCCAACGAGTCATAAATGTCAATACTCATCATTTTTAAGGTAAAATTTCTTAAAAGGTAATTGAGAACCGGTGTGAGAATAATAGCTGGTAAAAAGGATAACAGAAAATTTCAAGCTTCAACTGAGTAAACTGTTACCACCTTTCACAATAATATTTTCTTATTCGCCGGCCCTTTAGCTAAACGAGGTTCCACGATGTATACTACTATTATTCAAAGTCGGACACTTTCAAGTTTGAATTCCTTTCTTATTGACTGTTAAGCTATGGTATTCTCTGAAATCTCTTTGATATCATATTCCCCTCTTCAATAACTTCTCTATCCTCTCAAAGTAGATAGGTGAAGCAATGATGAAGAAAATATTTACGAGTTTGCTCTTGTTTCTAGCACTAATCATTTCTGTTGAGAGCAGATTCATTACGTTGCATGGTTCAGATCATACTGATGATAATCTGATTTCAGATGGAATCAGTAGTGTTAATAATGTTGGGAAATCAACAACAGCATCGTTTCAACGACACTCTTATTATTTACCAGAAGGAGTTTGTGAAGAGACTTACGGATTTTACCATGTACAACAACAGTGTTCGGAAATCTATTCTTGATCATTATCTATGGAGGACTTATGCTTGTTGCTGCTAGACTATTGTCTACGGGTAGTGAACTTCTTTTAGAGATCCTTGGTCCTGGCATTGTTGGTGGTCTTTTCTCCCTATGCTTGGTGCTCTTCCCGATGCTTTACTCATTCTTGGTACCTATTCTCTTTTCTCTTCCTATAATTTAATTATTCCCTATATATCTTCTTTTGGATTTTCCATTCTTCCAACTTGCTCGTAAAATCGTTTATTTAGTGTCAGTGGGTCTACACTTAAAAAAAAAAAAACAAAATCCTCAAAAACCGATTTCAAAAACTACAGCCTAATTGGGACGGTGAACCCGAATTTTTTCTTTTCCGCCATAGACCAAGTTTTGAGTGTAGTAAGTAAGTTCTTACATGTAAAAATGCATTAAGGGCACAAAAACATTTGTCAAGATTAACAGATACTTATGTAAAACTAAGCAAGGATTTGATTTTTGTAAATAATAGGGTTCTCAGATACCTTGGTGCATTTTGTCTAATAATATTACTCCTTCAGTCCCATTTTACCCGTTGAATTCCGTAGGAAAGGGATTTAACCGTGGGATGAATAGAATGATCGCTAACTATTGCTGTTCAATAAGCAATTTGACTGGTTTGACTAGTGTTTAATTTGATTAGTGCTGTAAAAAGATTTGGATTATATGCAGAAATGAGCCTCCTCCATACCCTCATTTTCATTTCTAGGCAATTTTTTTTATTTCTTGCTAGACTAGGCAAGTTAAACGGATTCCATCCACTTTAACTATCTCGGTCAATTTATCGCGTTGACTTGTCAATATCTCGCCAAAATATCATGTAGGGATATCTCATAGATGTGGTAAGATTACTGAAATGCCCTTGCCCACATGTGTCAATCTGAAATCCTAATCTAAGATCTGGAAATCTCGAAGATATTTGGAACGACTAAGATGGACGTTCATAGTCATTATTGCCACATGTGTAGACTTCTCCGACGTCCATCTAAGATGCGAGACATCTAGAGGTGATTATTAACGGCCATGATTTCTAATATTTCTCAAGCGTCCATCTTATATTCGTCTCTTGAAGAGACTCTTCCATATATGTTCTTCTTCCGTATCTTTGTTCTTCACCAACGGTTTTAAGTGGTGTTCAGTAACCACACATTCATTCATTCAGATTGATCTACTTCACCGCATTGCGGATCGGAATCATAGTTATTATCGAATGGGTTTTGCTAGGGTCTCATTGTTTGATTTGAATAGATGAAGAAATCGTGATGTAGAAACGATTATGAATGGGTTTTGCTTGAAGTTGGCCGGTGTGAATGAATCAGATGGAATTGAGTTCGAATTCAATAATAAGTAGATGGGTCGGTGGTAATTGTGTGGTAGTGTGAATCAATTAGGGTTTTGATTGAGAAGGCTGAGAAATTAGGATTTATGTGATGAGATGAAGAATCAAGAACAAAAGTGATATCTGTAATTTGGTGATTGATTAAAGATTAATGAAATTGAAGTTTGGGTTCGCCATCAATTACTACTCGAGATTCATCAACGAGGTTAGGGTTTTTCGTGTTTGAGTCGAATATCTTGGTTTTGTGATATGTACAAGCGGTAAAGAAATGAAATCATTTATGAGTTTAAGGCTCAACGGATGAATTAGAAGACTGGGTATGGATTCAAATCGAAATTGGCAGAAGATGGCACGAATTTGTGTGTTTGTTTGACTAATTTTCTAGACAAGAGAATGAGGGATCTGAGGCCGAGAAAATGGAGGAAATAGTCTCTTCTTTGTGGTGGTTCATCGGTTGAAGCTTAAGGAGATGCTTGTGAGACCGGATTTGAAGATGATGATTAAATGGGGTTCTCGAATATGAGATGAAAGGAATTCAAAGAAGTGAGAAATGGAAGAAGAATTATGCTCCTATAAGGTTGAACGAAGACCAAGCTAGATTGTGGCTGAGATGAATCGAGGAGAATGGGTCAGTGTTTGAATTGTAGTGTGGTGATTTTTGCAAGCTCTTTGCCATGGAGTAGGAATAGAAGGAGCTATGGTCATTTGTCAGGAAATGGTGGTGTTGCGGGTGACATATGACCAAGGAAGCTGGCTTGGGGATTGAGTGTCTTTGTAGTGAGAATATGACAAATTGCAATGGCCACGAGTTGGTATAGATGTATGTTAGGGTGCACTATTGTGCAGGAATTGAAGGAGAATTATTACAAGGAATAGGTAGGTGAGAAGAGTTGTATGGCGGTTCGGGTGGATTGATTATTTTGCGGTGAGGCATTACAAGGGAATGGTGATGGAAGAAACTTGCGAGGCATGGAACTCGGGGTTGAGTTGTATCTTGAGGTCTTGAGCTAGGAAGAAAGTCTTTGGTGCTATTGTTTACAAGGTGCGAGAATGGATTAATTACAATGAAATGAATGTGTATTGGAGCGGTGGTTTTGGCTTGAGAAGACAAGGTCGGGGCGGATCACAATGAATATTTCTGCCAAGTGTGATCTTTGGGAAGTTTGCGGGAACTAAGAAGTAGGTAAATATGGTGTTAAAGTCTACAACGAATGAGCTGAGCGGTGGCTGCAAGTGGTGGTAGTCTGAGGATGTACGACATGAGGTATTATTGGAGAAGGAATATAGCCTTTGGTGGTATTGTGTGGCGATTTGGGGTTGTGGATTGTTTAGCGGTTGAGATGAAGCTACAAAGAGAGAGATGCGAGATGCGTGAAAGGTGAGCCACGTAAAAGTTCCACGCAAGCAACTCCACATAAGTAGTGCCACATAAGTAATATGTGGTGACATATACAGAGTCAACATGGGTTGTTGGCCCAAAATAACCGATTCAAAGGACTTTTAGGTCTTTTTTAGTTACACCTAACGGTGCTAACTTTCCATCCATCACTTTTGGTCAAAACTTGCCTAGTTTAGCAATAAATAAAAAAAGTTGCCTAGAATTGAAAAGCCAAAAAAAATAGGCCTATTTTCAAAAAGCCCAAAAGATTTTTATCGGTCTTAGTGCTGTAAATTAGAGATACAACATTTTCTTTAAATTATGCACTCTTACATGGAAAAGGATTTTTAATAACAATTTTGTTCGAGTTATTCTGGCAATTTTTAGAAGCAATTTTGTAATCATTCCATACCACACAAACTGGATTTTAAGTTATATCCAGTCAATTTGTGCTGATTTTTTTTTTTAAGCATATTTGAGCTGATTTATTCACAGCTTCTGGGCAAATATGTTGGTTACTAATTACTCCCTATTCACAGTCTTACATGTTGCGTTACATGTTTTGTACAGTATCTGGAATATCCGGAACTAAAGAAGTTGCTCAAGAGCAGGTCCTAGTTGGAATGGGTTTGCTAGCTGGTTCAACAGTCATGCTTTTGACTCTTCTATGGGGATCTTGTATTGTTCTTGGAAAGTGCGATATTGAGGATTCAACTGCGGTAGATTTAAAAGATACCAAGAGATTAAGCTTACTAGGTATGCTCTTCTATATGTCTCATTTCTCGAACACTCCAAGTTCATCAAATCTAATTAGTAGGCTGTATCAGATTCTTATTACACAATTGCGTGTCCAATGCTGAGACATTAAATGAGATGTAATCCACAATGCCTTCTTTTTGCAGGTTCTGGTGTAACTGTGGATATTTGGACTAAATATGCTTCATGGATAATGATCATATCTGTTGTTCCATTTATTATTGTTCAACTACCACAAATACTCCATATAAACTCCGGAAGGCACTTAGTAGTTTTGATTTCACTCATTGTTTCGGTTACATTATTGATATCTTATTGTGTCTATCAGGTATGTTGCTTATTGTGAAATGATTTTCCAAGTTATTACTTACGAATGTGCTTGATGTACTTAATACTGAACTTTGACACACGTCTTTTTTGTTTTTTTTTATGTTGCAGGTGTTTCAACCTTGGATTCAAGGAGGAAGCTTGCATATGCTAAGCATAGTCATATAATGTCAGGAGTTTTAAGACATCTAGACCTTGTTGATAGGCTCATGACAGATGATGATTCTCCAAATATAGCTGCAATTAAAAGTGAATCCTTGTTATTATTATGCTTCTAGTTCTTGTCATTCTTTTCATTATGGTTGTTATTAGATCTGCTAACACGCACGTCTTATTCATTTTTCTTTTTTTGGATAATAACAGGATATTTAGATCGTTGGATTTAGATGATAAGCGAAACTTTATCGATTCATGATTACGAGCATTAGTTATAAAAATTCACTTTGCTGAGGAAATAGCACTTGATAAGGATGAAGATGTGCAAAAAATGCTTTTAGATTTTGATACATCTCGTGATGGTTGTGTTGATGAGACCGAGTTTGTCAAAGGAATCTCAATATGGCTTAATAAGGCGAGGCCCACAAAAGGATTCATAAATTTTACCAGGTATGTCATCTAATGGTTGTCAACTCTCTTGCATTTCCAGTTATGTTTTGCATCATTTGAACATGACATCTTCAAATAAATATATACAGCACACAAGGAAAGAACATGATCAACTGCTGGATAAAAGTGATGAGGTCGTAGAGGGTGTTGAGAATCCCAAGTGGATTTCCATTAAAGCTGGATTACTATTATTGCTGGGAGCACGCTATTGCAGCTGCATTTGCAGACCCTCTTGTGGGTAGTGTTAACAATTTCTCCACTGCCACGAGTATACCACCTTTCTTCATCTCATTCATTGTTCTGCCTTTGGCCACTAATTCCAGTGAAGCAGTGTCAGCACTTATATTTGCTAGCCGGAAGAAGAAAAGAACCGCTTCATTGACATACTCTGAGGTCAGTCTGTCTTTCTGTCTCTCATATATATACAAATCATAAAAGAAAATGATAGTCCAAAGCTAAACCTTTAACGGAATATGTGAAACTGTTTGTGCAGATTTATGGAGCAGTCACTATGAACAACATCCTTTGCCTTTCGGTATTCTTAGCTCTAGTATATGTGAGGGACTGTCCTGGGATTTCTCAGCTGAAGTACTAGTCATTCTTATTGTCTGCGTTGTTATGGGTCTTTTCACCAGCTTCCACACTACTTTTCCTCTTTGGACATGTTCAGTGGCATATGTACTCTATCCTTTCTCGCTCGTGCTGGTTTACCTTCTTGACTATAAGTTTGGATGGACTTAGACTTTGTTTAGTCCACCATAACTAGGATGAGAAAAGGTCATGTGATCAGATTTAACCTGTTCAGTTGTGTATTTTTATTATTGTGAGCTTTTTGGTGAACAGTGTCTTGATATATTGAACAAGAACTTGTGTAAGGGTAAATGCTCATGGCAGGTAAGACTTTTTGTGGCAGATCCCTTTTCAGTGGTGAAACCAAGATTTAATATTGAGTGAGGAAAAATTATTTTTTTGTATAAACATGTGCATTTTTATTTTATGAAAGCAATTCTGATTTAAACGATCTGTAGTTATGTCTCTCTACAATGCGGAGGAATGCAACCATTACGATGACAAATTTCTCTACATTCCAGCAGATAGCAAAGCCTTGACGGGCAGCGTATCCAGTTTAGATATTAATCAGTATGCGCCTAAATAATTTGTTTCGTCCTATTTTCTTCGGTTTAGAAGTCAATTCTGAAAGCCATAAACAAAAATAGATTTGCTTCACAATTCTTTTGTTTTTTTAATTTTAGAAGTATATAAATCTCAAATTTGTTACCAATCTTAAGTCTAGATATTTAGAAGCCTCTGCTTGGGGATGGCAATTTGCCTAGCCCAAACCCATCCCGTGGAGACCCATTCATATGGGTTGGGTTTTACCGTATAAGCGGGGAACGGGGCGGAGTGCACGGGAATCCCGGATATTAATGATGCGGGGATGGGGACGGGGATGGATTAAAATCAAAATGGGAATTTTTGGGAAGATACTTGAAGAAGACTATGATGAGATGATTAACATGGAGGAAGATGGTTAATAATGAGGAACTAAAATCGAAGAACCATAATTCTTAATTGTGGATCAATTGTTTCCTTTATTTTCCAGTTTTAGTTGGTTATGATAAACTTAAAATTTTAAAATGCACGCATATGTTATTATTATTGTTTGAAACTTTATAATTTTTTTTAAATTATTATTATTTACAAAATTTTAAATATTTATTGTAGTGTTATACTCCCTCAGTACCACATATATAGGTTGTTTATGGGTGAAAATCGTTTCTGCTGATTTCGGTAAATTCGGTGAGTGGTGAGCAGATTCAAACCCTAAACAAATGTCTTTGCACGTGAGCACTTTATAGGTTCAAGAGATCGATCTGTACAAGTCAGGCCTAAACCAAGAAATGGCCGTTCCGGACTTCAGCTTCGGTCACAAAGTGGAGGAGAAGGGGTTGATTTGGGGAGGAAGCAAAGAAAGGTGTTGAGGAGAGTAGTATCTCGACTTGTATCGGAAAGTGAAAGCTTAGGAAGCTTGCAAGAGATGGAAGCTTTTGAGAGAGCTTGCAAAGTTGCCTTTACGAGAGTGTAAGTGTAGTATATTTCTCTGACCAGGACCTTTTATGCAGTGAAATAGGTAAGACCTATTTATACAAGTCAAGATTGAAAACGTACCCTGGCCTCATGAAGGAAGAGATTAAAGGGTGAAATAATGGGAGGAGGTGGTAACCTCATGGTTTAATGGCGAAAACATTTTTCACCATTATTTCCTCTTTTATTTGACCGCTTTATTCCTTTTCACGCTTTCTTAATGTGAGCATAGTGTACGCTGCATCTTTGTGACCGTGAAACCAAAACCCTAAAGAAGCATCCCCAGTTTGTGTTGATGTCTCGAGTGTTGGTTGCATCTTGAGTGCAAGTGGCGCTCGCTAGTGGCGCGTGTGGCATGTGCCAATGGCATGTGCGGAATGCCTTGGTGGTAGTTTGCACGGTTTGCAAGTTGGGCTACCGGGCGTGTGTGCTTGGCATGTCTTGCGATGGCATGTGCGGAATGCCTTGGTGGTAGGTTGCACGGTTTGCAAGTTAGGCTACCAGCGTGTGTGTTTGGCATGTGCCAATGGCATGTGCGGAATGCCTTGGTGGTAGGTTGCGGTTTGCGAGTTAGGCTACCGGCGTGTGTGTTTGGCATGTGCCAATGACATGCGTGGCCATTAGGGCCGTGACCTTGATAGGGAAACTAGTTAGCGAGCATGTTGGCATGTGCCAATGGCATGCGTGGTCGTTAGGGCCGTGATTTTGCTAGGGAAACTAGCTAGCGAGCATGTTGGCATGTGCCAATGGCATGCATGGCGTTAGGGCCGTGATCTTGATAGGGAAACTAGCTAGCGAGCATGTTGGCATGTGCCAATGGCATGCGTGGCCGTTAGGGCCGTGATTTTACTGGGAAACTAGCTAGCGAGCATGTTGGCATGTGCCAATGGCATGCATGGCCGTTAGGGTCGTGATTTTGATAGGGAAACTAGCTTGCGAGCATGTTGGCATGTGCCAATGGCATGCGTGGCCGTTAGGGCCGTGATTTTGCTGGGGAAACTAGCTAGCGAGCATGTTGGCATTTGCCAATGGCGCGTGCGGCCATGTTGACCTAGTTGCAAGTCTTGCAAACCTAGGGGGCGCTATGTTTGGCGTGGGCCCAAGGCATAGCGGCTTGGCGTTGTTGCCATTACGCAGGTGCGGCTTGGAAATATGGCTTGCGGCATGTGTTGGCATGTGCCAATGGCACATGCGGCCATGTTGACCTAGTTGCAAGTCTTGCAAACCTAGCGCTATGTTTGGCGTGGGCCCAAGGCATAGCGGCTTAAATATAGCTTGCGGCACGTGTTGGCATGTGCCAATGGCACGTGCGGCCATGTTGACCTAGTTGCAAGTCTTGCAAGCCTAGGCGCTATGTTTGGCATGGGCCCAAGGCATAGCGGCTTAGAAATATGGCTTCCGGCGCGTGTTGGCACATGTTTGGCATGGTTGCCATGTGCGCGTGCGGCCATGGTTTGGCAAGTTGCCATCTTGCAAGACTATGCGTCTTGTTTGGCATGGTTGCCATGGTGCGCAGCAGCATGGTTGCCATGGTTTGGCGTTGATTGTTTTGCCATGGTATGCGGGAGTGCGGCTTGGTTTGGCATAGTTGCCATGGTGCGCAGAGTGCGGCTTGGTTTGTCATGGTTGCCATGGTGCACGATATGCGGCTTGTTTTGGCATGGTTGCCATGGTGCGCGATGTGCGGCTTGTTTTGGCATGGTTGCCATGGTGCGCAGATATGCGGCTTGTTTGGCATGGTTGCCATGGTGCGCAGATGTGCGGCTTGGTTTTGGCATGGTTGCCATGGTGCGCGATGATATGCGGCTTGTTTTGGCATGGTTGCCATGGTCGCAGTATGCGACTTGGTTTGGCATTGTTGCCATGGTCGCGATATGCGGCTTGTTTTGGCATGGTTGCCATGGTGCAGTGCGGCTTGATATGTGACTTGGTGCGCATGCGGCTTGGTTTGGCATGGTTGCCATGGTGCGGCATTGTTGCCATATGCGGCTTGGTTTGGCATTGTTGCCATGGTGCTAGTGATATGCGGCTTGGTTTGGCATTATTGCCATGGTGCGTGATATATGGCTTGGTTTGCATTGTTGCCATGGTGCGAGGGGTGCGGCTTAGTTTTGGAATTAGGGTTACGTGTTGAAAACCTAATCCGGTATTTTGAAAATAAAAAATACCCCTATTAATTATTTACACCTGAGTTAAATGCTCTTATTTAATGTATTGCGGGTAGCACTAGGTCATGGGGTTTTACGATTTTACCCCTTGTCTAAAAACCACCATCAACATTAAGTCCCCCGTAGCTCGGAACAGGGGCTTTGTTGCGAGGTAAGCATAAGATGGTGACAAACTATTAACAACAAATAGTAAAGAAAATTGAAAGGAGGCTCGTCGACCTTTTATAAATAGGATTTGGAATCCTTGCCTCCGGTCGTTTTGCACAAGTCGGAGAAAATTTGGCACAATTGGTGGGCCGATGCAGCTTAGGCGATTTGGGAAGTTGGCGTGAGTTGGGAAACTGAGTGTGCTATTTGGTGGGAGCGCGATGTGTAGAAGCCGTTCGTGCTTGAGGCGTGACTTGGGCGGCATTGGGAGGTCGGCGCAATTGGTGGGGCCGGTCCAATCTTGGAAACCATGCTTGCGGGGTGTGACTTGGGCGGCATTGGGAAGTCGCAATTGGTGGGGCGGTCCAATCTTGAAACCATGCTTGCGGGCGTGACTTGGGCGATGGCGTGTCTTGGCTAAGCGATGTGCTAGCTGGTAAGACCGATGTAAACAAGGAGGAGTTTCTTCCGATAGCAAAGTTTCCTTATCTTGCTTTCCTTCACGTGCGGCTTCAATTAGGGCATTATTCATGCTAAAATCAGCGTTATGTCTCTCATTGCTTCCTTTTCCCTTTTTAAGGTTCGCATTCATATCCAAAAAATAATAGCATAAATCTCCTCGTTTGAGAAAAGGGTTCTTCTTGTTGATTCCCTTTTCCTTTGCTTTGCTGGGTGCGTTTTCTTCTTCTTCCCCTTTTTTTTTTGCCATCCTCTTTTTGTATGCGTGTAGACAGGATGGAATTTGATCATCTTTCCATTTCTTGCAGTGTATGATGGGATCTTCCAGAGGCGGCCGTGCCTTTAACCTTTTGGGAAAGGACTTCAGAATCGGCGGAGATCGATCTTCTTCTCTAGAGGGGGTATCGGTCGGGGTTGAATCTTTGTTCCATGAAGCTAATGAAATTATTAAGGACCTCCTCCCATCTATCCCCGAAGAACAGGTGCATATTCGGACCCCCTTGGGTTCGGTGGACGCGGAGGAGAACGCCATGGTTCTCGATTTTGATGTGGATGAATCAACAAACTTTCTTGAAGCGTCAATGAGAAAACTTTCGAAAGAGCGTATGATAGGAGCGAGACAACCTTTGAAGTTGATGCCAAAGGTGTTATTGACGATACGGGAGGCGTCATGGTGGCGTATCTTTGGAATAGTTATCGGGAGGACACTGCTTTCTGCTCTGTGTCGTTGCTCCGGGATGGGATGTTAAGGTTTGCATTGCTAAAGTCAGCCGAGTGGAACCTTTGTTGCCCGAAGGATTCTGGGGGAAATGCTTGAAGATAGCTTTGCCCGAAGAGACTTGCGCTCCAGTCCTTCGAGGGCTAGTTCCTCCTTTTGTTTTTTTACGTTATTTGTTTAGTTCCACTGATGTTTTTCCCTTCTCTTTTTTTTTGTAAACACATGTTTCCCTTCTTCTTCATCAGTAAACCTTTTGCTTCATATATATATATTTTTGAAAGGGGTTGTGGTATGATGGCTCTGCAATGGTTTTCTGGGTTCTTGTGATATATTTCTCTGATATCTGAAGGATTGCTCAGGAAGAGATATATTTATTTTTTATTTTTTTTTTTTTGACAAAGGGTAGATCTCGGGGAAAAAATACAAACGATGTATTCATCTGGGAAGTACAACTATTAAGAGGAATGATTCAAAGGAAATACTGAAAAGGGAGTGATTGGGAAATATGACATTTTAGGGATTGGATTCCTTGAGCCATCGCGAGTGAACTATCACGCCTTCGGGTGTGTCGGTATTGATGAGCTTGCAATATCCTCCCAAAAGGGTATCCGCAACCAGGTATAGCTCGCCTTCACCTTCCTCGGGCAAATCCATCTTTACTGTCATCCTCCCAACTTGAAACGAGCTTTCCTTAATCACTATATCTCCGATTGAAAACGGGTTCAGACGTCGTGTAATCATTTGAGCCTTGGCTTCGTTGGTTTCCGCCGAAGCTTCCAAGCTTCTTGCAAAGTGTTCGAATGGTCCAGCTCCCCATTCACATTTTTTGACTGCGTTCGTGCCGGTTGTTGCTTGAGTCCCCATGTGAGAATGGGGAAAGAAAAGGTCGGTTGCAGAGAAGGTTGCTCGGTCAGACTTACTTGCATTTGAAAATCATGGGCTAGCGCCAACGGGTCCTCTTCGGACGCTTGGGTTCCTTCAATAGCTCGTTGATGTGATAACCCATGGTACGATTTCTTTGGGAATCCCTTGGGCGGGGATGTCGGCAGAGGGTGTACGCCCGATTTTGCCTTGTTGTCGAGTGCCCATAAACGTCCCAAAATCATGTCATGATCTAGTTCTTTGACGATGTGGAACTTACGTGCGTTATAGCGTCTCTATCTCGATCTCTAGGTTGATGTAGCCATGCGCGTTCAAAGCCTTTCCTCTCAAGCTCTTAATCACGGACGGGAAATAGGTAGCGTCTTGCTTTGTAAATCCGGCTGCCTTTAGTGTCTTAAAAGTGATGATGTTGTGGTCGAGGAGGTCATGTCGATGAGCGTGTCGTCAAGTTGAGTACCTCTTAAACGGGACGTGGTCGCAGTCCCAGTTCTCCACTTCGCTTGTTTGGGAAGCTTGGGCCCTTGGCGTGGATTCCGAGGGGAGAAAAGACGTTTCCGGATACAACACGATTGAGAGCTGCGAAAATATCTTGGCGCTGAACCTTGGAGAGATAGTGAATTTCGCATATATGTCGCATCATGGATTGCCTGTCTCGTGCACGGAGTCCCAGGGGAACCGCAGTTTCTTATTGGGAGTGGGTCTCGATGCACTCTTTCGTCTCCTATTTGGAGTTCTCCGTGCTTCTATCCTTTCCTTGAAAATATGCTTTAACCGTTGCAATCGCTAGTCGGGTGGTGAACGAACTGTGGTAATAATGGCGGTATTTGGGATTTGCCATCTCGGCCTCGGTTGGTGGACGTCTAGGCGGTGGCGGTCGATGACATCATCTTGAACCCGAGGCTTCTAGGAGGTCAATCACCTCCTCGATGGGGAATGTGGAAATCAAGGACATTTTCTTCGGTCCCACGATGTTGCACAAGATTTTTAGTGGCGATCTTCCGTTGCGATGGCTCCCGTTGCGCCGGCGCTTCACATTTGGTGGTGGCTCGTAGTTGCGGCTTTCCTTTTTCCTCTTTCGTTCACTATGTTCACGGAGGATGAGCAGGCATTAAATTGTTTGGTCGATGAGGCGCCTACTCCGCGAAGTTTCGTGTCGTCTTGATTAGAGTTGGCCTAGTCCTTTCCAGTAATGCTGGTGCTGTTGTTGCAGATCGTCTGG
Organism: Papaver armeniacum; assembly: GCA_023531295.1. Classification (NCBI taxonomy): domain Eukaryota; kingdom Viridiplantae; phylum Streptophyta; class Magnoliopsida; order Ranunculales; family Papaveraceae; genus Papaver; species Papaver armeniacum. The sequence continues at coordinate 24,804 of JAJJWW010001413.1, forward strand.
CGGCCTCATGGAGTTCGGAGAATGTTTGGAAACGCAAGTTTTCTAGCAGGGCGCGGTAGATCGGGACCATACCATTGATGCACGCGTTTACCAATTGTTGCTCGGTCACGTTTGGGTCGTGGCGGTCGAGTGTGAACCCTGAACCTTTTGACGAAATTATTCGGATGTTCGTTATCCCACTTTGGTACATTCTCCAGGTCCGAAAAGGTAACTTGTTCGGACACGAAGAAATACTTCAGTAAACGCGGTGACCATGCTACTCCGGTTGGGAATCTTTGTTCGGTGGGATGTTGTTGTACCATGTATACGCCCTTAGGTAAGTGATTTTGAAAATTCCCTTAAACGAAGAACGTGATTATATTCATGTTCACCCGGGATTCCAGGGAAGCGAGAAACATGTTCGCGTGCATTCCGGTACCATCATACGAAGGGTAAATTGAGGGGAAGAGTACCCCCTTGGGAGAGGATTCTGTATTTCGGACGGGTAAGGGGTTGGTGATGATGTACATCGAACTCATCATGCTTGATTCGGTCACGTAGGATTTGTTCCAAATCCTCTCTCGTGAAGAAATTTGGTGGTTGATTTCTCTCCAACGGGACTCTAGTGCGAGTTTCTTCATCCGTGGAGGCGTGCCTGTTAGAGGTGCCGGCGTCAGGGTTGTGGGGAGATGTTTCTAGGCGTCTCTGGAGGATCGACTCACGGGGTCAGTCGCTCTGTCGGGGTTTTGAGAAAGGTGAGCACCTCCTTTTGTGTTGAAACCATGTCTGTCTGGGCTCGGCGGCGTCTCCTTCGTTCCATCAAATCGGCGATGGTGACGTAAAGGGCGACTTCCTCTAGTCCCTCAGGTCTCTCGTCCGCCAAGGGTAATTGGAGCCTTAGTTGTCGGAGGCGCCATCTTGGAAGAAGCATTCGGGGTCGCGATGGCGGCCCTAGCCACTGGTGGATGGGGGCGTGACACGAAGTGATATTCTCGTTGCCGTGATTAGAGGGTTGTGCGGAGACGCTAGAGGAGGCAATGCTGGCCCCGTGATAGGCGGTGTTACACTTGAAGGAGTGCATTCGATGTTGTTGTTGTCTTTGGTGAAGTAACAATGTTATGGGGAGACGTCAACATGGGAATGCGTTCTGCGTTGATGTTTCTCTGCCCCGCTCCGGATCCGAGTTCCACCATGTTGGGATTTGACGTTCGGGAAACGAAATCGGGAGTTGGAGTTGATATTGTAGCCGATAGTTCAATCCTCCCATTGTGGTCGCCAATTGTTTATGGGTGAAAATCGTTTCTGCTGATTTGGTAATTTGGTGAGTGGTGAGAAACTGATTCAAACCCTAAACAAATGTGCTGCACGTGAACACTTTATAGGTTCGAGAGATCGATCCGCAAGTCCGGCCTAAGCCAAGAAATGGCCGTTCTAGACTTGCTTCGGTCACAAAGTGGAGGAGAAGGGTTGATTTGGGGAGGGAAGCAAAGAAAGGTGTTGAGGAGAGTAGTATCTCGACTTGTATCAGAAAGTGAAAGCTTAGGAAGTTTGCAAGAAATGGAAGCTTTTGAGAGAGCTTGCAAAGTTTCCTTTCTGAGAGTGTAAGTTTAGTATATTTCTCCTGACCGAGACCTTTTATCGGTGGAAATAGGTAAGACCTATTTATACAAGTCGAGATTGAAATTTCCCTGGCCTCATGAAGGAAGAGAGTAAAGGGTGAAATAATGGGAGGAGGTGGTAACCGCATGGTTTAATGGCGAAAACGTTTTTCACCATTATTTCCTCTTTTATTTTGACCGCTTTATTCCTTTTCACGCTTTCTTAATGTGAGCGTAGTGTACGCCCGCATCTTTGTGACCGCCTAAACCAAAACCCTAAAGAATCATCCCCCAGTTTGTGTTGATGTCTCGAGTGTTGGTTGCATCTTGAGTGCAAGTGGCGCTGCTAGTGGCGCGTGTGGCATGTGCCAATGGCATGTGCGGAATGCCTTGGTGGTAGTTTGCACGGTTTGCAAGTTGGGCTACCAGCGTGTGTGCTTGGCATGTGCCGATGGCATGTGCGGAATGCCTTGGTGGTAGGTTGCACGGTTTGCAAGTTAGGCTACCAGCGTGTGTGTTTGGCATGTGCCAATGGCATGTGCGGAATGCCTTGGTGGTAGGTTGCACGGTTTGCGAGTTAGGCTACCAGCGTGTGTGTTTGGCATGTGCCAATGGCATGCGTGGCCATTAGGGCCATGACCTTGATAGGGAAACTAGCTAGCGAGCATGTTGGCATGTGCCAATGGCATGCGTGGCCGTTAGGGCCGTGATTTTGCTAGGGAAACTAGCTAGCGAGCATGTTGGCATGTGCCAATGGTATGCATGGCCGTTAGGGCCGTGATCTTGATAGGGAAACTAGCTAGCGAGCATGTTGGCATGTGCCAATGGCATGCGTGGCCGTTAGGGCCGTGATTTTGCTGGGGAAACTAGCTAGCGAGCATGTTGGCATGTGCCAATGGCATGCATGGCCGTGACCTTGATAGGGAAACTAGCTAGCGAGCATTTTGGCATGTGCCAATGGCATGCGTGGCCGTTAGGGCCGTGATTTTCTTGGGGAAACTAGCTAGCGAGCATGTTGGCATGTGCCAATGGCGCGACGGCCATGTTGACCTAGTTGCAAGTCTTGCAAACCTAGGGCGCTATGTTTGGCGTGGGCCCAGGCATAACCGCTTGGAATTTGGCGTTGTTGCCATGGTGCGGGGTGCGGCTTGGAAATATGGCTTGCGGCATGTGTTGGCATGTGCCAATGGCACATGCGGCCATGTTGACCTAGTTGCAAGTCTTGCAAACCTAGGGCGCTATGTTTGGCGTGGGCCCAAGGCATAGCGGCTTAGAAATATGGCTTGCGCCGCGTGTTGGCATGTGCCAATGGGCACGACGCCATGTTGACCCGAGTTGCAAGTCTTGCAAGCCTAAGGGCGCTATGTTTGGCGTGGGCCCAAGGCATAGCGGCTTAGAAATATGGCTTGCGGCACGTGGTGCGCGGGTGCGGCTTGGTTTGGCATGGTTGCCATGGTGCGCAGAGTGCGGCTTGGTTTGGCATGATTGCCATGGTGCGCGCAGATGCGGCTTGTTTTGGCATGGTTACCATGAGTGCGCAGAGTGCGGCTTGGTTTAGCATGGTTGCCATGGTGCGCAGATGTGCGGCTTGTTTTGGCATGGTTGCCATGGTGCGTGAGATGCGGCTTGTTTTGGCATGGTTGCCATGGTGCGAGAGTGCGGCTTGTTTTGGCATGGTTGCCATGGTGCGTGAAGATGCGGCTTGTTTTGGCATGGTTGCCATGGTGCGCTTGAGATGCGGCTTGTTTTGGCATGGTTGCCATGGTCCGCAGAGTGCGGCTTGGTTTGGCATGGTTGCCATGGTGCGCGAGATGCGGCTTATTTTGGCATGGTTGCCATGGTGCGCGATGCGGCTTGGTTTGGCATGGTTGCCATGGTGCGCAGAGTGCGGCTTGGTTTGGCATTGTTGCCATGGTGCATGCAGATGCGGCTTGGTTTGGCATTGTTGCCATGGTAACATTATTGCCATGAAGATGCGGCTTGGTTTGGCATTGTTGCCATGGTGCGCAGGTGCGGCTTAGTTTTGGAATTATGGTTCGTGTTGAAAACCCTAATCTGGTATTTTGAAGAAAAAATACCCCTATTAATTATTTACACCTGAGTTAAATGCTCTTATTTAATGTGTTGCGGGTAGCACTAGGTCATGGGGTTTTACGATTTTACCCCTTGTCTAAAAACCACCATCAACACTCCGTACCGGGCCAGGCGATGAACCGTTGAAGTTGACTCAAAGCCACCGACTCCTATGTCGATTGTCACGAACCCGAGGGACCGAGACATTATCGTAATTGTCGTCCTTCCCTGCAAACAGTTTATATTTAATTTTTTAACCCTTCCTTAGGGTTTTAAAAATAATGTCCGATCGAAAAAGAAAAATAAAGTCCAAAAGTGTCCAAAAATAAAAGAAAAAGTTACAACAATGAAACCCTATTTGATTTCTAAAAATAAAAAGAAATAAAGTCTAAATAAAATAAATATATACAAAATCTTCTTTACGCCTTGGACTCCTCTTTTCTTTCCTTATTTGGCGATGCTTTCCTTTTATAGCACTTGTTCTTTCCTTGTAGCTTCGCTCCAAATCTGAAAAGAATCAAAAAAAATACCAAAGGCGTAAAAGGGAACAAAAAAATAAACCTAAAACAAATCTAAATACAAGTCCGCGTCAAGTGCACCAAAAATTGATGTAATTTTAAAGTGATAAGTAAAAGTGGTTCGTTTAAGACTTGTAGAGATTTGATTTGAGACTTAATATTAGAAAAATATACAAGAGGTTGTCACAATATAGAGAGGTCTCGAGACTCGTGATTCCACCATTAATCAAAATCGAGTGATGCATATATTGATTCTTAACAATTATAGCTCTTTTATGGACTATATTTCTTTACCAAAAGTAGTTTTGTAAAACATTAATTGTAAATCACAAGAATGGCGCATCAAAGCTCTAAGTCTAAGGATACGCCATCAAACGAAATCACAAATAATTAGTAAAAATCATAAATCAATTGAATCAAGTGCAAAAGGTCATAAAGAATCAAATATAGTTACCAAACCGTTGTGAAATAAAGCTTCCTCCTTCGTCCCAGTGATGGGGCTTAGCTCCTCATGCTCAAAACACACCCAAAATAATAATTCATAGCTCAAAAGGTGTTTTTATGAAGAAATAATAAATACACGAGATTTGTAACGCTCGTATAGGCGTCACACAATCACATGATAGTTTTGCAAATCGAAGATAATAGTTACTAACGGACTGATCACTGTAACTGTTTAAATATAAGACCTTGATCGGGACTGTTTCACATGCGGCTAAATGTTCTTGATTTAGGGTTCTTGAGAAAGACATACAGAAAGTGTAAGTCTGCAACTCTTATCCTTCTTCTTCACCTGCTGCTGCTACTTCTCCTCTGCAGCGTTTCGTTCTTCACATCAACCACCCCAAACTCTCGACTCTCCTTTGAACCTCAGCCCAATCTATATATATACCACAGGACTCAAAATATCCGCGGAAATTTCTTCCAAACCTAATTCTTTTTTTCCTCGGCCAAAAGTCACGGGACTTGGCTCTTTTTCTCTTCTCTGCGTGTCTGTAAGTTGTAAAACTCTTTCTAGGATAGAAATAAATCTCACGAAGATATCCTAGCCTTATCTCCACACGTAACTTCCATATTTGGAATCAACACAAACCCGTAATAGCTCACTACCCTGTTTTATGAGAAGTTCGTGTAAACTCCCTATTTCATCGAATCTAAAACACCTTTCAGTCCTGTTTTGATATATCCACCCAATCTTAAGTGAAGCCCATGAAAATCTCCAAAGAACATGATTGAAAATTCGATCCACAAAGCCCGAGAATATCTGCCCCTGTTTTATCGTACATGACCATATCTCCCTTCTCTTTCGAACTAAAACTCATTACCAATCCTGTGCTGTCCTAACAGGATCAAACCAATACAAATCTGTGAAAAAGAATCCAAGTAAATCTCTCCCATATCAACCATAAATCCGAGATCCTTGCTTTCCCTGTTGTGATGAGATGAATACGGAACCTTGATTATACATCCCATGTTTAGTTGTAATAGACAACTAAGAAATCAAACCCGCGTGAAAACCCGAGTAAATATCATCCAAAACCCAAACCAGGAATACGCAGAAAGCTTGAACTTTCCCGCCAATTCTGTCTCTTCAAAGCAAAGGGATGGAGTCCCCCAACCGGAGTAGGGGTGGCGATTGCATTTGCCTTGGGAGTGTCCTGGGGTGCCCCTTAGTAATTTGGGTACCCCTTATCCATAGTGAGAGTCCGATTAGCGGGTGTCCTCCGTGCGCTTTTACTAACTTTTCGAGCCGATTTTAGCAAAAAAATTATTGGCCAAAAATACCTACACACGCATAAAACACCATAATAAGTACAAACATGAGCACTAACAATATATAGAATCGAGACAAATTAGACACAAAAATGTGTCTATCACGGAGCGGATGAATCGTACCCTTATGGAGAGAGCACTGTGCATGTTATCCAATCTTTGGTTTGGGTAAAGAATTTTGGGTCAAGTAGTAAATATGACGTGCTATCTCATTAATAGATCACCATCGGTTGTTATTGAGTTGAAGACACCTATGGAGGTATGGTGTCAATTTGCTAATTATGATTCCATTAGAGTTTTTGGATGCCCGACTTACTGATAGACGAATTTATGTGTCTATTTTAGTCTCAATTTGTAATGTTAGTACTCGATTTTGCGCTTATTTTGGTATTTTATGTCTTTGTAGGTGTTTTTGAGAAATAAGCTTTTACGGGAAAATTGGCTCGAAAAGTGGTATTTGCGCTCGTGGGAGAAAATTACTATTCGGACCCCTCATTTGGATAAGGGCACATCAATTACTAAGGGGCGACCTCTTGCTATTCGCACCCCGGAAACGGATAAGGGCACTCATCTTCTCAAATTCAAATATGAGATTTGGCGGGAAGTTTGCTTTGCTTCTGCGGATTTTTCATGAACACATTTGGACTAGATTTCTTGAGACTCAATGGCGGGTGTGATGGGATGAACTGTTAGAGTATAACAGGTTGATATGGGCATTTGGATCGAGTAAATCAAATTGTATGATCGAGTTGGCTCAAACGGGGAGAAGTTATCACGGGTTTAGTTTTTAAGGGATCCGTCGAATTTCATGGAGATTCGATCGGCTGGATTTAGTTGATATGGGCCTAGTAAGCCTAAAAGAGAAGGTATGGGTGATAGTTTCGATTAAATTAATTCTGGATAGTTGTCTTGGAGCAAAACATAGTGTGTGGAATATATAGGGTTCTGTTTGGCTTATTTTCGGAAATCCAGTGAGACTAAAACGCAGATAAACTTTCCTAAGATTCACATATACCTGATAGAGAGTTTGGAAAAGATTTGACAGCTCGGAAACGCGTAAAACGATTCGGCAGAGAGATTATTGCCGTGGCTTGCATGGAAAGAAAGAGAAGAATTTTAATCGGGATTTTTAGGTTTCCGAGGGATATAAAAGGTGTAGCCGAGTTCCAGGGAGGGGGATGAAAGTTTAGGAGAAGTTAGGGGTAGTTTAGAACACCACAGAGATCAACAGGAGGAGTTGCAGGAAGTCGAGTTCTGCTGGTGTAGAAGGAAGAACACGAAGAACATTAGACCCTTTAGAGCAGTCTTTTATTTACAACATATCTCTTCTATTATTTCCTGTAACGATTTATATTGCGACAATTCTTCAGTAATGATCGGTTTGTAACTTTTTGTTAAACGTTGCAAACGGTCTGCTCTAGTAGTTCTCTCTTGTTTTTCACCCTTTTGAGCTATGAACACTTACTTTGAGCACGTGAATAACATGAGGATCTAAACCCCATTGCTGAGGCAACGGAGGAAGCCATTTTTCCAATTATTATGTGGTAATCTCTATTTTTAATGATTTTTGCAATTTCTTTTATGATTATTTGCACTGAACTGAAATCTAATACATGATTCTGATTAAGTGGTTGTGTTCTCAATTGATGGATCATGCTTAGGTTGAGTCTTTTGACGGTCCATGCTTTCGATTTACAACTATTGTTTTGAGAATCTATTTGTCTAGGCAAAAATATTAGAATCACTTTAAATGTAAAGAGATGCATGAATATTGATTAGATTAAATCACATAAAAATTGGAGTTTGGTGGAATCCTGAGTATCAGTGCTTTTAAAATCTTGATAACAACATCATCTTGAGTTTTCTATTTTGAAATATAATTCTAAAATAAAATCTTTACAATCCCGAGTTGAACGAATCTCTTCTTACCACTTTACAAACAACTTCAAAATCACATTACTTACTATCATGTTAGAGAGAGTAAGTTAGATCCTAGAGCGAAGAAGGCCATATACATTGGAGTTGAAGATGGAGTCAAGGGTTACAAGTTGTGGTGCGAAGAAAGTCACAAAGTTGTTATTAGAAGGGATGTTACTTTTGACGAAAAATCTTTGTTACACCCTAGCAAAGAAACTATAACTCAAGTGGAGATTGATACTCAGGTGGAGGTAAATAATGGTGAATCTGGGGAGGAAAAAGAAATTCCTCAAATTGGTTCTACATCTCAAGAAGATGCAGTTGAGGAGGAGGTTCAAGATGAAGAATCTCAGCAACAACAAGATGTTATTTGTTTAGCAAACAATAGCGAACTACGCAACAGGAAGCCACCATCATGGATGGATGATTATGTAGCATTTGCTTTTATGGCTTATGGAGATGAGCCATGCACTTTTCAAGAGGCGATGAAAGACTCCAATGTTGAAGAATGGCAAGCAGCTACGGAAGAAGAAATGAATTATCTACACAAGAATGAAACTTGGGAACTAGTAAAGTTGCCTAAGGATAGTAAAGCAATTGGTTGCAAGTGGGTGTTTGTGAATAAAGAAGCAATTCCAGGTACAAATAGCATACGGTATAAGGCGCGTTTGGTAGCTAAAGGTAATGCACAAAGGGAAGGTGTTGATTACAATGAAATATAATCTCCAGTTGTAAGACACACTTCAATCCGTACCTTATTAGCTATAGTGGGATCCTATGACTTGGAGTTAGAGCAACTCAATGTCAAAACAGCGTTCTTACATGGTACTTTAGAAGAGGACATTTTTATATCACAGCCCGAAGGATATGTTGTTGCAGGTAAAGAAGAGTATGTATGCAAATTAAAGAAATCATTGTATGGGCTCAAGCAATCGCCTAGACAGTGGTATAAGAGATTTGATACATTTATGAAGGAACAAGGGTTCACACATAGTCTTTATGACAGTTGTGTGTATACAAAGAAGTTACAAGATGGTTCTTTGATTTTTCTACTCCTTTATGTGGATGATATGCTCATTGCTGCGAAGAGCATGGTGGATACTGAGAGGTTAAAATCTCAATTAAGTAAGGAGTTTGAAATGAAGGATTTGGGGGATGCTAAGAAGATACTTGGAATGGAAATTCAAAGAGACGGGAAAAATGGCATATTGTGTCTTACACGGAGACAATATCTAGAAAAAGTTCTAGAAAGGTTTGGTGTACAAGATTCAAAACCCATGAGTCTACCTTTAGGTGGACATTTGAAATTGTCGGTGAAGATGAAGGCAAGTATCAAATTGATGAAGAGTACATGTATCGTGTTCCATATGCAAGTGTAGTTGGCAGTTTAATGTATGCAATGGTTTGTACTCGACCATACATTACACAGGAAGTTGGTGTTGTTAGCAGATTTATGGTAAATCCAGGAAAACAACATTGGCAAGTCAGTAAAGGGTATATTAAGATACTTAAAAGAAACAAGTAGATGTTGGTTTGGTTTACCAACAAGTTACTAATGAAGAACCTAAAGTCTGTGGGTATGTAGATGCTGATTATGGTGGAGATGTTGATCGTTACAGGTCAACAACTGGATATGTCTTTACTTTGGCTGGCAGTCCTATAAGCTGGAGGTCTTGTTTACAATCAGTTGTAGCTCAATCAACAACAGAGGCTGAACTGATAGCTATAAATGAGGCCATAAAGGAAGCGATTTTGCTTAAAGGATTGGTTAAATTTTTTGGAGTCAAACAAGAATGCATAAATGTGCATTGTGATAGTCAGAGTGCTGTAGCATTGTTGAAGCATGAAGATTTTCACGGAAGGGCAAAGCCTATCAACATTCGGTATCGTTATGCGAGAGAAAATATAGATGGTGGAGAATTTTCAGTACCAAAAATTCACACGAAGGACAATCCTGCAGACATGCTGACAAAGGTGGTACCATTGAGTAAGTTCAAACATTGTTTGAACTTAATCAATACTTTATCAGTGTAGGCACCATAAGGTGCAAGGTGGTGGAATGATATACGTGAAGAGAAGAACAAAGAAGATAGCTGGACATTATCAACAAAGGTGGAGATTTGTAAAGTTTTTTAATAACCTCCAGTACAAGAACGTGGTCTGCAACATAACCAAATCTTGGCAGTCAAGTATTTATTAAGTTAGGAAACAAGTAAGACTCTAGACTTAGGAAATAAATAGAACTTAGTCGGCAAGTATTATTCCTGGCCTGCAAGATCTGTCAAGTATAAATAGGTTGGTTTTTTGTAGAGGTGATATACACAGTTGAGGGAGTCTTTCTTTAGTTGGAAGTTTACACAACATTGAGAGTGTTTTATTCTTGTAAGGGTTGTGTGACTAGAGAGAAACATCTGGAGCTAAGGGTTCTTGTAATTGTTCTTCAACTCTTATAATAGAGGTATCGTCATTCTACAGTGGACGTAGGTACGCCGAACCACTATAAATCATGTGTTCTGTTTTGCTTTCGTTAATCTTTGTTTGATTGCTTGTCTGTTAGTTATCTGTGTGTGCTCTTTGATCCCGTGTGAAAGAACCTAGTAAGAACCACAACATAAGGATTATAGGACCAATTATAGTTGAATAAATATATCTCTATAACAGCGGGGTGACCAACCCAACTTAGACGTGTATACCTTCCCTGTTCATAATCCTAGAAACAACAACAACAATAATTTTGTAGAATCAATTAATGCTGCCTTTTCTATCAAAAAAAAAATAATAATTAATGCTGCTTTTTCTATCAAAAAAAATAATAATTAATGCTGCTTTCACTGGTTTGGTTTCCCTAAAAACACGAAGAAAAACAGTTGTTGTGGGCTGGTGTTGTGAATATTCAAGTCTCGACCTCTTTAAGTAAACTGGGTCATGAAATATCAATCACCCTCTTACCATATTAAGGCATATTACAGATCTAATTAAGGACTCTGAAAGGGCCCCTTCGACTCCTTCATCGGTATATATAAAGTGCATCTATACTGTTTTTCCCTAAACCATCATCTTTCGCTTTACTATATCTAGAGCTTTAACCATCATCTTTTGCTATCTAGGGATCTTATCGCATTCTAACTTGGGTGTGCAGGAATAATTAAAAAGATAGGGTTTTCGCTGTTCGCTTTGGTAGAGTTTAGATGATCATATATCCTCCATCCGATGAAAATCGCAACAAAAGGCTGTGTCAGAGCTCTATTTCTAAAGCAGTACGAGCACAACGAAACAATGAAACTGGTGATGAATCTGATGATGACCGTCCGCGTAAAATCCGTAACACCACACCATTCTATAGCAAAAGCCTCCCCCACAGCGGTCTAAATATTATATTTAAGCGCCTAAAAACTAAAGATGACCGTGATTCCTTTGGATTAACTTGTCGTCAGTGGCTTCATATTCAGAACAAAAATCGTCAATACTTATGGTATCGCAATCGTAATGGCCACATAATCAGAAATACAATTGGCAATCCTAATGAAAGATTTTCCGTAGTTCTTTCCAAGTTGTTGAGTCGATTCCAAAATCTCAAATATTTGTCTCTAATGGGGCTCCCGATGATAACAGATTTTGTTATATTACAGCCGCAGTTCACTGCATCAAAATTACAAAATCTGTGCTTAGACGGCTGCTTCTATTCAGATGCTCAATTGTCATTGATGTTTTCTTGGCTCCCTCGTTTGACATATGTAAGTCTGGTGGATTCTCTTATTACTGACAGAGGTTTGGAAGCTCTGGCAAAATGCTGTTCATCCTTAAAGACAGTTGACCTCTCATATTGTGGTTCGATTACCGATTCAGGCATAGCTTTTCTCTTACAAAGCCTTCGCGAATTGCGTACGCTTTGTATTTATTCCTGCTGCAAAATAACAGGTATTGGCTTTCTTGGATGCCCAGAGACCTTAACGGATGTTGATGCACGCGGGTGCGAACTAATTCCGGAAGGGATTGAAGCAATTGTTAGTGGTGGGGGGGCTTGAACGTCTAGGTCTCTCAGCACCTTATGAATTGCCCAAGGTTGGCCAAGGTTTGAGAAGGACATATTAATACCAAGCTGTTAGGAAAAAATTTGTTGGCGCGTGCTATCTCAATGATATCAATTTTAAAGTGCTGTTCATACGTAACTGCTGTCTTCTAGTAATAATTCATCTCCTCTTTAATCGATTGTGCGGTTTTTTATTATTTTATTTTTTGTTAAATTTTCAGCGACACTCTGTTGGAGTATATCCTGAGCTCAGTTTGATATTCAAATAAATTTCAGTACGTGTTTAGTTTGTGTTTTGTATCCAGCTCTTTACTGACAAATTCTGGTCTGCAATAATTTGTTAAACAATGTCTAGTACACTAGTAACATAGACGCACACTACGTGACAATAACTTTGAGATTTGGAGTTCAACAACATTAGTGGGCTTCTGCATTCGCCCCCGTGAATCAAAACAGCCTTCAACTAAGTCTCGTTCTTTTCGAGGAGTGCAAGGTTGGGGCCTAAAGTGACTCCTAGCTTGACCAGTAAAATCGGTTTGTTTTGATGTTGAAAGACAGGTGTTCCTTTTAATTAGTTTGCTCTTTTGTATATAGCAGCATAACCTGTTGGTTACAGTCTAAATTTGATGATTCCCATTTCTACGGTCGTTCTATTTTCAAATTAAATTCCCTTGCCTAAAAAAAAAAAACCAGTTTCGGCACACAATTATTTATGCATGGACACCCTCCCATGCATTCGGTCTCACTTGTTTATTATAGTGCATCATTATATTCTAGTACACCACATTCATATTAAAGCAGTTACAATGCCACATTGCAAACAACTTCCTTGTGGTCAAAAGAGAGACACATTGGTAACTCAATTTCAAATATCGTATATCTCACCATCACAGTTGTAATCGTCTTCACAATCTTGAGATCAATCAGTTATATGTTTGTCCAGGTAAGAAAATAAGAGTTATAGTTTTATAGTTTTACACTAATTCAATCAAAATCAGTTATGTGTCTCTATTTTGAACAGCAACTATAAAATCATTGTATTCTCTACCCATTCTGTTCAACACATACATGACAAGATCACAATCTGAAACAGCTTCTTTGGTAGCTGCTAAAGAATCAGTTATACTTTTTATTTCATGAAGATATATATGAAGTGAAGCTAGTGTCCCCAGAATCATTGGAAGTCAAGAGACCTCATTGTAAACTGGCCCATGCTACCACACCTTGACAACTCCTTAACTATAAACTGGGTCAGGAAATAAGATTCCGTAGCATAAAAACCGTATTAATCATCTTTCCCTAAACCTAAAACTAGGTTTTAATCTAATTCTTGTACTATCTTGATTTTATCACTATCTTCCGACCGATTTTTGGTGTGCTGAGAATTTTTATGGTTGCTTGATGATGAGTTTATCATTTAATGACAAGTGCAACAAAGGTATGTGTAAGATCTCTATTTCTAAATCACAACGAAACAATGAAACTGGTGATGATGACCGTCCATGTAAAATCCATAGATCTTCGTCTTGTATCACAAGCCTCCCTGGTGACTGTCTAAATCTTATATTTAAGTGTTTAGAAACCAAAGACGAACGTAATTCCTTTGGTTTAACATGTCGTGAATGGCTTAATATTCAGAACAATAATCAAGAATCCTTATGGAATCATAGCTATCTCAATGACCAATTCCGCATATTACAAAAATTAAGTCCCGAATGCGTTCCAGAAGTTCTTCGTAAGTTGATCACTCGGTTCCAAAACCTCAAAGCTTTATCTGTTACGGGTGTCCCAGTTCCGGAGGTAACAAATTTGGTTATTTTACAGTCACAATTCATTCGATCAAAAATTCAAAAGTTGCGCTTAAATTATTTATCTAAGTATAAGTATTTCGATGCGGAATTGTCTTTGATATTTTCTTGGTTTCCTCGCTTGACAAATGTAAGTTTGTGGCTTCTGGTATTACTGACAGAGGTTTGGAAGCCCTAGCAAAATGTTGTTCATCCTTAGAGGTAGTTGACTTCTCACATTGTAAATCAATTACTGATTCAGGAATACGTTTTCTCTTACAAAATTGCTGCAAACTGCGATCAATTAATATAGACTACACCATAAGTATAACAGGTATTGGCTTTCTTGGGTGTCCAAAGACCCTAACTCATGTTTATGCAAGATGGTGCAAACTTAAACCAGAGGGGATTGAAGCGATTGTTAGTGGTGGTGGGCTTGAAAGTCTAGATCTCTCAGATAAACCCTATAAGTTGGTCAATCTTCCAGGAAGTTCTAATACTGAAGCAGTTATTGCGATTTCGAATGCTTGCCCTTTATTGAAGGAACTCGACCTATCTTATTGGGAGGGGGTAGAGCTACAAGGATGGGAAGCTATCGGTCAGAATTGCAAAAACTTGGAGTACCTTTGCTTAATTGGGTGCAGAAAGTTATGTGATATAGGGTTGCAAGCTCTGTGTAATGGGTGCAACAAGCTTTCCAGATTATACATTGGCTGGAACACTAGTTGTAGTAGATCTGCTGTTCAACTTCTAAAGAGAAGAAAACCCAATGTGATTGCTGGTTGATCTTTTAATAAATTACTACCTAACAGCATGTACGAAACCTAAAAAAATTCTGGTCTGCAATTCTAGTTTAATTTGTTAAACAATATCTAGTAACATAGATGCCTTGCGACATTAACCAAGTCTCATGCCTTGCGAGGAGTAGAATCTTATTATGTCCTAAAGAGACTCCTAGCTTGACAAGTAAAATCAGTTTGTTTTATGGTTTAAAAACAGGATTTCCTTTTAATTACTTTGCTCTTTTGGATATATCAGCATAGGTGTTGAACCTGTTGATTACAGTCTAATTGATTGATTCCCATTTCTACCGTCTTTCCTCTCAAAAGAAAAAAGAAATGTACATTTCGGCACACAATCTAATAGACTAATACACAACACAAGATATCATTATGGCATTGATTATTACATGATTAATAAGGGTACATGCATAAGATATGCATGTAAACTTATGCCTATGCATGGACACCCTCCCATGCATTCGGTCTCACTTGTTTATTATAGTGCATTATTATATTCTAGTACATCGAAATCAAACCAACATTCATATTAAGGCAGTCACAATGTCACATTGCCAACAACATCCTAACTTGTGGTCAACAGAGAGACATTGGTGACTCAATTTCAAATATCGCATATCTCACCTTCACAGTTGTAATCGTCTTCACGATCCTTGGAGTATTTGTAATCTTTCCATTCTTCGTAGTTCCCACAGTCTTTGCAGTATGAGCAATCCTTGCAATTTTGACATTCTTTGCATTTCTGGCAGTCCTTGTCATTCTTACATTTTTTGCAGTCTTTGTCGTCCTTATAGTCGTTGCGGTGTTTACAATCCTTGCAGTTCTTGCAACTCGGGCAAAGAAGAACAGTCTTTGCATTTCTGACAATCATAGCACTTCTTGCAATCTTTGTCATCCTCATAGTTTTTGCATTCATTACAATCCGTGCAGTTTTGGCAGTCATTGCAAAGATGAGCAATCCTTGCGCCTTTGGCACTCTTTGCATTTGGCGCAGTCTTTGTCGTCTTTACATTTTTACAGTCTTTGTCGTCTTTATTGTCATTGCAATCTTTACAATCCTTGCAGTTTTGGCACTCTTTTGCAGTATGAACAATCCTTGCGCTTTGGCGTCTTTGCATTTCTTGCGTCTTTGTCGTCCTTATAGTTTCCACAATCTTTACAATCCTTGCAGTATTGGCTGTCTTTGCAGTCCGAACAATCCTTGCAGTTTCGGCATGCGTTGCATTTCGGGCAGTCTTTGTCATTCTTACATTTTTTGCGTCTTTATCGTCCTTATAGACGCGCAAAAGTATTTACAATCCATGCGCTTTCATGCGGTCCTCGCAGTCCTTGCAAGATGAGCAGTCTTTGCATTTCTGGCAGTCTTTGCACTTCTTGCAATCTTTGTCATCCTTATAGTTTTTGCAGTCATTACAATCCTTGCAGTCTTTGCAGTCATTGCAGTATGAGCAATCCTTGCAGCTTTGGCACTCTTTGCATTTCTGGCAGTCTTTGTCGTCCTTACATTTTTTACAGTCTTTGTCGTCCTTATAGTCATTGCAGTCTTTACAATCCTTGCAGTTTTGGCACTCTTTGCAGTATGAACAGTCCTTGCAGCTTTGGCAGTCTTTGCATTTCTTGCAGTCTTTGTCGTCCTTGTAGTTTTCACAGTCTTTACAATCCTTGCAGTTTTCGCAGTCCTTGCAATCGCCACCATCATAACTTTCTAGGTATGGATTATCATCTTGGTAATCATAGCCATGGTAATAAATATTGATCACCTCGGTGAACTTTTGTGAGAATGTTTTTGGAGAATATTTCTCGAAGCCATTGGCGGAAAGACAGAAAGAGAGAGCTACTACCGATAAAGCTAAGAAACAGACAACTGAAATCTTCATCGTTCTCTTACTTACGCTTACAACTCATGTGAAGGTTATTGAATTGTGTGCTCTAATTGCTAAAAACCTCAGCCTTTATATAGACAAAGCGTATATCCAAGAGAAGAAGTGGTATTAATGAAATGAAAAGAGAGAGTTAAAGTACTAAATTCCAACTATATACCAATATTGAGTTTCTTTGTTCTGACCATTATGGGTGTAAATTTAGATATACCAATTCTCTAAGATTCTAACTTTTCTATTGGTGGGTAAAAAAATAAATTATAACCAAATTAATGAACTAACCCAAAAGATTAATTCATGGACTTTTTTGCACCCACCAATGGAATATAGTTAGGATCACCACTTAATAAGAAGCAAATCAAAAATTAGAACAAAGATCAATTTTGGCAGTGGTTGTTTGTATGCAAATTAATTAATGCATGACCACACAACTAATAAGGGGAAAAGAAACTCAAGCACCGTTGATCTCAAGCAAAGACACAATTCCGGAAAATAACACAATAAGAAGAGCCATGAATGGTCAAATATCGATATCAGTGATTCAGTGGCCACCATCAAAATTGAGTCATCAGTTTAAAAGAGACTTGGTTAGTTCTTTTGAAGTCGCATGAGTTCATTGTCAAGCTAAATAGCTAGCTCTTTATTTAATAATCACACTACCAATGACACTACTGATGTTCGTTTGGGTCCGGATCAAATTCTTTAATTTCTTGTCATGGGCAGAGATCTATCTGGGTACAACTGAAATATATAAAATCCTTGTGCAAGATTAGTTAGTCTGGGATATTTTATTTGTTTTTTCTTCTTCGGATGAGGCTCTTAGGCTCTTAGGTAATGTTGCAGAAATTTCTACAAATTAACATACAAGAACTTATGGGAAATCAATCTTTAGTTTAAGTATTTTGGCTTTTGAGAGACACAAATTTGATATATTTTTGACAAAAAGCACACCAAAGAATGGAAACTTGTATACCATTTCAAGGTTCAAAGTTGCTAGCTAATTTACACGAAGGAGCATTCCTACTACAGAACTTGAATATGGAACACACACACACTAGGGCCATTAGGAGTCGAGGTTTGGGAGCTTGCTAGCACCTGATATCATAAACTCTCTCTCTTGTAAATCTCCACAGGACCACAGAGGCTATTGTTAGTCTCTACTTCCTACTGCCAATATAGCCTCACTATTATTTGAACCTCCTTGATCACCGTTTTTAATTTCTGACGTATATATCCATTCTTTGGTGTGTTATTATTTGTTGTCCAAATTCAATCCATGTTTTGAACCTTAAAATTGTGTACAGACTTTACATGATATTGTATTGTGGAATAGCACCACACCCAGAAAGGGAATTGCATGTACTTCTAATTTATGGTGTGTTTATGTTTGTGCGGGTAAATTCTGTCAACTCTGTCCCTCGCAAAAACCAAACCATCTTTAAAGATGCAAACTTAGGCGACTTGTTAGAAATCAGGAGCAGATCAACTGAATAAATTCAAACATGGATCACACACACAATCCCTTCGTTCATCCACGGGCCTTAAAATTAGTCCCAAAAGCATTTCCATAATTGTCAGTAAGTTGTTGCTTCGGTTCCAACACCTCAAATATTTGTCTCTAACAAGGTGCCCTAAGTTAAAAATTTTGTAATATCGAAGTCACAATTCTTTAGCTCTGAAGTTCTAAGTCTGCACTTAAATAATTGCTCCGAGTATTTAGATATCGAATTGTCTTTAATATTTTCTTGGTTCCCTCGTTTGACATGTATAAACTTGGCAACCACTGATATTACTGATAAAGGCTTATACGCCCTATCAACGAGTTGTTCATCGTTAGAGACAGTTGACCTCAGAGATTGTCTTTCAGTTACTTTTTTTTTTTTTTGACCGGTCAAGAGGAAAATTCATTGAAAAAAGGTACTTAAGGGGTACCTCAACCCAATAAAAACAACCGAAACAAAAAAAGGAAAACCGAAAGGGGATTCGGTCACCTAAAGAAAGACGAAAAGAAACAAAAGTACAAATAAACCAAGAAGGTCTTGCGACCTTGGTTCTCAAAATCAAGCTCAATGAGAATGATAGAAATTGGTATCCCACAATGCTATCACCATATTGGCCGTTAAACCTAGCATTTTAGTGTGAGACTCCACCCAAAAGAAAGCTTGAATCTTGATATCTCTAATCAAACTTGCCAAATTTCTCTTCTTGTTGTTGAAAGTCCTTGCATTTCTTTCTTTCCAAATGCGCCACCATATTGCAACCGGCAAATTGTTCCAAATGCAATTAAGACGCTCATCACCCCAATCATGACTCCAAGTTCTTATAGTTGTGGCGACATTAGAGTTGTAGGTCCAATGGAAACTACACACTTCCGCAAAATATGTCCAAATTCTCTTCGTCCTCCAACAACCGTAAAATAAATGAGCACTTGTTTCATCTTGCTCCTCACAAAAATGACACAACCTATCCAAATTCATGCCCCTTCTACTTAACTCATCGGCCGTCATCAATCTTTCATGATATAGAAGCCAAAGGAAGAAGTTTAGCTTGCATGGGTAAGACCGACTCCAAATAGTATCGCTTGGAAAATTTATGTGACCAAATTCCACAAGGGAATTAACTCCATTCTTGACCGTATAAATATCCGACGTAGTATTCTCATCAACTATCCATAGTCTAGAATCTAAAGTTCCTTCTTGGATATTCACCGAATCTAGTAATGTGTTTATGGAGGCAACCTCTCTCATTGTATTTTGAGGATACCTTCTTCGGGACATAAACTTCCATTTGACTCCGTTACTCGAGATTTCATACAAACGAGCTACCACACACCCCTTGGTTCTTGAAGCTTCAAAAGCTAATGGAAATATATTGTATAAAATACCATCTCCAATCCAAAGATCTTCCCAAAATCTAGTCTCATTTCCCGCACCGATCTTAAATCTTACATTTTTGTTAAAGTCTTCGAGGTCACCATAAATATTATGCCACAAGCTAACTCCCTTTGGCCCTTTTGGTTGAAGAGTTTCCCAACCGGTTGAGGTCTCACCAAATTTTTCCACCATAATCTTTCTCCAAAAAGATTCCTTTTCGGTGCCAAATCTCCACCACCACTTTTTAAGAAGCGCCGAGTTCATATGTTTGGACTTCCGAATTCCAAGACCACCATGTTCTTTAGATTTCACGACCAAAGGCCACCGTATATTATGAGTTCTTTTCTTGTTAGAGCCATCATCTCAAAGAAAATTTCTCACTATTCTATCAAGTTTTTTTGTAATGGAACAAGGGGCAAGAAATAAAGATAGATAGTAGATAGGTAAACTTGCCAAGACGCTTTTAATGAGTGTCAACTTACCTCCTCTCGTTATTGTCTTCCCATTCCACGAAGAAAGCCTCGACGCGCAAGTGTAAAAAATCTTTTCCACTTTTGAGTCCCACAAGATTTATCACCCAATGGAAGACCAAGGTAAACACTTGGAAAATTAGATCTTTTACACCCCAACATATTGGCAAAACCATCAAGAGCAACACCAAACAAACAACTTTTGGAGAAATTAACTTTCAATCCCGAGGTTAATTCAAAACAAAGAAGTAAATACCGAAGAGCATCCACTTGTTCTCGCTTCGCATCAAGATAAACAATAGTGTCATCGGCAAATTGGAGATGGTTAACTTTAGTTCCCCCGTTTTTAACCGAGAAACCCGAAATTTCACCAACATCTTGTGCCTTACTTAGCATATGACTCAACACTTCTCCAACAATGGTAAAAAGGAAAGGAGATAGAGGATCACCTTGACGAATACCCTTATCGCTACCAAAAAATCCATGAGCTCGCCAAACACCTCCACACCCCATTTTATATAAAACTTCATTCAAGAAGATCCAATTAACATTATCAAAAGCCTTCTCGAAATCTAACTTACACACTAACCCCGGATTTTTTTGACGAAGCCTTGAATCCACACACTCATTCGCTATCAAAACATCATCTAGAATTTGTCGGCCCTTTATAAAACTAGATTGAAAAGGGGAAATTAAAGTAGGAAGATATTAGATATACCTTCAATCTCTCCGCAAGAACTTTGGAAATAATCTTGTACACGCTTCCTATGAGGCTAATAGGCCGAAAATCCTTGACCTCCTCAACAGCAACCTTCTTCGGAATGAGAGCTATAAAGTTGTTCTTAAGAGAAATATCGTGAATATTATGATCATGAAATTATTGAAACACCTTCATTAAGTCCTCTTTTAAGAAATCCCATCCAACAACGTAAAATTTCATAGGAAAACCATCCGGACCCGGTGCTCTATCCACACCTAAATCTTTAATTGCTTTCTTCACTTCTTCTTCACCAAAAGGTCTCTCCAACCAATCCCTAGCAATCTCATCAATGTGATTTAGACACATGTTCTTGATTCTCGGTCTATGATTAGAAACTTCTTTAAAATCTACCTCAAAGTGACTTGCAATACCCTCTTTAATCTCATCTTTATTCCCGGTCCATCTACCATTGATTCGAAGATTATGAATATTATTAATTGCTCTATGACTCTTTAACAAACGATGAAAATGCTTGGTATTTCGATGACCATCACGAATCACTTTGACTCTTGATTTTTGGCGAATAAAAATTTCTTTACGTCTATGGGCCGTTTCAAACTCCACTTTCGCCGTCACAAGCAAGTCCTCTTCGGCCTCGGTGAGACTCCTAGCTTCATCATCATCAATATCTTCCAACACTTTCATCTTTTCAAGCGTCATATCCATAGCCCGGTCACTCAGTTACTGATGCAGGATTAAGTTTTCTCATACAAAACTGTCGTAAATTGGGTACTCTTTATATTAACTTCTGCAGCAGTATAACATGTATTGGGTTTCTAGGGTGTGCACATGCCTTAAAACATCTTGAAGCAAGCGGGTGCAAACTTACACAAGAGGGGATTAACGCAATTGTTAGTGGTGGTGGCCTTGAATATTTAATTCTCTCAACGCCTTATGAAGTGGACAAGGTTGGAAAAGGATCTATCAATACTGAAGCAGTTATAACGATTTCGAACGGTTGTCCTTTATTAAAGAAACTAGACCTAACATATGCTATGGATGTTCAACTAGAAGGATGGGAAGCTATTGGTCGGAACTGCAAAAAGCTCGAATTCCTTCACATTTATGGTGGCAACAATTTATGTGGTATTGGGATGCAAGCTTTGTATAACGGGTCTGACAGGCTTAGGACCCAGTATCGGTGGATGCGATGCTTGATGTTTTGTAGCACCAATGCTCTTGGGCTTTTTAAGCACAAAGTAGAAATTAGAAAGTAGAAAACTGGTTGTGATGGCTTATCATGTCCGATATGCGACGCGGAGAAAGATGAAGATATAGAGAATTACGATAGTTGGTTTTAATTCAATCTAGTACTGTTGCAAAACTTTGAAGGTTGTAGTGCAACACACTGCCATAGTTGATTTTAGAGTTGGTTTTAATTCAATCTAGTACTATTGCAAAACTTTGAAGGTTGTAGTGCAACACACTGCCAGATTAATTTTATTTTTTTTCTTTAATCAATTGATGTTTTCTCTAATTCTTTTGTTATTTTTTGTCCATTGTGATTCTTGAGTAAGTAAAACCTCCATATATTAATACATTTAGGGATTCACAAATTTATTAATATATGGAGGTATACCTAGTGTTTATGGGTGAAAATCGTTTCTGCCGATTTCAGTAAATTCGGTGGGTGAGTGAGAAACTGGTTTAAACCCTAAACAAATGTGCTGCACGTGAGCACTTTATAGATTCGAGAGATCAATCTGCACAAGTCCGGCCTAAACCAAGAAATGGCCGTTTCCGGACTTGCTTGGTCACAAAGTGAAGGAGAAGGGTTGATTTGGGGAGGGAAGCAAAGAAAGGTGTTGAGACCGAGAATAGTTACGGGAGAGTAGGGTATCGACTTGTATCGAAAGTGAAAGCTTAAGAAGCTTGCAAGAGATGAAAGCTTTTTGGAGAGCTTGCAAAGTTGCCTTTTCGAGAGTGTAGTATTTTTCTCCCGACCGAGACTTGTTGTCCTGGGTGGAAATAGGTAAGACCTATTTATACAAGTCGAGATTGAAACGTACCCGGCTTCATGAAGGAAGAGAGTAAAGGGTGAAATAATGGGAGGAGGTGGTAACCGCATGGCGTTAATGGGTGAAAACGTTTTCACCATTATTTCCTCTTTTATTTGACCGCTTTATTCCTTTTCACGCTTTCTTAATGTGAGCGTAGTGTACGCTGCATGCTGTGACCGCCAAACCAAAACCCTAGAAAGCATCCCCCAGTTTATGTTGACGTCTCCAGTGTTGGTTACATCTTGAGTTCAAGTGGTGCTGCTAGGGACGCATGTGTCATGTGCCAATGGCATGTGCGGAATGCCTTTGTTGCGAGTTGCACCTCGAGTGCAAGTGGCAATGCCAGAGCTGCTAGTGGCGTGTGTGGCATGTGCCAATTGCGTGTGTGGAACGCCTTGGTGGTAGGTTGCACGGTTTGCAAGTTAGGCTACCAGCGTGTGTGTTTGGCATGTGCCAATGGCATGCGTGGCCGTTAGGGCCGTGGACTTGGTGGTAGGTTGCACGGTTTGAAAGTTAGGCTACCAGCGTGTGTGTTTGGCATGTGCCAATGGCACGTACGGCCACGTTGACCTAGTTGCAAGTCTTGCAAACCTAGGGCGCTATATTTGGCGCGTGCTAATGGCATAGCGACTTGGAAATATGGCTTGCGGTACGTGTTGGCATGTGCCAATAGCACGTACGGCCATGTTGACCTAGTTGCAAGTCTTGCAAGCCTAGGGCGCTATATTTGGCGCGTGCTAATGGCATAGCGACTTGGAAATATGGCTTGCGGTACGTGTTGGCATGTGCCAATGGAACGTACGGCCATGTTGACCTAGTTGCAAGTCTTGCAAGCCTAGGGCGCTATATTTGGCGCGTGCTAATGGCATAGCAACTTGGAAATATGGCTTGTGCTACGTGTTGGCATGTGTCAATGGCACGTACGGCCATGTTAACCTAGTTGCAAGTCTTGCAAGCCTAGGGCGCTATATTTGGCATGTGCCAATGGCATAGCGGCTTTGGAAATATGGCTTGCGGTACGTGTTGGCATGTGCCAATGGCACGTACGGCCATGTTGACCTAGTTGCAAGTCTTGCAAGCCTAGGGCGCTATATTTGGCGTGTGCCAATGGCATAGCGGCTTTGAAAATATGGCTTGCGGTACGTGTTGGCATGTGCCAATGGCACGTACGGCCATGTTGACCTAGTTGCAAGTCTTGCAAGCCTAGGGCGCTATATTTGGCGTGTGCCAATGGCATAGCGGCTTGGAAATATGGCTTGTATTACGTGTTGGCATGTGCCAATGGCACGTACGGCCATGTTGACCTAGTTGCAAGTCTTGCAAGCCTAGGGCGCTATATTTGGCGTGTGCCAATGGCATAGCGGCTTGGAAATATGGCTTGCGGTACGTGTTGGCATGTGCCAATGGCACGTACGGCCATGTTGACCTAGTTGCAAGTCTTGCAAGCCTAGGGCGCTATATTTGGCGTGTGCCAATGGCATAGCGGCTTGGAAATATGGCTTGCGGTACGTGTTGGCATGTGCCAATGGCACGTACGGCCATGTTGACCTAGTTGCAAGTCTTGCAAGCCTAGGGCGCTATATTTGGCGTGTGCCAATGGCATAGCGGCTTGGAAATATGGCTTGCGGTACGTGTTGGCATGTGCCAATGGCACGTACGGCCATGTTGGCCTAGTTGAAAGTCTTGCAAGCCTAGGGCGTTATATTTGGCATGTGCCAATGGCATAGCGTCTTGGAAATATGGCTTGCAGACGTGTTGGCATGTGCCAATGGCACGACGGCCATGTTGACCTAGTTGCAAGTCTTGCAAGCCTAGGGCGCTATATTTGGCATGTGCCAATGGCATAGCGGCTTGGTTTTGGCGTTGTTGCCATGGTGCGCATTATGCGGCTTGGTTTGGCATTGTTGCCATGGTACTTGATATGTGGCTTGGTTTGGCATTGTTGCCATGGTGCGCGAGATGCGGCTTGGTTTGGCATTGTTGCCATGGTGCGCTACGCATGCGGCTTGATTTGGCATTGTTGCCATGGTGCGCAGTGTGCGGCTTGGTTTGGCATTGTTGCCATGGTGCATGATGTGCGGCTTGATTTGGCATTGTTGCCATGGTGCGCAGAGATGCGGCTTGGTTTGGCATTGTTGCCATGGTGCGCGATGTGCGGCTTGGTTTGGCATTGTTGCCATGGTGCCATGTGTGCGGCTTGGTTTGGCATTGTTGCCATGGTGCGCAGTATGCGGCTTGGTTTGGCATTGTTGCCATGGTGCGCTGTGTGCGGCTTGGTTTGGCATTGTTGCCATGGTGCGCAGTGTGCGGCTTGATTTTGGAATTAGGGTTCCGTGTTGAAAACCCTAACCTGGTATTTTGAAAAAAATACCCCTATTAATTATTTACACCTGAGTTAAATGCTCTTAGTTAATGTGTTGCGGGTAACACTAGGTCATGGGGTTTTACGATTTTACCCCTTGTTTAAAAACCACCATCAACATTAAGTCCCCTACTTAGCTCGGAACAGGGGCTTTGTTGCGAGGTAAGCATAAGATGGTGACAAACTATTAACAGCAAACCGTAAAGAAAATTGAAGGAGACTTGTCTGACCTTCTATAAATAGGATTTGCAATCCTTGCCTCGTAGTTTTGCACAATCGGGAGGTCGGCACAATTGGTGGGCCCGCGCAAAGTGTAGAAGCCGTGCGTGCTTGCGTGTCGGCGCAATTGGTGGGGCCGGTGCAGCTTGGGCGACGTTGGGAAGTTGGCGTGAGTTGGGAAACTGAGTGTGCTAGCTGGTGGGACCGGCGCAAAGTGTGCGTGCTTGCAGGTCGGCGCAATTGGTGGGGCCGGTGCATCTTGGAAACCGTGCTTGCAGGCGTGACTTGGGCGACATTGGGAAGTCGCTCCCTTTGTGGGCCCGTTTCTTACACGCGTGATTTTGGTAAAAGGGAAATCCTTCCCTATTTCAAAGTCTTCACGCCTATATATATATATATAAAGCCCCTTTCTCCCCATCCTGCGCTTTATTCTTTTCATACTAGCGGTAAAGAGATTCCGGCTTTTAGGTATGTCTTCGAGTACTTTTCTCTTTTTTTTTCTTTTCACGTAGGTGTAAACCTTAAGAGTAGGCGCTTCCACAATCCTTGCATATGATTTCTTGGCGTGCCTCTTGTAGAAAATATTGTATGTATGCAACCAAGGGAAATCGCATATATTGTTTGAACCCGTAGGAAATATTGCATATATGAATTTTTGGTCCTGAAAGAAATGTTTGAACCTCAAGAAAAATCTGCGTGTGTATTTTGAACCCGTAGATGATGCTCCGTATATAATTCTCGAACCCGAAAAAGATATCTTGTAGACACACTTGTACCCGTATAGAATGCCGCGTATATAGTCTCGAACCCGAAGAAAATATCGCGTATATAGTCTTGAACCCAAATAAAATCTTGTGTATATAGTCTTGAACCCGAATAAAATACGTCCTCCTTCCCCTTTTTTTTTTTTTTTTTTTTTTTTTTTTGTTGGGTACGATTATGTGTCAGGGAGATAACATCGTCTTTCTCCGTTTTTTTTGTGCAGATATCTTATTACCAAATTGTTATGAAGGAATTCGATAAGATGTTACCTGAATCAAATTTCACTTCGTCGAAGGATGCTCATAATTCCAAACCGAACACGAGATGATGAATTCTTCACTAGAGCCCTCGCCCCGCTCGGAAGAATCACCCAGGTTTCGTGCCAATTTTGCTAACCGGTGGTGAGGATGAAAGGAAGACACGTTCGGTTTGCCCAGAGAGCACCATTCGGTTCTGTCTTCATAAAGGGGTATATTCTTCTTCCAACATTGACTTCAGGATGTGTCAAAGCCCATTGCGTTCTTTTGATAGATGGGTTGAGTTCATGGTGAGCAAGGAGCATATAAATACCAACTTGACTCGAGCGCAAGTCATTGATCTTTGTCAAGACTTCACTAAATCTCCAGATTAGGAAGGATATCCAGGCTTGGTTGCTTTCATCTCCGGATGGTGTTCGGACACCCATACAATCATATGTAGATGGGGCGAGATAACTTTCTCCTTGGAGAGTGTGGCTCTCTTGTCAATCTTCCAGAATCGGGAATCTTAAAATCCAATTATCTCGAAAGTGAGGTGAAGATGCGGGATGACCTGGCCGCTAAGTTGGGGATTTTGCTCGGAAAGACTCCATTGCGAAGTCGAAGGATTCTCGCCGGAAAGAGGATGAAAGGTGCCCTTACGGTTGGTGGATATCTCAATGGTTTCCTGGACGAGTTGGAGCCCGAATGCAAAGCGCAGTGATCTTCATGTCGCCGCATTTTTGGCTTTCTCGGTTGTCTAGAGACATTTTTGATGACGGTTCGGCAAGAAAGGAATAAGACCGGAGTTGTTAGCGATTCCGTGAAGTTGGCAAAGGGTGAAGTTCTTCCCATTGGCAACTGTTCCTTGGTTCCCCGTATGTGCATCCGGATCACCTAGTTGCGAACATGCAAGTTTCGAATGGTTTCATGAAAGTGGATTCATATGTGCACGTTGCTTTTCTCGCAAGTCGGCTATGGGAGCACTTCGAGAAGTATGCTCCAAACCATTTGCCTTTGCTTCCCGTGAGTTGGGGGCTCTCGAATTCTTCGATGGGTGAACAGCGTCCAAGAGTTGGTGTGAGCTTGGTTAGTTTTCTTGATAAGTTGCATGAAATCAATTTTCGTCCATGGGGGCGGCCCATAGGTCGATGACTCAAATTGACACCTTTGCTTCGCTCCGCTCATGTCTTTGTCTTCCGATGACGATTTGAGCGTTGGAAAACTCTGTTCATTCAAAGCGCTTGCCCGGTTATATACCGTCTTTCTTCGCGGGGTCTTTCCGGATAGCCGCTTACAATATTGACCGTCTTGCTTCGTCATATGGGTTTCGATCAAGGGGTGCCTCTTGTTTACCTATTTGGTGATCCCTAAAGATTCATTGCGTGTCGCCCTTGACGCCGAGTGCCCTTAAGACGGTATCCGTCTTCCCTTCTTTCAAATGGGAAGAGTAACTTCGACGACCTTTGGCTATAATGAGTTTTGGTGCGACGAGTTTATTATGATCCGAGATTTTGTGAATAACATGGTGGAAAACGTTCGTTGCAAACCTTCCCAGCCCAGTTTTGAAGGAGTATCCAATGTTGAGAGATCCCAAGCTAAAGTTGCCTAGCAATTCGGAAAGCCCCCGTGCCAAGGAACGGAGAACGAAGAATCGTCTTTGGCGGGTTCCGGACGGTTTCACAGGATCCTCCCATGGATCTTGTGTCTTTCAGTTCTTCCAATAACCAAGTATGTGTCGCCTCTTCATTGGTTTGTCTCGAAACACGTGAATTTCGGCTGAGAACATGTGTCTTGTTTCCTTCAGGGCTTTGGTAGTGTTAATGCTTTCGCTGCTCTTGCACGTTGCTAGGAGACGGCAATTTCTTCAAAGAACTCCAGCAGCATTGAGCCTTCTCATAGCGATGATGAGTCAGAGAGAGAAGAAGGTTCGATAAGTGAGAGTGGTTCCTCCGGCAGCACTGGTTCTGTTTCGGGAAGTGGTTCGGTGAGTTTCGCACTTATTTTCTTTCTTCTTTTGTTTCCTCTTTTGGGAAATATCTGACTCAAGTTCGCAGGAGGAATCCGGTTCGGAGGATGATTCTGGGGTAGAACCGGAAGAAAACTTGCCTTTGGTGACCACCGTTGGTGACTTGGAGATGGGCGTTAGCCAATTGCCGGGCATGGATGTGGTTCAAACGGTGGATGATTCTCTGATGGTTGCTGTCGTAGACATGGAAGAAGACCCTCTGCGAGTAGTGAGGCCAGGTGCAGGCGCCATTTTTGATCCCCCGTACTTGGTTCCTTATCCAGGTCATGTGCTGGTTGGCGGCTTCAGCGTGCCGACTAAGCATGAGGCGTTGTACACCAGAATCTGGGAGAAGCACGGACATATGGCTACAACCAAGAAAGTCACTAGTCGATTTGCACTGGTTAAGCGTGTGGAAGAGGCTTTATCTTCCATCGAGGACATGCGTGAGGTGACCGGTCACACCGTTTCGAAGACGTTATTGCCGACCGGGAGCACCATCGCGACGTGTGCGTAGAAAGGAGTTCAACACTTCGTGGTTTGTCGAAGGCCTTGCCGAGATCCAAAAGTTGAAATATACAGCAATCGAAAGCCTTTCCGTCGAGGAGATTGCACGACAGGATATGGAACTCGAAAAGCTTTCCAAGATGTTGACTATGAAGAGAGCGGCTCTTGAAGATGCGAAGTTGACTTTCTCCAAGAAGAGCAGACTTCTGTTGGATGATTTTCCTTGAACGTTTGTCCGTTAAACTTTCATTTAGGTTTTTGTTTTTGAAAGACATATTAGATGTCCGGTTCAAAACTTGACCTTTGATAGACAATTTGGTAGCTTTTTAGGGTATTGGATTATTTACGGGATGAATGGTTTTGATAATATGACTACGATTATGTTTTGGGAAAGGAATATTGCTTTTATGAAAGTGTGTGCTAGCAATAGGCACAAGACTCGCAGAGTATGACAGTTTACTAAGAACCTAAAAATAGATTGTATATCTTGCCCAGTCTCAATTTACTCACTTCATAGGTTTTGCGAACACACCCCTCTCCATGTAAAAGGCGGTTTTTTGCTGGTGGCTTTTGGTAGCATCGCATTGACAAGTCCCCAATCGCCGGTAGCATCTTGGCGAGTCCCCAGGATTGAGTAATAGCATCTTGACAAGTCCCCAGTTTTCTTGTGTAGTTTTTACAACTATTAACCGGTTAAATCGGTAGTTGAGTCGGATTGAGTCGCCTTCCCCTACCATCTTGACATCCGGGTCGAAGAACAAGATCGACAGATCCGATATTGTAGCCGATAGATCGATCCTCCCATTTGTGGTCACCAATTGTTTATGGGTGAAAATCGTTTCGCCGATTTCAAGTAAATTCGGTGGGTGAGTGAGAAACTGGTTTAAACCTAAACAAATGTGCTGCACGTGAGCACTTTATAGATTCGAGGGATCAATCCGTACAAGTCCGGCCTAAACCAAGAAATGGCCGTTAGGACTTGCTTCGGTCACAAAGTGAAGGAGAAGGGTTGATTTGGGGAGGGAAGCAAAGAAAGGTGTTGAGACCAGAATAGTTCTGGGAGAGTAGGGTCTCGACTTGTATCGAAAGTGAAAGCTTAAGAATCTTGCAAGAGATGAAAGCTTTTGGAGAGCTTGCAAAGTTGCCTTTTCTGAGAGTGTAGTATTTTTCTCCCGACCGAGACTTGTTTATGCGGTGGAAATAGGTAAGACCTATTTATACAAGTCGAGATTGAAACGCACTGGCCTCATGAAGGAAGAGAGTAAAGGGTGAAATAATGGGAGGAGGTGGTAACCGCATGGCGTTAATGGGTGAAAACGTTTTCACCATTATTTCCTCTTTTATTTGACCGCTTTATTCCTTTTCACGCTTTCTTAATGTGAGCGTAGTGTACGCTGCATGCTGTGACCGCAAAACCAAAACCCTAGAAATCATCCCCCAGTTTCTGTTGACGTCTCGAGTGTTGGTTGCATCTTGAGTTCAAGTGGTGCTGCTAGGGGCGCATATGGCATGTGCGGAATGCCTTTGTTGCGAGTTGCACCTCGAGCGCAAGTGGCAATGCCAGAGCTGCTAGTGGTGTGTGTGGCATGTGCCAATGGCGTGTGTGGAACGCCTTGGTGGTAGGTTGCACGGTTTGCAAGTTAGGCTACTGCGTGTGTGTGTTTGGCATTGCCAATGGCATGCGTGGCCGTTAGGGCCGTGGCCTTGGTGGTAGGTTGCACGGTTTGCAAGTTAGGCTACCGGCGTGTGTGTTTGGCATGTGCCAATGGCACGTACGGCCACGTTTGACCTAGTTGCAAGTCTTGCAAACCTAGGGCGCTATATTTGGCGCGTGCTAATGGCATAGCGACTTGGAAATATGGCTTGCGGTACGTGTTGGCATGTGCCAATGGCACTACGGCCATGTTGACCTAGTTGCAAGTCTTGCAAGCCTAGGGCGCTATATTTGGCGCGTGCTAATGGCATAGCGACTTGGAAATATGGCTTGCGGTACGTGTTGGCATGTGCCAATGGCACGTACGGCCATGTTGACCTAGTTGCAAGTCTTGCAAGCTTAGGGCGCTATATTTGGCGCGTGCTAATGGCATAACGACTTGGAAATATGGCTTGCAGACGTGTTGGCATGTGCCAATGGCACGACGGCCATGTTGACCTAGTTGCAAGTCTTGCAAGCCTAGGGCGTTATATTTGGCATGTGCCAATGGCATAGCGGCTTTGGAAATATGGCTTGCGGACGTGTTGGCATGTGCCAATGGCACGTACGGCCATGTTGACCTAGTTGCAAGTCTTGCAGGCCTAGGGCGCTATATTTGGCGTGTGCCAATGGCATAGCGGCTTGGAAATATGGCTTGCAAAAAGACGTGTTGGCATGTTCCAGCTGGGCACGTACGGCCATGTTGACCTAGTTGCAAGTCTTGCAAGCCTAGGGCGCTATATTTGGCGTGTGCCAATGGCATAGCGGCTTGGAAATATGGCTTGCGGTACGTGTTGGCATGTGCCAATGGCACGACGGCCATGTTGACCTAGTTGCAAGTCTTGCAAGCCTAGGGCGCTATATTTGGCGTGTGCCAATGGCATAGCGGCTTGGAAATATGGCTTGCGGTACGTGTTGGCATGTGCCAATGGCACGTACGGCCATGTTGACCTATTTGCAAGTCTTGCAAGCATAGGGCGCTATATTTGGCGTGTGCCAATGGCATAGCGGCTTGGAAATATGGCTTGCGGTACGTGTTGGCATGTGCCAATGGCACGTACGGCCATGTTGACCTAGTTGCAAGTCTTGCAAGCCTAGGGCGCGATATTTGGCGTGTGCCAATGGCATAGCGGCTTGGAAATATGGCTTGCGGTACGTGTTGGAATGTGCCAATGGCACGTACGGCCATGTTGACCTAGTTGCAAGTCTTGCAAGCCTAGGGCGCTATATTTGGCGTGTGCCAATGGCATAGCGGCTTGGAAATATGGCTTGCGGACGTGTTGGCATGTGCCAATGGCACGTACGGCCATGTTGGCCTAGGTGCAAGTCTTGCAAGCCTAGGGCGCTATATTTGGCATGTGCCAATGGCATAGCGCTTGGAAATATGGCTTGCGGTACGTGTTGGCATGTGCCAATGGCACGTACGGCCATGTTGACCTAGTTGCAAGTCTTGCAAGCC
Organism: Papaver armeniacum; assembly: GCA_023531295.1. Classification (NCBI taxonomy): domain Eukaryota; kingdom Viridiplantae; phylum Streptophyta; class Magnoliopsida; order Ranunculales; family Papaveraceae; genus Papaver; species Papaver armeniacum. The sequence continues at coordinate 56,508 of JAJJWW010001413.1, forward strand.
TAGGGCGCTATATTTGGCATGTGCCAATGGCATAGCGGCTTGGTTTTGGCGTTGTTGCCATGGTGCGTAGTATGCGTCTTGGTTTGGCATTGTTGCCATGGTGCGCAGCATGCGGCTTGGTTTGGCATTGTTGCCATGGTGCGCAGCATGCGGCTTGGTTTGGCATTGTTGCCATGGTGCGCAGCATGCGGCTTGGTTTGGCATTGTTGCCATGGTGCGCAGCATGCGGCTTGGTTTGGCATTGTTGCCATGGTGCGCAGCATGCGGCTTGGTTTGGCATGGTTGCCATGGTGCGCAGTGTGCGGCTTGATTTGGCATTGTTGCCATGGTGCGCAGTGTGCGGCTTGGTTTGGCATTGTTGCCATGGTGCGCAGTATGCGGCTTGGTTTGGCATTGTTGCATTCTTTTCTACTACTATATTATATAAAGTAATATTTGCATTGTTTTAACAAAAGTCATCTGGCATGTGCACACAATATAAATGTGTAGTGGTACAAATAATTGTATTCTTTAGATGTCATTTTTGGTCATCTAGATGCTTTCGCCAAGTCAAGAGGGCATGGAACTTGATTTGGGTGCATCAAGTGAATGTGGGAAAGACTTGGTCTATTTTCTCCAACGGGCAAAACCCATTCACTATAACGTATCATTTAGTGGTGGTTGGATCTGGTATTGATTTGTTATGGGTTGTACCACTTCTCTAGGAGTGGGAGAAAGATTAGGCGGAGTGGGTTGAACTGATGCATTTCTCGTCCTATAAAAACCCATATTCCTGTTTAGCAAATCACCATGTATCAAAAGCAACCGATCTCTCCACCATTAATACAATTCTTCATTTTTGCTTCTTATCCTTTCTATTTTATTCATTTGATTACTTTCTTTCTCTGTTAGAAAAGATACCTAGACCCGATATTGGTATCAGAGCATAGTAAATTGATGAATATAACTGTTAAATGCATTTTTATTGGTTATGCTGATCATTCTAAAGGTTATAGATTTGTTGTTCACCATGCTGATGGATCTATAGGTGTAATTGAAAGTAGAGATGCATATTTCATTGAAGAAAACTTGGAACCAATGTCTAATAATTGTATGGTTGATTTGTTTGAAATTCCTAAAGATAAGACACCTTCTTTAGACAATGAAAATTTGATTCAGTCTCCTCCGGTGCATGATACAATTGCTAAGATTGTTAGAAGTAGGAATCCACCTTCTTATTTGAAAGATTATGCTGTTGTTTTGGATGAGAATGAATTTTCTGATGATGAACTTTTTTCTTGTGATGACGACACATCTGATGTTGATCCTTTAAACTTTAAACAAGCTATGAAATTGCCTGATGCTCATAAATGGAAATATGCTACCGATGAAGAAATAAAATCAATTAATGAAAATGATGTATGGCAGTTTGTTGATTTACCTGAAAACAAGAATGTTATAGGTTGTAAATGGATTTTGAAAAAGAAGTTTAAGGCTGATGGGTCACTAGACAAATATAAGGCTAGACTAGTAGCTAAAGGATTCACACAAGAAAAGGATATAGATTATTCAGAAACATATTCTCCTGTAGCGAAATTTACATCCATAAGAATCTTGTTAGCTATTGCTGCTCACTTAGATTTAGAAATACACCAAATGGATGTTAAGACAACATTCCTAAATGGAGACTTAGAGGAAGACATATACATGGAGCAACCTGAAGGTTACATAGATGAAAACAATAGAAATAAAGTTTATAAGTTAAACAAATCTCTTTATGGGCTGAAACAGTCATCTCGTCAGTGGTACTTAACCTTTCATGATGCTGTCACTAATTATGGTTTTGTTGCTAATGCTTACGATCCTTGTATCTATGTTTTGAACAGTGGGAGTACTTTTGTTATGCTATCTCTTTATGTGGATGATATATTACTGTTAGGTAATGATTTGAATTTAATTGTAAAGATCAAAACTTGGCTTAAATCTCGTTTCGAGATGAAAGATATGGGTGAAGCAAGTTTCATATTAGGCATCAAGATAACTAGAGATAGATTGCATAAGACAATTCAGTTGTCTCAAGAAGCATACTTAGATAGCGTTCTAAAGAAATATAAAATGGAACATTGTGGTCTTGTTAATACACCCATCTGTAGAGGGACCAAATTATCTAAGAAAATGGCTCCTGCAAATGAAAAAGAACGAATTGAAATGAATTCAAAACCATATGCACAGGTAGTTGGAAGTTTAATGTATGCCATGTTGTGTACCCGTCCTGATTTGAGTTTTGTTGTCGGATTGGTAAGTAGATTTCAGAGTAATCCTGGTATTGCTCACTGGATAGCAGTAAAGCGCATACTGCGGTATATCCAGAAGACAAAGGGATATAAGTTGACTTATCGTACTGACTCTTTAGTTGTTCAAGGGTATTGTGATGCAGATTTTTCAGGAGATGTAGACGGATTAAAGTCTACCAGTGGGTACGTATTTACCCTAGGTGGTGCTGCAATATCATGGTCCAGCAAGAAACAATCATGTGTAGCAAAGTCTACAATGGAGGCTGAGTATATTGCTTGTAACCATGCAAACAAATAAGTCGTATGGATCAAAGGTTTCTTGCTTAATTTGAAATTAATTCCTGATAAACCAATTAACATTTTTTGTGATAATCAAGCAGCATTATGCACCATTGCCAATGGTGAGCTCAGTGGTGATCCGGTAAAGAAGCGTATTGAGAGAAAATATTGCTATGTGCTTGATATTGTGAAGAAGAAGAAAATAACAGTGAGTTATTTGAGAACAGAGGATATGATTCTCGATCCTTTGACAAAAGCTATAGTGTTGAAGATTTCAAAAGACATGTTATCTCCATGGGTCTTATTGACGACTAGCCGAATGGCCAAGTGGTAGATGTTGGACCGAGTGGCCAATTGGCCTAACGGTAGATAACCATGGTGTTGACGGACAAAGCCGCTATTAATGTCAAGCCTCACACCATCGGGTAAAGTACCACAAATATTTTAGACACTCTCCGCACACACCACTTGCATTCTTTTCTACTACTATATTATATAAAGTAATATTTGCATTGTTTTAACAAAAGTCATCCGGCATGTGCACACAATATAAATGTGTAGTGGTACAAATAATTTTATTCTTTAGATGTCATTTTTGGTCATCTAGATGCTGCCAAGTCAGTAGGCATGGAACTTGATTTGGGTGCATCAAGTGAATGTGGGAAAGACTTGGTCTATTTTCTCCAACGGGCAAAACCCATTCACTATAACGTATCATTTAGTGGTGGTTGGATCTGGTATTGATTTGTTATGGGTTGTACCACTTCTCTAGGAGTGGGAGAAAGATTAGGCGGAGTGGGTTGAACTGATGCATTTCTCGTCCTATAAAAACCGATATTCCTGTTTAGCAAATCACCATGTATCAAAAGCAACCGATCTCTCCACCATTAATACAATTCTTCATTTTTGCTTCTTATCCTTTCTATTTTATTCATTTGATTACTTTCTTTCTCTGTTAGAAAAGATACCTAGACCCGATAGTTGTCTTGAAGTGATGATCCATTATCCAACTCAAATAAAGAAGCACACCAAAGAATGGAGACCTGTAAACAATTTCTAAGGATCAAAATTGCTAGCTTAAGGTTCAAAATGCTAGCTAATGAACACAAAGGAAAGTTCCTACTACAGAACCTGACCATGAGCGCACACTAGAGTAGCATTCATGACAACACCTTGAATCTGGAACACACACACTAGAGCCATGAAGACTCGAATCTTGAGGAGCTTGCTAGCACCTAATTAATTCCATAAACTCTCTTTCTCTAGTGAAATCTCAACAGGACCATAGCCGTTATTGTTAATCTCTAGTTTCTGCTGCCGATATAGCCTCACTATTATTTGGACCTCCTTCTTGATCACCGTTTATAATTTAGACGTATATATCTGTTCGTTTGTGTGTTTTTATTTTTTTTGTCCAAATTGAATCCAATTTATAAACACCGTTCGCGTGTTATTATTTTTATTTTCCGAATTCTATCCAATTTCGATGTATGTACCTCTTCGCGGCAAGGAGTTTTCATCTTTTTATCAGCAAAACTATAATATAAATTGATCAGGAAAAAACCAAAACATCTTATTGGAAAGTATCAACAGTACCCCAAAATGGGTTATTTGTCCAAATTTTTTAAAACATGGTTCGAATGGACGAGTAAAAATTAGTATGGGTGAAATGGACACCAAAAAAATAGCAAGAATGAAACTGGATTCATCCTGGTTTAAACTTAAAAAAGAGTGAGGATGAAACTGGATGGATCCTGATGTAAATAAAAAATAAGAAAAAGTATTTGAAAATGGGTAGGATCAAACTGTTTACATCCTGACTATTTTTACATTCTCGTCCATTTAAACAGTATCAAATTTTACATGTCTTTGTCACCCAAAAATTATTGATTTTGGTATGTTTAACTAATTTTGTGTAACCGAAACCCGTTCTATTTAGAACTCCTTGGACTACTTTAAAATCTATATCCCACCTCTTATAGCTAGTAAATACCCTACAACAGAAACCATTCTAAATTAAGAACTCCTTGGACTCCTTATAAATATTTGTATCCCACCTCTTGCAGAGGTATTATTTTATCTTTAGTACTTTAATTATTTCGGAAAATGGGTCATTTGTCCAAAAAAATTTAAAACATGGTTCAAATGGACGAGTAAAAATTATTATGGGTGAAATGGACACAAAAAAAAATAGCAAGGATGAAACTGGATTCATCCTGGCTTAAACTTAAAAAATAGCGAGGATGAAACTGGATGCATCCTGATGTAAATTAAAAATAAGAAAAAGAATTTGAAAATGGGTAGGATGAAACTGGTTACATCCTGGCTATTTTTATATTTTTGTCCATTTAAACAGTATCAAAATCTAAATGTCTTTTTCACCCAGGAATTATTAATTTTGGTCTTTTTAATTAATTTTGTGTAATTATTTTTAGTTTTAGAGAGATTTCACGTTGTTCAAGGATGTGTATTAGCGATGATCTTAAAGTTGATACAAAGATGGATATAGAGTACCGAGAAGAGTACATAAGGAATGTTGGTCAGTAACAATAAAACACTAAAAGTAAAGATGTTCGAGAAATAAATTTACGAAACTTTAAAGTAGACACTCAAGAAAAACAGCAAACAAAGGACAAAATTACTTGATCATCAAGCTGTCCTTAACAGGATAGTTGACCGGTACGCGTCAAGAATGACTGATGCCTATACCCTGTGGTCAAGTCGTATCCAGGATAAAACTGCCTGTTGCAAATACTGTTAGCACTACAGTACTTGTCCACTCTTACGAACTCAACAACAATGGCACAGAAAGAAATAAAGAAAAAAACCACACAGAGGGAGAGAGACGAAAAGAAGAAGGATAATATCTTCTTCTGGACACATTTTGAAATGAAAAGTTCGAGTCCCTTTTATAGGTGGAAATGAGAGAGGCGCAGTAATAACAATTGTTTCTCAAATCAATTCCCTGCATGAAGCTAATTAAATTAAAATGGAAATAAAACAGCCAATTTAATTTAGTGAAAAATACTAAAACCCCCTACTATATGGGTTCAACATATAGAAACCCCACAAAATGGATCATTCATTATCAACTCCATACTTTAGGAAAATGATATTGTTAGGCCCAAAAAATCAAATTTTCTTCAGATCTGGGCCATAATTAATTATTACGAATTTTAATAATACCAAGACTACCCTTTAGTATTTATACAAGAGGAATATCACAAGATATTTTCATTTTCTCTCCCCGTCTAAAACCAGAGCTGCTCTCATAGATTCATTTTCTAGGGTTTTATCCATTCGGTTGTACAAGATCTAATCTTCTGATTTGATTTCACATCAACAATTTGCAAGCAAATCGATTTGTGATTAGAAAGAATCAGTTATGTATAGAGGTTTTTGTTCTACTATATCTTCTGCTAAAATAATTTAGTGGTTTCCGATCTATGTCATCTATGGCTGTCGATGTATGACGAAGAGGAAAAAATGATAAGCTTCATCGAACTCTACTTCTGTATCTGTATTTACTGATGATGTTTAAATCTAGATCTTCATTCGTTTGTGAGTAAGTCGAAATCGAGATGCAGAGACAATGGTATTCGTCATCAACAATTAGATCTGAAGATTCAACAACAAAAAGCTGAGAAAGATAAGTTTCTCCCTTCTAATCCTATTTAATTCAATTGAAATTCCTAATTATGTGATTCAGAAATAAAATTGACTCCAATTTGATTAGGTTTCGATTTTTGTTTCATTGACTTTATTCAGATCGGAGAAGAACATGATTTTTATTGAATCAACAGGTTTTGAATCTAGGTATGTTTAGGTTTGTTGTTTCTGCCGATTTGTTGATAATACTAGTTGAATTCAATCAGCTAAGAAGATATTTTTCATTTAATAAAAACGTTGATCTCTCATAATTCTAATGGAGCTAGTTGTGGACTCTCGTTGGTGTTTTTATCTTGCTTATCTTGACTACACGTGTTGAGTTTGGTTAACGAATGTATGGTGGTGTTGGTGGTGGAGATGCAGGTTCTGGAGGAGTATGAGGAGGTTGTGGTGGTATTGGAGCATGTTTGAAGGAGGATTTTGAAGTCAGTGGTGCTGTTTTTCAGAATTGATGAATTGAAGGAGATGATGAGAAGATAGAGGATGAACTATTATAAGTTTCTACTACTGGTGCTAGTGGTCACAGGTAATTAGCTGATTTCACAAGGTTCTCTTCTTTTTTAAATGTTTATATTTTGTTGTGATCAAGGTTAACTTGTTCTGATAAATTTACTGCATTAGCATCCTTGTGAATGATTGGTTTTTACTGTTGAATTATGCATCCTTGTAAAGGTAGTATATGGATTCTGTAAATGCTTTACTGTCATTTTGCATCATGTGATTCATGGTTTGATTGTGAAACCGAGTTTTTGAGTTAATGATTTGAAGTTGATTGAATGAAAGCTTGAACCTGAAATCATACATGAAGTACTGCAGCCGAGCTTTTTTCCCTCATACTTCAGGTTTAGGTTTGATATGTGTAAATCTTAGTTACATTAGGAGAATACATGTGTAACTCTTAGTTACAGCAGAGAAATGCGTATGTAACTGGTGATGTTGTTGTATCCGAGTGTTGAATCTACTTTGTTTGAGTCTCAGAATCGTGTAGCCACTCCCGAGGTGAGGATATGCCTTTGTTATATACTTTTTTTGCGGTTAAATTTTGATGGATATTATGCCGCCAAGGGTTCGATGCGCATTGTATGTTGCATACATGTTTTGATTTCCATTTGCGAGATTGATGAATATGTTTTATTCTGTTTTTCTGGGTTAGATATAGTATGTGGTTTTGCTATAGTGGCCTTGTTGGATCCAGATAAACATGTTATGGTGCTAGGAGGCAATAAGGTATGTAACTTCCAGATGTGTAACTTCTAGTTACACAAGCTAAATAGATATGTAATTTTTAGTTACACATGCTAATTAGATGTGTAACTTCTAGTTAAACAAGCTAAATAGATGTGTAATTTCTAGCTACACATGCTAATTAGATGTGTAACTTTTACTTACACATACCGATTGAATGTGTAACTTCGGTTTTAGTGATTGAATTGAAATGATTTGTGGTCTGTTTTGTTGTTTTGTGTTTTCATTGGATTGTTGAGATTAGTTTTTGTAGAAGAGATTGGACATTTTTGATTATTTAATTGTGAATTTTCAATTATAACCTGTAATGGTGTATGAGGACTTACACTTGGAGGTGGTTTACAATTGGCAATAGTTAGTGATTTATGCTAAGCTTCATTGTTGTAGTAATTGATTTATTGAACCTTTTATGTTGCAACTTCTAGTATACTTGTCACTATGATAGTTAGAGTGACTTTTCATCATGTTGGTTGATTATAGTAGGGATGTCACTAAATATTCAGCTTGGCGTGAAGCATAATATCAGGAACATATTATCTTAATCTTTTACAGCAATCGCTCAAGGAATCAACGCTAGAGACATTAATAAGCTTCGAGATGCAGGAATCTACACCTGCAATGGATTGATGATGCGTACCATGAAGGTAAACCTCACATTCTGATTTTCAATCTTGAGTTTTTGAGAATGTCGTGGTATTATCAAAATTTTAATTCATCTAATTGCAACTTTAATGGTTAGTATGAGAATAAATGCTAAATACCCACAAGTGTAACTATTGGATACACATGCATATTGCATGTGTAACTCCCAATCACACATTTCATATGCATGTGTAACTCCAAATTACACATGCTTTTTTATGTGTACTAGTTGATTATACATGCTTGTTTTAGTTTTAGGAGTGTTTAGTTAGTGAATTTCCTTTAGATCGGTATATGTAATAGCAGCCTAATTATACTGTTCCATATTCATAGTTCGTATTTGTGTATTGTTTCATATTCATAGTGTATTATACATGCTTGTTTTAGTTTTAGGGGTGTTTAGTTAGTGAATTTCCTTTAGATTGGTATATGTAATAGCAGCCTAATTATACTGTTCCATATTCATAGTTCGTATTTGTGTATTGTTTCATATTCATAGTTCATGTATTTTGTGTAACTTTTATCCATGTTTTTCATACTCAGTTATCCTTTCTTAGTGTATTTTGCTTTTGATTGATCCAAAATACACTAAAGCTTGCAAGTTCATAATAAATGGCATATTCCATATGCAAGTGTAACTCCTAGTTACACTAGTCATATGCATGTGTAACTGAAAGTTACACAAGCCAGATGCATGTGTATCTCCTACTTACACATGCTATATGCATGTGTAACTCTCAGTTACACAAGTTAGCTGGTGTGTAAATGCTGAGTACACGTCATATTTTATTTAGAAGATGCATGTGTAACTCCCAGTTATACTACACAGAGTATGTGTAACTCCTAACTACACTTGCTTAGATAAGTCATTAAGTGTCTTTCTATTAATTGTCTTTGTTGTTCACCTTGTAATTGTTCTATAGTTTTGCTTCTATGGATTTTTTTTTCATCCAACCTAACTCGTGGATGTTTATTTTGTTGCGAGATACGTAGGCATTTTGGAATCGAGGAAGATAAGAAGAGAAGATAACATTTTTACTAGAAGATCTCGTAGCTTATTTCTAGGATTTCGTTTTATGTATTTCGTGTTTTAGCTTGTTTCCGTGTTCAATAACAATTGATAAATAGAGAAGTTTTTGTAAATGGAATTATTGTTTCAATTACTGAATATAGGTGTGTAACTTCTAGATACACATTTATTGTGGATGTGTAACTTCAAAATACTCATGCTATATGCATGTGTAACTTTTCATTACACATGCCATATGCCCATGTTAACTGTTTCATGACGTATGAATGTGTAACTTTTGCGTACACATGCCATACAGATGTGTAACTTCTAGTTACACATGTCATACGGATGTGTAACTTCTAGTTACACATTCCATATGGATGTGTTGGGAGATGGTGGTGGTGGGAGGCGGTGGGCGGCGGCGGAGGTTGGTAGTTGGAGGTGGTGGTGAGAGGCGGAGGTGGTGGTCGGAGGTGGCTGACAGTGGTGGTCGGAGGTGGTTTGACTGGCGGTGGTGGTCGGAGATGGTTTGACGGTGGTGGTTGGCGGTGGTGGTTGGTGGCGGTGGTGGTCGGAGGTGGTTGACGGTGGTTGTGGTGGTTGGAACATCATCACATAATATTTTAATAATTTGGGACCTAGATTTAAGTTTTATTTAATTATGGGCTTGACAATATATAAAAGGGTATGGATATCCTAGATTTAAACTTCTTTTAATTAAGGGCCTCATATTATGGGTTATCCATGGGTCGGGCCTAAGCATAATTTTCCCTTTAATTTAATCTTTACGTCGAAATAAAATTTAAAACAGAAAGAATATTTAAATCAATTAAACCGATCATTACTGCATAAGAGAAAATTTAATTTGATTTTCAAAACGTTTTTAGGAAAACGTTCAAAAGAATTATGTTCAAACAGATAACTAAGTCTTGGTTGACCAGTCCACGGTGGAAGCACGAGCCCGAGCTCTAAGCACAAGCCTTAGTGAAAAGAAAACAAAAATATTTTGCTTTACTAACTATCCATAATGGAATAACTATATATCCATAATGGAATAACTATATAGTGGATCTCCTCTTTAGTCATACTCAATGTGGGACTAAAGGTCCTATTTCATTCACTCGTACGAAAATGAGTAAGTTCTCTTAGAGACCCAAAGGTCCGAAGTTCCATTCCTACCAAGACTACAAAACAACCGATTAAAACTCATTTTCTCCAACAAGGAATTCAAGAGGATTTGAGCTATTTAGTTGCAGGTGGTTACCTTTTTCTTCTCCAAAGGCCCTTGTTTTTCTCTGCCATGGTTATGGCATGGAATGCAGTGCTTCCCTGAAAGATTTTGTTTGTATTTCTTTTTTTTTCCGAATTCTATCCAATTTCGATGTATATACCTCTTCGCGGCAAGGAGTTTTCATGTTTTCTGACATCTTCTCTTGGCTCGAGAAACGTACTGTTGACTTCAGTAGTAGCACTGGTGATCATAGATTCTTCAATACTACTACCACCACTGCTGCTGTTGGCCCAGTTCATCAGAACTCTAAGAATCCTCCGACGTCTGAGCATCCCTTGGAAATCATTGAAGTAGACAAGCAGCAACAAAAGACACGAAGATATCTTTGTGGGTGGAAAGGAAAATGAATGCATCATCATTCAGTAATGTAGCGTACGGATTTCATCATTCGCCATGTTTGGTGGTTAAGTTCTTAACTATAACTGCAAGAAGATTTAAACGTGGAACTTGTCAAAATTAAGAAATTGCTCAATTGTGGCCTTGGCAGATGGACTTAACAAACTGGCTTCACACATGTCTAGACTAATATTTGATTTATCAACGACTGAGGAGATTGAGTACGTTTTCACCGAAGCATTTGAACTCGGTGCTTAAGGGCAAACAATGCTGATGCAAAGCTCGAGAGCCCTACATCATAATTGTTGTTGTTTGATAGATATCTTACATTTTATTTCTGCTTCGATTTTGCTTCCTCTCTCGCCATTTGGCATGCTCCCTTGATATGAATAAAGTTTTAGATTTTGAGTCCAGAGACGTGTTTTGTTACTTTGTTATCTCCTTTCCCATCTCCTTTCCCCTGCTGCAGGTCTTGTTGGTATCCTCTAAATATGAGTCCTTCGTTCGATAGTTTTACGTCTGGATTCTTGAATAATTTCTAAATACAACAAAACAATTCTAAATACAACAGAACAAATATATTATATCAGTACTGCGAAAATGCTATATAACCAGCTGAATAACAGCCGGGTAACAGCGTTTTTGACGTGGACACTTATGTGGCGGAAAGAGAATGTTTGTAATTTTTCCACGTTACAAAAGTTAAAATAAAAATAAAACAAAAATATTTACTTCGATAGTTTTTTCTCTGTTAGTCATTGTTGTTAGATCTAATCAGAAAAATAGCAGTTGTTGAAACAGTGAATGGAAATTCTTCCTAGCTCTAAGGAAGAGATAAAACAAGTTTAACATCATGAACAACCAAGCTTTCTTTCATCTTTGGATCGATTTCTCTTCTGCTAAAAGAATCTTCCACCCCCATTAATGGCCAACCACATGAACTCATTCATCTTCATCTTTATTGATGTTGAATTATGTATAAAAATCAAATCAAAATCAATACGAAAAACCCCCATTAATTTAGCCTCCATTAAAATCCCAATGGGAATGACAACTGTTTAAAATATTTGATTGATTAAGAGAAGTGGGATTGTCAGTTTGATTCAAAAAATCCTTTTTTTTTCCAGTTTCTAAACTTTATTCATAGATTGTTCATCTATTTGCTATCCTGCTTGATAATAATTCTGGCTCCGAAAGATTAGTCTAGGGTTTGAAATACTAATCATGTTGTGTAGAAGAAGAATAAAAGAAGATGATGTATATTTCCCGAGAATCTATACTCTACTTTTTGTTGTTCATCATAACTATTCGGTAAATCCTGACCATGTTGCGAAGAGGAGAGGAAGAACAAACGAAGACTTAACTAATTTTTTTCTTTTGATAAATGTGACGTGTAAACAGCAAATATGTCTCTCTCCGACGCACACACTGCCACGTCAAAATCGCGGTCAAGCAGCTGTTATTCAGCTGTTCAAGTAGCACAATTGATCAATATTGGGTGTATTTCGTTTGGGCCTGTTGTTACTAATCAGAATTGTGCAAGTTTACAAGGACTTTGACACCTTTTGTGCAGAAAATATGTCCATATATATATATATGGCCGGCCATTCAGTCAATAGCTAAGCCAGTGACAGTAAACTGCTTGGTTATGTAGCAGCAGAGACGATTCAACCAAAATTGTTCACACAACATCAACAATTAGTTTGTAGCCAACCCTTTACCTGAAAAATGTTAATTAAAAAAAAAAAAAACTATCCAATTGGTAAGATTTCAATGTTCAAAAAGTAGTTATAAATGTGAACTAGTTATCTTTAATTCAGGCAATAAATGGAACCAGAATTATGACCTGCAAATAATTCCAAATTTTAAGTTGTGGGTTAGAAATTCCAAGTTTCAAATGATCAAAGAATGTTATTGGTTTCCTCCAGATCTAGATTTCACTATGTTCTGCTGCGATGGATCTTCTTTTGGTAACCCTGGAAACGCTGGTTTTGGGGTGATTGTCATGGATCATGATTGTCAGGTGCTAGGCACTCTATCAGAGGGCATAGGTATTGCTTCAAACTTTATTGCAGAGTTATATACTGTCATTTCTGCTTTAGAATTGGCAATTGAATGGGGTAAACAGAAAGTGATTATTTTCTCTTACTCAAAGTCATTGGTGAATGTCTTTAATCAAAAGAAGGTGCCATGGTTCATAAGAGGAAGATGGAAAAATATTGTGAGAAAGCTTTCAATTATCAAATATCTTCATTGTTACAGGGAAGTGAACTTCTCTGCAGATGGGATTGCCAAAAAAGGTGCATCATTAGCCGCAGGAGAAAGGCATATTTGCATGGGAAGACCTTTCTCTCTTATTAGAGTTAAAATGCCAGATGTGAAGTACTACAGATTCAGCTTACTCATTTGTGGGCCTTGTCTTTGTGGGCTTTGAGTAGTATCCGGTTCCTTTTCTTAGTCCTTCATTTTCTTAAATTTCTTGACGTAACTTCTTTTTAAAATCAATAAAATTCATGTGATTCAGGAAGAAAAAAATACCTAAGCCAGTGACAGTAAACTGCTTGGTTATGCAGCAGCAGAGACGATTCAACCGAAATTGTTCACACAGCATCAACAATTAGTTTGTAGCTAACCCGTTACCTGAAAAATGTTAATTAAAAAAAAAAAGAAACTATCCAATTGGTAAGATTTCAATGTTCAAAAAGTAGTTATAAATGTGATGAACTAGTTATCTTTATAAATATCAGATTGTCTCGAAAAAAAAATGTGCGCGAAACCATAATTATAAAACCCGATAGGAAGAAAAATAAAATGCAATGGACATAAAATGCAATGGACAGACCCCAATCACAAGATAAGGTGAGCAACTAGCCTACGTAGCCAATCCCCCTCTTGACTACACTTGTATTATCCTACCCCAATCATTTTGGTTGCAATCGGGAAAGATTGGAAACCTTATGGCCTCCTTGGTGTCTCGATTGTAATAATAAAGGCTGTCATGCCATTCGCATCGTAGGAATATTAGATTTGTCCCAGTAAGAGCTTCAATTGAAAGATCTGGTTTTCCATTCCAGTAGCCAGGCATAATATCGATAATCTCTTGTTCCCACGTAATGTTACCATCTGCATCTTCATGAATTTTCCATAGAGAACGTAAAGAATCTAACACAGCTACGCGTCCATCAATTTCTGTTAGCTCAACAGTTTGTGCCTTTCTATATTTCAGTGGATCAATGACGAAATCAGGAATAGGAATCACTCTGAACTTTTCATTTACAATGTCAAATCTCATTATCAATTCTAGCTCATCGTTTTCATGTTCCCTCCTGAACCGCCAGTATAAGCAACCATCTACATAAAAAGATTTTTCATAACTTGCCCAAAAATCAACTAAAAAACTTAAAGGGATGGGTGGAATTGCATCGATTCTTCTCCACGTATTTCTGCCAACCGTAAAGATTTCAACAACTTGATCGGAAAAAGAATCATTACCTGTTATGCATACAACTTTATGTTCATTACTCTGAGGATTATATCCAAACGCGATGTGGCTATATTTCATCGAATTTTTATTAACATCGATCCAAGGTGATCTTTCTCCAGTGATAGGGTATAACAATGCGCACAAAGGATATTTGTGTATTCATAGAGAAACCAACAGGGTTTATATATCTCTCCATGTTCGATTTGAAAAGAGTATATTCCCTTTTCAGTCTCTTCAGCAGAAGGATCCTCAGCTTTGCCAAGGTAAAATTCCATCAAGCACTTCTGTTTTATTGTCACCGCTAGTTGTTCGTAGTTATAAACCGGATGTTTCACGAACATCTTCTGAACAATGACCAGTTCATAGTGAAACCTATCTGCAAGCTTCACCAACTGTGTCTGCATCTCAAAACTCTCCGCAGCTGCCACAGATATCCACTGATTTCAGTCCAGCTAACTCTACCTCATCATCTGGTTCAAATACACAGTCTCAAACTGCATCTGCGGCACATGAAGTTCAGCGAGAATCTGTGACTCATTCAATGGTGACACGATCAAAGGATGGTATTGTGAAACCCATCAAGAAGATGTGTTTAACTGCCTCAAAGCACCCACTTCCTTATGAAGACTACATGGAGCCAACATGTTACAGTACAGCTTCGAAAAATTCTAAGTGGAAGGCAGCCATGGATGTTCATATTAATGCTCTAACTCGTAATGGTACGTATTCTCTTGTGAAATACGAGAAGGGCATGAATGTTGTTGGCTCGAAATGGGTGTATCGTGTAAAGCAGAACCCTGATGTTGATGGTGGTTTTTAACTTAGGGGTAAAGTCGTAAAACCCTAGTCATACAGTGACGTCACATAACTTGAGTAATAATGTCCAAACCAAGCACATTTATTCAACCCTTTAATTTTTCTGCGAAAAAAATACCAGGGTACCTTTTTTTTTAAATGCTAATTAGGGTTTCGACAAGCCAAAACACTAAGTCTCACACCACACGTGCCAATGTCTTATCATGCCAGCCACATCCGACCGCGCCAAGGCATGCCAACCATGCTAGCCGTACCCATGTGCCAATGGCTCATCATGCCAGCCACATCCTACCGCGCCAAGGCATGCTAGTCGCACCCTGTGCCAATGGTGAACCATGCCAGCCACACCTACCGCGCCAAGGCATGCCAACTATGCTAGTCGCACCCCTGTGCCAATGGCAAACCATGCCAGCCACACCTACCAAACCCTTGGCCCCACATGCCAAGCCAAACCGCACCTTTCCTTTTCCCTAGCCATGCTAGACTTATAATGACGGAGGTCTGGGCATTCAAAGATTAGAAATTATGAACAAGGCATTGCTTATGAAAATGATGTGGAAATTTCAAAAGTCAGATGAAGATTGGGCTCTATTTTTCAAAGATAAATATCAAAACAAATTTGGCCAATGGAATACAAATTGGAAGCTATCTTGATTTGGCCAGATCGAAATGGGCATGGGAATCTCTTAAGGAAGATATAAGATGGAACATAGGTGATGGAGAATATATTTAAGTGTGGTTTGATACCTGGATTGGGGATAGTCCTATTATTGATCAAGTTGGATTCACTCCTTTTGTTAAGGAAAACATAATGTTAAAAGTCTCAAACTTATTGATGAATGGTGAGTGGTCCCTGCCTAATGAACTGCAACAACTGTTTCAATCTACTACAATGCCAAATGTGGCTGGTGGGAGGGATGATCTTATATGGATTGGAAATATGCAAGGATCATTCTCAGTTCATGATGTTGTTCAGAAATTAAGGTACAAAGAAACTATTGTGCATTGGTCTAAATATATATGGAATTCCTTCATTCATCCTAGTGTGGCAAGCAATGTATGGAAAATCATTCCAGGAATATATCTGGATGATGAAGTTAAGGTGAGGAAAGTCTATGACATAGTTTCTAGATGTTGTATCTGTGAGAAAGCTCAAGATAGTATGCATCATCTTTTATGGGAATGTGAATTCAGTGTAGGAATTTGGAAGTGGATCTTCACCTGCTTTCAATTTGATAAGCCTAAAGATTTTAATGATGTTTGGAGGAAAGCAAAGAATAAAAGTCCTCTGATTCAGCAGGTAAGGATTACAACAGTTTGCATTATTCTCAAAGAATTTTGGTTTCAGAAATATAGGAAGTTTTCTGAAGAAATACCAAATAAGCAAAGTTTCAAGTGCGGAGTTATGAAGTTAATAACAGAAGGAGGTTTAAGAATTTCAGGCAATAAATGGAACCAGAATTATGACCTGCAAATAATTCCAAATTTTAAGTTGGGGGTTAGAAATTCCAAGTTTCAAATGATCAAAGAATGTTATTGGTTTCCTCCAGATCTAGATTTCATTATGTTATGCTGCGATGGATCTTCTTTTGGTAACCCTGGAAATGCTGGTTTTGGGGTGATTGTCATGGATCATGATTGTCAGGTGCTAAGCACTCTATCAGGGGGCATAGGTATTGCTTCAAACTTTATTGCAGTTATATGCTGTCATTTCTGCTTTAGAATTGGCAATTGAATGGGGTAAACAGAAAGTGATTATTTTCTCTAACTCAAAGTCAGTGGTGAATGTCTTTAATCAAAAGGAGGTGCCATGGTTCATAAGAGGAAGATGGAAAAATGTTGTGAGAAAGCTTTCAATTATCAAATATCTTCATTGTTACAGGAAAGTGAACTTCTCTGCAGATGGGATTGCCAAAAAAGGTGCATCATTAGTTGCAGGAGAAAGGCATATTTGCATGGGAAGACCTTTCTCTCTTATTAGAGTTGAAATGCCAGATGTGAAGTACTACAGATTCAGCTTATTCATTTCTGGGCCTTGCCTTTGTGGGCTTTGAGTAGTATCCGTTTCCTTTTCTTAGCCCTTCATTTTCTTAAATTGTTTGACGTAACTTCTTTTTAAAATCAATAAAATTCATGTGATTTAGGAAAAAAAAAAATACCTAAGCCAGTGACAGTAAACTGCTTGGTTATGTAGCAGCAGAGACGATTCAACTGAAATTGTTCACACAGCATCAACAATTAGTTTGTAGCCAACCCGTTACCTGAAAAATGTTAATTTAAAAAAAAAAAAAAAAAAAAAAAACTATCCAATTGGTAAGATTTCAATGTTCAAAAAGTAGTTATAAATGCGATGAACTAGTTATCTTTATAAATTTCAGATTGTCTTGAAAAAAAATGTGCGCGAAACCATAATTATAAAACCCGATAGGAAGAAAAATAAAATGCAATGGACATAAAATGCAATGGACAGACCCCAATCACAAGATAAGGTGAGCAACTAGCCTACGTAGCCAATCCCCCTCTTGACTACACTTGTATTATCCTACCCCAATCATTTTGGTTGCAATCGGGAAAGATTGGAAACCTTATGGCCTCCTTGGTGTCTCGATTGTAATAATAAAGGCTGTCATGCCATTCGCATCGTAGGAATATTAGATTTGTCCCAGTAAGAGCTTCAATTGAAAGATCTGGTTTTCCATTCCAGTAGCCAGGCATAATATCGATAATCTCTTGTTCCCACGTAATGTTACCATCTGCATCTTCATGAATTTTCCATAGAGAACGTAAAGAATCTAACACAGCTACGCGTCCATCAATTTCTGTTAGCTCAACAGTTTGTGCCTTTCTATATTTCAGTGGATCAATGACGAAATCAGGAATAGGAATCACTCTGAACTTTTCATTTACAATGTCAAATCTCATTATCAATTCTAGCTCATCGTTTTCATGTTCCCTCCTGAACCGCCAGTATAAGCAACCATCTACATAAAAAGATTTTTCATAACTTGCCCAAAAATCAACTAAAAACTTAAAGGGATGGGTGGAATTGCATCGATTCTTCTCCACGTATTTCTGCCAACCGTAAAGATTTCAACAACTTGATCCGAAAAAGAATCATTACCTATTATGCATACAACTTTATGTTCATTACTCTGAGGATTATATCCAAACGCGATGTGGCTATATTTCATCGAATTTTTATTAACATCTATCCAAGGTGATCTTTCTCCAGTGATAGGGTTATATATGAAAAATGTATCAAACCTGTTGGTGACAAAACATAGCAAACCATTCACAGTTTGTCTTGGTAATGTATGCTGTGTATAAGAACCACGATCTTCATCTATTATTAATCTGTTAATACTTATTAATCCTCTATCAAGTGAACCTATTGTGAGTTCGAGAATTCCATCGCCAATGTAACCCTCAGCTTCCTTCATTGACAGTAGTAACCTATGATGACTGGTTTCAATTCCTTCACGATTTAGTAAATCTTTCAAGTATTTCCATCGCATATTTAGGTCTCTCCGCTGTTCCTCTTTGTTCTTTTCCTGCCACAACTCATGGCTCGAATACACCCACCTATCCCACCGCTTGTCGTTTTCGTTCTCACACCAACACGTTCTTTTCCTAACTTTCCACCCATCTTTTAGTAGCTCTTCTAAATCACAAACTTTGACGGCTTCGTTATTAACATCTCTTCTATCTTCTATTTTAGGAGAAATCTTCATTCCTTCCATTAATCGAGTTTTAGGAGAAATCTTCTTCAAGATTGCTCTCATGGTCATTCTTCTCACTTGGTCTCCCTCTCGAGAACCCTAATTAATGAATCAGGTCTAGTAACAGCAACCTAGTAAAAAAAAAAAAAACAGCAACCTAGTAGGCTTAGGTTGGATTCTCGTCCATTCAGTCAATACACGAGGCAATGACAGTAAACTTCTTGGTTAAGCCAATGACAGTCCCTTAACTAATCTCGGTCATTAAAAAACATTCATTAACCCATCAAACCCTTTAAACTCCTAAGCCATGCGAGGCCATGCGTCGCGCGGTGAGAATACCCACCCTTGGGTGAGCGTCACCGCCCCATTGAAAATTCTTCATTCCATTTTTCCTCAAATTATATGAATGTAACAGTGAATACCGGTTTTTTCATAAAAAAAAAAAAAAGACAGTCCCGGAAAACAAAAACAAACCCTTTAAACTCCTAAGCCATGCGAGGCCATGCGTCGCGCGGTGAGAATACCCACCCTTGGGTGAGCGTCACCGCCCCATTGAAAATTCTTCATTCCATTTTTCCTCAAATTATATGAATGTAACAGTGAATACCGGTTTTTTCATAAAAAAAAAAAAGACAGTCCCGGAAAACAAAAACAAAAAAATCAGTCTTCGCCGGAAACAAAAAGAAAAAAAAATAAACAAATTGTTTTGTTAGTTTTCATATGAAAAAAAAAAAAATACAGGAAAGCCAAAACCCTAGAACCAAACCATTTAATCATCATCTTCTTCACCTTCAGAGTGGTATTGTTCTAACATAGATCTCTCTGATTTTACAAGTTTAACAAGTTTATGGTTTTCTTTTTACTTTTCTGATCTGGGTTTGGTTGGTGAGTACCGATTATAATCGCTTAACAACCGATTTTTTTTTACTCAATGCAGGTGATAGTCCCACATAGCTCTTCGCTTCTATCTTTTTTTGCAGGTTGGTGTCTCCATCTTCTTTTCTGATGCCTACCGTAAGTGCTAACCTTTATTAGGGTTTTGTTATTTATGATCTCTATCTTTAAGGTTTATTATAAGTTATATGGGCTTCAAATGGTTAGGGTCTGTGTTCTGTTGAATATTCTACCTTTGTTAGATTTTAATCTCTTTGATTTTTATTTATTCTCTCATTGTTTTTAGATTTTAATATCTTCTTTTAATGATATAGATTGATGTACTGATCACTAGGGTTGTAGAGATTTCAAATTTGTACCTTTGTTATATTTGATTGGTGAATCTAAAGCGGCTAATAGTCTTACAAAAGCAATCTTCCCTCCAACATGTTGATGTACGTTGCATGTGTGTTGCCGTAGGGTTTCAACCAATACTGGGTATAGAGTATACACCTTACAATCCACGCAGATGACGTCTTGAGGGAGTACTCTGAGAGGGAAGCAACTGGTCAGGTATATTCTTTTTCATGACCTTCTAAGTTTTGATGCGAGCTGAAGCCATTGTACAAAAAAAAATACATTTCTACTTTAAAGTTCTTTCGTGTTGGTCCATTAATCATGTTTAACAATCCGTACAATCAAAATAAGTGCAGAAAGGGACTTAAAAAGTCGTCTTTACTAATAACATTTTGGCATGCGAAATCGGAATTGTAGATAATTTTTTCTTCCCCCGGCAAAGCTCGACAAAAAGATCATAATTATTTTACAAAAGTAAAACGAAACAGAGCAACGTGAGTGGGACATAAACCAGGACATCCAGCAGAGAAACACTTAAAAACATGTTCGTCTTTCACTTCTTCCCCTTACGTATTCTAGGTTGTTTTTTTTAATGTGATATGAAACTGTAGCTGTAGTTGCTTCTTATTTTGTGTTTTCCGCGAGATGGAGACGTAAGGTGCATAGTTTTGGGGTTGGGGGTTTCTCTTTTATTTATTTTAGTTGTAGTTTAGTTGTAGTTTTTGTTTTGGTTAATAATGTATCTTCTTAGATTGGATGGAGAGTGGTTTCAATTTTGATGGTTAATTACAACAAACTGTATTTTGGAGTAAACAATTGTCATCGGTTAGTTAGATTACTTTATCATTTCTTACGTTTTGTACATTTGATGCATGTCTGCCTATGGAAGAGGAAGCAAAACAGTCAAGGAAGATTTTAATGGATTGCGTAGCCAATTTCAAGAAAGGGAAACCACTAATTAAGCTATGGAAAAGGTAAATTGTTCGCCATTTGAAAAAAAAATTTTTAAATTGTTCGCCTATTAATAGTAGAGATTAGCAGTAAATATGTGTCTCGGGATATATATTTATCAGCAAAGATTTACTTACTTTTGCTGGCATGTCTCTTATAATTTTTTGGAGGAAACCTTCGGTAGAATATATCTGGTATTCGCAATGAAACCCTGGAAATTTAGGCTTTGTAGGAAGGCATAGGTGATGGTTCAGGATGTTGGGTATTTTCTTCCAACATCTATTGCTTCTTGATTGTTTCATATCGTTGTTTTTTTTTTTTTTTTTTTTTTTGTTCTTCTTTTCTCTCTATTCTTTTTTTTTTTTTTTTGTATGCTTAACGTAAACTATCTTTATTGTTCTTTCTTATTTTTAGTTCTTTAAATTCTAGAATCTGCATACAATTGTTTATGGATATGTTTTGGAGTTGGGTAAATGTCTACGTTTGAAGGTGCCCTGCTAGAGATGTTCTTTTGCATTGGTCATTGATTACCATCAAAATTTCAGTTGTCTAAACAAAACCATAAAGAAATTATTAGAGTTTGTTATGTTCGTGATATTTTTTATAGCATGATGATCCGCTTTCGATCTTGAGATGTAGAAAGTAATCCCTTGCTAGATTCGGAAATTTCAAATCAGTACCCGTTTCGTTTTGAATATTCAATGGAGTGCCACCCATATGTCAATTAAAGTTTGTTGCAATAGTGCCCAAAATGGCAGGTGCATATTTTGCCGACATAAATAGCAAGGGATTTATTGTTTTTCTGGATCCATTTACTTTAGGGAGTTAATAGGGTTTTAGGCACATGATGAACTAAAAGTATATGTTTGTTAGGATATCATAGTCAAATATTGTCGTTTCAAATATCATTTTCATATGGACAATTATGTGAGAGTAGTTTGTTTAGTCTAATGAGATTGACATGTTCAAAAGAATATACTGTTGTCAGGTTTGGCAGTTAGTAATTTGTCTGTTTACGAGTATGAACAGTTGAATCAGGTATTTATGCGCTATACAACTGTTACAACACTTGAAGATTATGCAATACCATGTCACCAGACTAGGCAAGGTAAAACTTCCACTGTCAGTGGTTGAATAAGTCATTTTTTCATTTAATTTGAGGCACGTTTTACATTTTGTTACTTTGTTGTCTATTTTATTCGTCTTTATTTGTTTTCTATTCATTAGCTGGTTTTCACTCAAATATACCAACATTTCATGTCTTTCCTGGTGTCATGTACGAATAATATCGTCAGTTGCAAGGAGTGAGGGTGAAGTGTCAAATTGAAGAAGCTCCATTGCTTGGAGCTAATTTCTACCAAATTTGTATTTTGTATCTTCGCCAACTGTCTAAGAACTGTGGATACAATAGAAGCATCCGGTGTTTTGTATCTCTCAAGGTTACAAGAACACCACAACAAGTGCCTCAACACCAATTTTTGAATCAACATCCACAACAGATGATACACTCTGAGCGGAAAAAGTTTCACTGTCGCAGCTCAAACACTCCACAACGGCATCGGTTTCCAGCTCATTGGGAAGTTTTCATATCAACAAGGGAGACAGTTACCGTCTAACCAAGGACATTATTATGACTCCGTGGTATTGTGCCTTGCCTCAGCTATCCCTAATTTTGAAGGGAATAAATTTGTTCCCCTATGTGAAAACTTACCTTTATATATGGTTATATGCGTTCAAGTGAAGTTCCACATTCGTATAGATATAATAAAATTTATGTTTCATCAAAATCGGATCTTATAAGTTTAACGAGAGTGTTACTTCGTTACTAAAATAAATTTAGATAAGCAGATTAAAGAAAAATGCAAACAAACTAACTAAACTCATTTGATTAAGTTAACAGAAGGCGAAACAAGCCTGTCATAAACATGATGAATATGGACGAGAATCAATTAAATTGATCACCTGAATTTTATTAGAGTTCATAATTTTGATCAAACATGGTGTTGTGGTCAGTCATGTATGCTTCCCTCTTTTAGATTTTCTCACTGTTTGAATTCACTGAGATGAAGCCGAGTCACACTAAATCAAAAATCCTAAGCGATGGGACGAGGCGAAGCCGAGCCATACCAAATCAAAAATATTAAGCAAGCATTGTGATGGTTAGAGGCGAAGCCGAGCCAAGCATGCATTGGGACAGGGCGAGGCGAAGCCGAGCCACACCAAATCAAAAACCGTGAGCATGCATTGGGACGGAGCGAGGCCAAGCCGAGCCAAGCATACATTGGGATGGGACGGGGCGAGGCGAAGCCGAGCCAAACTAAATCACCAATGCTAACCATGTATCGGGACGGGGTGAGTCAAAGCCGAACCACACCAAATCAAAAATCCAAAACCACCGGGTGGGGCGAAGCCCAACGATACCAAGTAAATGCATGACGGGGCGAGGCGAAGGCACATCACACCAAAACCAAAAATATGATTAAAAGTATAGTGGGCGCTAAAATTTGCCTACGGGTTGTGCAAGGCTTGGGCAGGCGACGTAAAAACTATGCTCTATTTTCGGGAGTTAACTTTGTCTCCTACCCGACCCGGTACTTGCTACTGGAAACGGGTTTTGATCTTTGGTAGATGATTTTCGCGTCCGCCCGGTGCGTAGCACGGGCATAAAATCTAGTAACTTATAAGAACCACAGCTTATGGTGTTTTGCATTAGGTATACACGAGCAAAACGATTTTGTTTCGGTTTGAGTGTCAGCAAGGGTTTGGGCATCGCTTAATGATGAGTTTGTTATCTAATGGAAAGTGCAATCAAGGGTATGATAAGATCCCTACTTCAAAAGAAGTTCATCCTTAATGTCTCATATTGTCGCTCGATTACGGACTCAGGAATTAGTTTTCTTTTACAAAACTGCCGCGAACCGAGTTTGCTGTGCTCATACCTTAACCCATGCTGATGCAGTCGGGTGCAAACTAAAAGTATATTTTGGGCGAATGAGTTCTTTTATTGTTCTTTTGGGCGAAACCGATTCCGAGACCTCAAGGATAAAGAAGGGTTTGTCCCACATCGCCTAGATGACTTTTAATTGAAAGTATAAAAGTATTATAATTATTGTTAGGTCATATTAAGCTGTTGTAATAGTAATGTAGTGTAATACACAGCTGTTGTAGTGTTAATGTGATAGTAGAACTACGTCGGGCTTGATCCCATAGCACAGCTATGGGTACGTAGGCAGCCATACACACGTATGGTGCAGTCCCAAAATATATTTTTTTCTTTTTGTTTCTTTTTCGCTGGCAATTGTTCCCCTGTGATGGATGTTCAGTTTTTCTCTAGTGTTTCTCCTTTTTATTTTCATTGCACCTTTGCTTGGGCAGTTCGGTTCTCTCCAGGGATATCTAGTAACTTCTTAATTAGCTATATATTGCAGATCCTCATCTCTAGTAACCCTACCTTAAGGTTGAAGAATTACTATATTTTGCTTTAGAGTTGGTTTTTATTCAATCTTGCAAGTTGCTTGCAATATGTATGTGCAAAAATTTGAAGTTTGTGGCGCGACACATACTGTGAAATTAATTTCTTGTGATCAACAGATTTGTGCAAGTTGAAGAGATTTCGACACCTTTTGGGTAGAAAATATGTCCATATACGATCGGGTATTCAGTCCATACAGGTAACTGATTGGTTATTTTTAAATTCAAAATAGCTCAAAGCATAACTATCAGATTTTTTTATTAAAAAATTGTGCAGGAAACCATAATTACAAAATCAGATCGAAAATAATGCAATAAATCACACGATAATATCTAGCATATGTACCAGTCCTCCAAGACCGTTCATACCCTCTTTCGGCTACACTTGTATTATCCTTTTCCAGTCAATTGAGTTCGACTCAGGAAAGATTGGAAACCTTATGGCCTCCTTGGTATCTCTATTGTAATAAACAAGGCTGTTTGACCATTCTGATTGTAGGAAGATCAGATTTGTCCCCGATTCTCCGTTCCAATGGATAGGCATAACTTCGATAACCTCTTTATCTCACGTAATGTTACCATCTGCGTCTTCATGAATTTTCCAAGGAGAACCGAATGGATCTAATAAAGTTATGCGTCCATCAATTTCTGTTAGCTCAACAGTTTGTAAAAACTTATCAAACAATGGATTCATGACGTAATCAGGAATTGGAATCACTCTGAACTTTTCATTTTCATTGTCAAATCTCATTATTAATTCTAGTTCACCTCTCTGATATTCCCGCCGGAACCATCCAGATAAAAAGGATCTTCATAACTACCCTGCAAATCAACTTCAAAACTTATAGGGATGGGTGGAATCGCATCGTTTCTTCTCCACGTATTTTTGCCAACCGTAAAGATTTCGAAAACCTGATCGGAAAAAGAATTGTTACCTGTTATACAGATGACAATATGTTCATGACTCTGTGGATTATATCCAAAAGCGATGTGGCTATGTTTCATTGAATTCATATTAACTTCAATCCAAGGTGATAATTCTCCAGTGATAGGGTAATATATATGATAAATGCATCATTCGGCCGCCCATTGCGGATAAAACATAGCAAACCACTCACAGTTTGTCTTGGTAACATATGCATTGTATAACAACCAATATCTAATTCTTATCTGTTAACACTTACAAATCCTCTATCAGGTGAACCGAGTCTGAGTTCGAGAATTCCTCTTTCATTTTCTATCATTGACAGTAATAATCTATGATGACTGGTTTCAATTCCTCTAAGATTTAGTAAATCTTTCAAGTATTTCCATCGGACTGCTATGTCTCTCCGTTGTTCCTCTTCATTCTTTTCCACCCACAACTCATGGCTCGAATTCACCCAATCGTCCCACCTCTGGTCGATAGCGTCCATCTGCCCATAATTACATTCCTCAAACCACTTGTAAGACATTCTATTCCTAACTTTCCACCAATCTTTTAGTAGCTCTTTCAAATCACAAACCTTTAAGGATTCGTTGTTAAGATCTCTTTTATCTTCTACGGTACTGTTAAAGCAACGGGGAATGCTTATCCCTTCAATTAATCGAATTTTAGGAGAAATCTTCTTCATAATTGCTCTCAACGCCATTATTCTCCTTGCGTCTTCCTCTCTCGAAAACCCTAATAATCGAACCCTAATAAAAAAACGTTTTCCTCTCTCGAGAACCCTAATAATCAGGTCTAACAGAACCCTAATACAATAACCCCTTGATTAAACTGGGTCATGAAATAACATGAAAGGTATTTTGTTTTGCTTCTGTTGTCATCGTCAACAAAAAAATTCGCGTGCCCTGTGCAAAGAATGACGGTGATGATGACGTGCAATGTATGTTCATCTTATATCACAAACCTTCAAGATGATGTCCACATACGATCGGCGGCCATTCAATATGTACCCAAGCCAGTGACAGTTAACTGCTTGGTTAAGTAGCAGCCGAAACGATTCAACCTAAATTGGCCCCACAACACCTAAAATTATTTATAATTCAAACTAAATTTGGTAGTACTTTTTGACATGATTTATAAATGGGACTAGATAGTAACCCGTGCTGCGCACCGGGTGCTTGTGCTTTTCTTTTAGTGCTTTTGTGTTTCTGTACATTCATCACCTGGCGGTGTTAATTTTTTTTTTTGTTGCTTGTTTGTGTTTTCTTCCTGTACCTCAATTAGTACCTGCACCGGACCTCCTCGTTTGATATTCAATTTTATACTACTTTTTTTTTTGCACCGGACCTCGTCCTTGGCTATTGAATTTTGTACTTGGCTGGTGCCGCTAATTTTTTTATACCGGACCTTTTGGTTCATTATTTTAATTTGTGTTTATTACTAATTATTTTGTATTTTGTTGTTGCTGTGAAGAGTTGTTGACAGTTTGAAAAATACATAGATAGTAACCCGTGGGTTCTACACCTTATTTAATGAAAATGCAAACAAAATACGATAGACCAGCACATTTATTTGATGACAATGAAAGACGAACTTGGTGATTGGAATTCTACACCTTTGTTGAACACCATCAAGGTAACTCTCTAAATGGAAATTGATTTCTTTCAAAAGGAAATGGGCAGTCTGCTACATTCGGAGACATTGTTATCCTAGGTATGTATACGTGGGTTCCTGCAAAGTCTCCTTCCATCATCTCTGCTTCGATAAGTGTTTCGCCTAGATGAATTACATTCAGTCGTGCTCCCTTGCAAAGCCCAGTTTTCCGATCTAAATTTCGAAGAAGTATAATTGTACTTCCAATTCCTAGTTGTATTTCATGATTTGGAATTCCCTGAAATCGCAACATGTTTAGAAATTATATAGGATATATAAATTCTTGATCATGAATGGATCCTTCTGATTTGATCACCCTGTCATAACTTACATAGATTTTATTATGTTCCATCAGTAAATCTAAGAAAGGTGAATAATTATGCGAACTTCAGAAGCACGATAAGTATTTATACAGAAGAAATTATTGTTACAGATAAATGTGGCTTTTAATAAGTAAACCCTTTTTACTAATTCAAAATTCGACTAAGTATTTGAGCATTCGAAAAACGTCTTTTTTTCCGGCCATGTTCAGATTATATAGGAATGGTGTATCCATTTTCAAAATTGGGAAATATTTTTTTATATTAGGTATGATTATAACAACAGAATATGTATCAGGAAATCCATTTTTTCTCACAAATTATGAAAACTTAGTTTGGCTATAACTAAGAAGTGATTTTTGGGATATTGTGATGGTTGATTTTCGTTTAGTTTATATGGCTAACAACGTATCCATTTCATGTATGACAACTGAAATATCATTCCTTGAAAAATTGATATGAAAAAACTAACTGAAATCCATTTTTTCATTTTTTCTTATATGAAAAAAGTTTATCGGTATGAATGTATAAAAAATTGATGCATTGGATTAAAACTTAAAATTAACATGTACTTACATTCGAATAAAGTAAAACTACATAAACACTATACATTACTGTATTGTGCCTTGAAAACAAAAGTGAACTAAGTCTATTACTCTTGAGTAGGGGAAAAAACCCTTAGAAAGAGTGAAAAAAACCTCTCAAGTTTGTTGGAAGTTGAAAATACTAAAAGCAAAAGCAAAATCTAAGTTAAATTATAATCCAACTAAACCCTAATAACTGGTTTCCTCACTCTGGTGGTGCTGCGTACTTGTTGAAAAGTATCCTTAGCTGATGTTTCTTCCATCTGGATTGTACTCTCCTTTTTGTCACTTCCAATCTTGTTTGTTTCTTTGTCATTGGTTTCTTTCATCTGCTTCTCACATACATTGTTGTTTCTTTCCTTCTCATTGTTTGCTTGTGCCAGTTGTTGCAGCATATATTGGTTTTCCAGATCTATGTCCACGTCATAAATTCTATTGATAGCGAACATTTTGTAACCATAAGTTTTGGTATTAATTTTGATGTGGAATACGAATGTTTTACCATGCACATTGTCGGTTATTTCAGGTACATTATGGGCTTCATTTTCCTGTGCCATGAAGAGTGTTAGGCAGAATAATATACAAAGTCATGTTTAACAATTAAGTGATTAATGTGTCTATACTGTCGTACCTTTGCCATTTCCTCCGATTTGTCTATAAGCTCCCTAACCCTCTTTCCAATCATCTGTTCGGCAGTTTCACCATAAGCTAAGAAAACAGCTTGTCCACTGTGATCTTCAACCTGAAGGTGTAATATATACCTGTAGAACATAGTTGTTAGCAGCTGTAATAGCAATAAAATGTTGCAACATGTTGAAGTCTAATTGTATACACTTATTTTTACCTTGGTATTGCTACCTTGACCTCGCGTTTGCATTTGAAGCACCACTTTTGTCCATTCAATAATCCATGCCTGATCCTGCAAAGTGGGCAAGCCCAAAAGTGCCACTCGGTAGATTCGACCACGCTGTTGATTGTTGCTTTGCAGGTAAAGCTATTTCCCTGTTTTTATTTTATTTTTTTAATTATTTTCTTTTGATATGAATGTGATTACAGTTAGTTATAAAAAAAATTCCTAGACTTACCATGTGTTTCTCATCGAGTAGAAGATCACATGCATCCTTTGCATTGAGTCTGTTATGAAGATACACCTCTTCCAAGTTTTCCTCCAGTCGATTATGGTTCAGATTGACAATTCCAAGGGGCAAATCGTTTCCACATCTGCATTATATACGCTAGGATAAGCAACCTGTTTCTGAAGAGTGTGGAATTAATGATATAGTTGACAATTCCATGTACACTTACTTCTGTTTAAAATCCTCAACCTCGTCGACATCCAAATTTATGTAGATTTTGGTTGCCGAAGTGGAAGCCAGATATAGTTGACCTGTTTTTTTGATCATTTGTCATATAATCACTGTTAACATTGTTTTAGAAATACTAAATGCTACAGATGTGATAAATAATTTTAATTTTACCTCCATATTCTCTAACCGTTGTTGATGTTATTATCAGAATTACATTGAGTTGCTCATCTTTCATCATTTCGTCCGTCAGCTGATCCGCGGCCTCCCCCCAGAGTGTGACCCTTATCACTGATCCCCTGCCATTGAATTCAGTTTTGTTTAGTTATGTAATTAGGCTACTCATAGTCTTTCTTTCTTTTAAAAGTTGGTTAGGTTTGGATATACCCCTCTGTCTCGACATTGATTTCTCTTATTGCACATTCATAGTCATTCCTTTTTCTCTTCATTTTCCTCTCTGACATTGATATTAGTTTTCCCATAATGTCTGCATGTAGATAAGATTTTTATTACGCTTATGCAGAACTGGCATAATATAATTCACATATTTGAATCGAAATGTTTGTTTTAATAATTGTCTTGTTTACCTGTTAGATGGGTGTCTATCTGTAGCCTTGATCTCAGATCTTCCACTTCAGTAAGATAAAACTTGTATCTCGGAAAATCTTCCTCTTCTGGTGCTAGCCTAACAGTTGTGTGTGGTGTCAAATATAATCTCTTGTCTCCAGGTACTGGGCGATATCCTCCGTTGAATGATGCAATATTGAAATGCCTTATCAATATTAAATTTTGGTCCGTGAGATTCGCGCTATGAACTGCATAGATGTTTGGCTTCATCCAAGCATGTATCTGATTCCCCTGATAGTTTAAGAAGTTTGATTATGATAACATTATTTTAAAACTTACGGAAGAAATAGCTGAGTTTTGTTTAAATTTAGTACTTACATCTTTATCCATGAGTATCATTTCGTTGTTGAAAAACAGTTCTATGTTGTTTGTCTCTCGGAGGCCTGTGGATCTCATGATTCTAGCTTTCTTTGTCCTTGAACAGAATCCATTAGTAATTTCATTGAAGCGAAGGTTGGTAGCCATTTGTTCTGTAAAAATCAATTGAAACCCACCAATTAGCAGTCGAACCTAATTATGTGAGCATAACAGTTAACCTGGAATCTAAAATGCATAAAACAACATTCATGAAGAAAAGAATTTTAATTACAGATGGACATACCCAACAAAAAAAAACCCCAGAAAGGTGGAATTGTAAACTCACTTTCTTGTAGAGCAGGAATAACTCGATCAGTTCCTTTGTTGATGTAGTTGAATATGTACTTAGCCGTATTCATTTGTTTACTGTTCGTTCCTAACCTCATATATATATATATATATATATACAAATATCCGAGAAGAAGTGCATTAGTGGGGTGGTGTAGTAATGTAGATGGTGGGCATCCCACATTTTCCCCCATCTCTTTCTCATGTTCTTCATTTTCCCACGTCTGTAATTGCAGTAGTGTAGGTGGTGCTTCCCTCAATTGTAGTTTCTGTTGCGTTTTTTTTGGCCTGTATTTTCTGTTGCGTTTTTTTTGGCTACCCAGCTGACTTGGGTGGTGGTTCTCTCATTCCCTAAAATGTAGGTTCTGTTGGGTTTTCCTTGGTTTGCAGTTTTATAAATAATAAAGGTGCTAACATCACTACCAACGAAGTAACACAATTTTCTCCTTTCTTAATTATTTAATCTGTATTTCTGTATTAGAAATTGCAATTGGATACTTGAGCCAAAAAAATATACATAAAAACTACGGCCAGTTAATTTAAACTTAAAGAATAATCATAGAAGTATCAATTTAAACTTAGGTTGAAAAGGAAATAACACATTGATAGTTCAAACAAATTTGATTTTGTAACAAAAAATAATATAACTAATACATTCAGCTCAAGTTGCTGAAAATTTCTTTATACACGATGTTCTGTGTGTAACCTTCTGGGTCGTCTTCGCCTCTCTTAATGAGTATCTTCAGACCTTGTCGGCTAGTTGTTCTTGAAACGGCTACATACAACTGTCCATGTGAGAAAACTGGCTTTTCCAAATATATACCAACAATTGGCAGACTTTGGCCCTGGCTCTTGTTTATCGTCATGGCAAAGCATACCTTTATAGGGAATTGGCGTCTCCTAAGAATGATAGGCAGTCCTGTATCTGAAGGTTCAAGAACTACTCTATGTATAAAAACACGTTTTCCTCTTCCCTTTCCAGTTAGTATTTCCGCCTGAATAACCTTTTCGGCTATTTGTGTGACAATAAGCCTTGTTCCATTGCAGAGGCCTTCACTTTGGTTTAGATTCCGGAGAAGCATTATTGGAATTCCGACTTTAAGATATATCTCATGGTTAGGAAATCCTGAAAATGTCAGTTTATTTAAAAATTCATTTGTATAAAAAACTTCCTTACTCTGAAAATCTGATGTCTCCGGACTTATAGAGTCTGCACTACGAAAAACATGTTCTTCCCCAGGAATCAATGAGATCATATCTTCATTTATCTGGTCTGCACTTTTATTTGTTGGTGCTAAGATGCAACGTTCTTCTAGGTACCGGTAATCTACGTACCTTTCAAGCAAAGACGGATATGTGCTTTCGACAATGGTGTTGATGTAATCGCCATCATCACATTTAACCAATAAATCATCTGGGATTTGTATCCAAGTACTGTCATCTTCAGTTTCCAAGGTTGGGATTTTTCCATCTCCGACGTCTAACACCCACTTGCCAAAATCTGATATTTCCTGTTGTTGTGCGTCATCTGAATCTGCATTCATTAGCCGCATGTTTGTGGATAATTTGAATATCTTGAAATGTTTCCATAATTTTGATCTACTGATAGAAGAGTCAACAATCATCTCCTTGAGCCTTTTTGAATTTCGGCGTAACTGTCTAAAATCACCGCCGAGCAAAAGAGTCTTCCCTCCAAATATTGGTTTTGGTGAAACTGTATCGTCTTTTGTCATTATATCGGTCACAGTTCTTTCCAGAGCTTCAAGTGCATGTCTGTTGATCATCGGTGCCTCATCCCAAATGATAAGGTCTGCCTTACATATCAGTTCTGCCAAATCAGACTTCTTTTTAACAGTGCAAGTTGAGTTGTCGTATAATTTGAATGGGATTTTGAACCGTGAGTGTGCTGTTCGACCTCCTGGTAGCAAAAGGGATGCTATCCCTGAAGACGCCACCGCCAACATGATTTTGGACTGTGCACGCAGAGCGGTGATAATTGTCCTCCACAAATACGTTTTCCCAGTACCACCACTGCCATACACAAAGAATAACTCGCCTTTCTATCCTCAACTGATCGCATAACAGCTTCAAAGACCTTTGTCTGTTCTTCATTGAGGTTTCTTCTTAAACCTTCAAACTCATTCCTCATTTCTTTGGTACTATAACTGAGTTCTTCCCTGAGTAATGTATTTCCATAATCATCTCTGCTGGACATATCAGGGAATGGAATGTCCTCGAATTGTTTAAGTGTCCTACCATTTCGTCTCATTATCAACTCAATTTCTTGAAGTGCATATTGTTGTATCTCTTCAGGTTCCAACACCAAAAGATCATTACCCATTCTGTTCCTTTCCCTGTGAAGTATGTCATCTGACAGTATTTCCCAATTTTTTTCCCAAAGTTCTCCAGGCTCGCTCACTTCACAATATAACAACATGGTTACAAACGTTTCACGTACTTGGTTACCTGATGCGAATGTTGCCGTTTCTCTTAGACCCTGGTGCCATTCTTTGTCATCTTCTAACAGACCATGTGCAAGACATGCCACTTTGAAAGTAGGATATATCTTTCCCTTACAGTTTTTATTTCATCATAAGTCCGTGCTCCTTTGACGATGTACAACAACATTCGTAGATAGTATCTCTCTTGTGAAGTTGGATGTGCATAGTATAGTCTCCCGATTCTGTACCCATTGGTTTTCCTTTTCCTCCACATTTTTATTTTATTGTCCCAAAGAAATTTTGTAGGAAATTCTGGATATGTTAATTTTCTCGCCCCCTCATTAACTCGATTCAATTCCATCCACCGCAGAAATTTTGTTTCTCCAGGATCAGTCCTGTCTATAACATTTTCCAAATTTTCTTTGTCATTGAAGTAGATGTTTTGCTCACCTTCGAGATGAAACGGAAGTCTTTCCACACTTGGCTTGCGATACTGAATGTCATAACCCAGCGTTCTCCATATCCCCTCCGGAGCTGATATGTATCGACAATCCAAATAGTTGTTCACTTCATCAAATTTAGGCTTGACCTTTTTCTTTCCCTTTTGAGAATCCTGTCCGTTGTTTCCATTCTGACCAACAGGATGATTTGGTGACTGAGTTTGTTCAACGACAGGAGTAACTTCTTCGTGCCCTTTGTTGCTTCTCTTCTTTTTGGTTGTAGTTTCCTTATTCTGGGGTATAGTTTTTTCCAGAACAGCAGTAACACGATCATCTCCTTTGCAGATGTACTTGAACAGGTATTTGACACTCATTCCCCTACTGTGGCAGCACTCTACGTTTATGTGTGCAGTATATCTCACCACCAAGTCTTTGTTGTGAGGAACCACCCAGGAATTATCCAATTTAATTCCTTCTCTTTCTGTGAATCTCTGATCTTTTCTCCTTCGATATACTTGGTAACCACTCTCATCCACCGTTGTCTCGCTGCAATAGTTCTTTGAGAATTTCTTTGAGCATTTTTTTTTGATCATGCATGGTGATTTCTTCTTATGAATTCCGCACGGACCATGAACCATAAATTGACTAACAACATCATACGCAATGGGGTCTTTGTCTTTATCTGGCAACTCTGCTGAAATAATACGGTCAACATCTTTAACAGTCTTTGGTTTGTCTTTTGGATGTAGCCAGAGTAAGATGTGAGCGTGGGGTAATCCTCTTTTCTGGAATTCTATCGTATACAATGCTGCATTTCCGGAGACATGGATTGTTTAGAGAAACTCAGTAAATACAAATTTAAGAAACTAATAAGGATTAAAAACTATGGAAGTTATAACTTACAGGCGATCACTTTTCCAAAATGTTGGCTTCCACACAGGTCCTTCATCAGTTGTTTGAGCTTGATATTAAACACTCGAGCCACAATATCGGGCTGTGATGTGGCTTTTGCCACGGAATCATCTCATGAGAATCTCTCAATTTCGGACCATTTGGGGTTGCATGTGAATGTTATAAACAGTCCGGCGGTCCCACAGTGGTCGCATATTGCAATTGCATCTTGGTAATCTTGAATCATATATCTTGCACCTCCGGTGAAGCTAGATGGTAATACTATTCTCCCGACGACCGATCCCGGATCCGTGTCTCCTTTTGCAACAAAGATCCTGCAATCCTTTATACATCTCACTCCCGATTTCTTTCTGGTTTCTTCTAATCCATTGAAGTCTACATTCTTCAATGCACGCATAAGCATCTACTATATATTGTTGAAACAGACGACCTCCACGCAGTAGGGTTTGGCCTTCATTTCTTCTCTGTTGGATTCTGAAAGCGTAGTATTCACGCATTGTTACCATCTGCCTTGACTTCTTTCCTTGTTCATTCTCTGTTGGTCTTTGATCTCTAGCTTTGAAATATGGAATGTCTGTTGTAAATCCATCTCCAGCGAAAGGAAACAATAGCGGATACTTGCATTGCCATAAAGCTCGGATGTAATTCCCCGATATCCTTCTCAACCTTTTGCCCTTTTCTTGAACTACAATGTCCCTTTTCCCATCGCCTTGAGTTATTAACTATCGGGGGCAGCAATTTACGAAGAAGTTGGTAGATTATATTGTGGCATGTCTCGATTGCGTGTGCCAATTAGCCGTAAACGAACACTACTCAACTCGGTTTCATCATAACTATCTCTCCACATTCGGAAAGCCTTGGCCGATGGATTGAATAAATCCAACATATTCGCCAGTCCTTCAATAATATCATCATCCAACTCCTTGGAGCTATCTTGGGTAGGATCCTCTGGTCTTGTTTTTAGACGGCGCTTCTTTCGATTTTCAATCTCTCTAGTAGTATCATATATGTACAACTGAGCAAATGCCGGGTCATTACCATCACGCGGCAATAGGGAACCAATCAGGTGATAATTTTGACCGTTTATTCGGTATACAAAAGGTGTTGTACCATCATTTATCAATTTATCCATTCTAGCACCTGTAGATGTGAATGCAAACATACAGTTGTATGCTCGAATGAGCTCTCTGAAGTTTGAACAACGTGGTCCACCGCCGAAATCTAAAAGTTCTTTCAGAAATTGGGGTGGGTCTCGGAGTAGTGGCAGTTTTACTTTTCCTTTACCACAGCATACACCAAACTCAAGCTCAGATGTACCTCTTCGTTTAGTTCCTTCTTCCTTCCACATTATTGCCCCACAGTGGGAGCACGTTTCTATTGGCGGTCCAAAATCATGCTTTGATAAATCCATTCCTGGTTGCATTGATAAACAAAATTATTGTAAGCCATGTAAGCACAATAACATTGTAAGCCTTATGATATTAGTGTTAGTAATTTATTTATACTCACTTGGTAAATGGATACTCTTCATCCGATTGGTGGTCATTTGTCTTTATCAATCATAATTGGATCTTCAACTGCTACGTGATATCTGCATTTGTATGAAAACTTCTTATCATTAGATAACTAATAAATTAATGAATTTGAAGTTGTTTTCTGAGATTCGACTTAGGGACCAAACACTGTATCGCAAGACACTTTGAGTCTCGTGTTTGGCGAAGCGATCAAGTTGAATCTTTCTCTGCCTCATGTGATCAATTTTCATTCTTCTTCGTTTTCGAGCATGGCGTTGTAGTTGTAACTTATCATTGTTGATAGAATGTGCTGGTTCAAGATCTATGACCAAAGTGAACATAAATTTTAAGGTTAAGAAGGGGTTAAAATGCAATGCTGAAAGATGATAATATACTTTCAAAAAAATGTGCAGAACATGAATGTAAAACTTAGTACACGCACCATTGATTGCTCTCTTGCGAGTGGGTTTTGATGCATTAGTGGTATTTTTATTAACTGTCTGGGAGAGTAATTTCTTTTGAATCAAGATATCCTTCCTTAGCTTTCTATTTTTTTCAGGAGTTGGAATTTTCCTATGTCTCTTAAGAGCCAAGAGATCTTTCCTTATTTCTCTTGCCTTCCTTGCCTTTTCAAATCTGAATGTAGTTTCTGGAGTCATCTGGTCCCTGAAGACAAATATAAAGATTGATCCAAAACCATGTAACATCATATGGATCCTTAATTCAAAGGGTAAACACATAAGCAATTTAACCAAAAGATATGCTCACCTCAAATAAAAAATTCATTCGCTAGAAGAGTGAATAGCACAATAGCACAAAACCTAATATCTGGAAGTTTAATGTAGTTATATTTGAATTTGATAATGTAAGTTCTAGGTTTGTTAGCACTCTAATATCTGGAAGCCAATAGCACAAAACCTCTTCATATAATTGAACAGTGACAGAGAGAAGAGAATATTTACCTGCGGTAGTTTTGCTGACGAAAATGTAGACATGGGATACAAAATTGATAATCAATTCATACAAAATTGATAATCAATTCATGCAGAATCCTAAATTCTCTGTCCTAAATTTGTGAGAGATTAAATTTTTTTAATTAGAATGATGAATTCACAGATTTTTAATCAAGTTGATGGAACAATAATAGAAACCAAATTACTCAGGCTGTAATCAATTCATGCAGAATCCTAAATTCTCTGACCTAAATTTGTGAGAGATTAAATTTTTTTTAATTAGAATGATGAATTCACAGATTTTTAATCAAGTTGATGGAACAATAATAGAAACCAAATTACTCAGGCTGTAATCAATTCATGCAGAATCCTAAATTCTCTGACCTAAATTTGTGAGAGATTAATTTTTTTTTTAATTAGAATGATGAATTCACAGATTTTTAATCAAGTTGATGGGACAAACCTGTTTCCGGTGATGATGATGAATCAATTTTGAGATTAGATTAGTATATGTTTGTGAAAATAAAGATCAGTTCTAGAAAAAAAAAATTGGTCGTGAGTTATACAGTGAACGTGGGGTGAAGGGTAAATGGGGTGACTTGGAGATGTAATTGTGGAGTGATAAATTTTCAGAATTAATGTGAGAGCTGTATTTCCAAATACTGTGACCACAATTGTCCACGTCATCTTTTGGTAGGGTCAGAATGAATGAGAATCAAGTTTTGAGTTTCAATTATCATCTTGTTTGATTGATATCACTATTAGCGGGGTGATACCAATTCAGCGATCCGACAGTCCGGATCTGTTAAAATTTATTTGTCCTATATGGATTGGTATCACCCCTAAGTAATACTTGTATCCCCTTTATGAATCATGCTTTTTGAGGGTAGGATATTGTTCTGGCATAAATCAGATTATAATCCTACGGCTCATAAATCAGTGATATCACGTCCACAATCAAGCACTTTTGAGTGCTTTGCGCGTAAGGAGATTTTCCTGGCATAAAAACATCAGTCGTCGGACCCTTTGGCTCCTAAACTAGTGATACAGTTCAGGCAGAAACATTAACAATTAGCTTGTAACCCTTTATTTCATTTTTTTCAGGAAAATTCAAAATTGAGATGGTTGGCGAAGAACCAGTTCCAAATATTGAGAGATGTTCGTTTACATCCTCACCTCCCTCTGCATTTGACGGGGGAGGGGGAACGATCCAAACATGAGAGTATCAATATTTATTTTTAGTTTTTTATAGGGGAAGGCAACGGACGGACGGTTGCGGATTAGGGGTCATCCGCAACCAAACCGTCAAAGTTGCGGATTTGGAAAATTGAACCGTGACCGGCCCAATCACCCGCGGATTTCACATCCGCGGATCAGCGGGTAATACGGACCCGCGGATTTAGTCAGAAGAAAGAAAAAAAGTAAACAAACAAAACCGGTGAGGGAATTTTCGGACATGCTATGCTACGCATTTCATCAAACAACTTGCGTGCATAATAATAAAAAGCAAAGTAACTGATTTGGAGTAGAATCTGTATTCAGGGACTAAGCCGAAAGGAGAATTCCATAATGTAGATATGAACACCATTCAAAAAAACCCTTGCTGACACTCAAAGCGAAATGCTGTTATCGGAGTCAAGATGGTTACTCTCAATCTCTCTTATGCATGCTCCAAAACCAGAACGTGGTGCCAAGCTATTACTAATTATTCCATATATGCTGAGCCAATTTTCAGCATTAAGAATTTAAGATGAGTAGCTCATCTGCATGTTCCAAAACCAGAAAGTGCCCAGCTATTACTCCCTATGCTAGGCCAAATCTGGCATTAAGATGATAACTCAGTTGCATCTTCCAAAACCAGAAAGTACCCAATAACTCCCATGTTAGATCAAATTTAGCATTTCCTTGGCCATGTTGAATATAATTGTATTTGACAATTTCCAACATGGCTAACTTTGTTAGATGGTATCTGACGTACATTTTAGCAATTACAATACGTAGTCGGGGCCAATGAAGTCGATCTCGTTCTCCTTCCCACTTAATCGGGACCGAGATACAAGGATAATTTTTCTTAGTGAGATTTTCATTGACATCTCGGCAATTTCCAATGTTTGTATTTGTAAGTAACCATGTGTATGCCAACTCAAGCCGGGATTTCCATATAAATCTCGGCGAGCTAGACAGAGTCAGACCTTCCTGTTGAAATCTTAGATCGCCAAAATTGCATGGATCATCTCGTTTAATTAGCATTTTGCAAACATTACATATGTTGAGCTTGTATAAATATATAAAAACAATACCAATTTTTAATAAAAGTAATAAAAAATCGAGATTTCAGGATGATATTTAATTTTCATTACTAAATTTCACGTCTTGACAAGATCTCGGTCGCATCTTGATAAAACCTCAACTATGTCTGTGGACTTTTCGATCAAATCTCATCTCGCCAAAATATAGAAACTTATCTTTGCCAGAACAGAGACCGGAAATCTCAGCCGAAATTGATCGAGACTCAAACTGAGAATTGGCGGGGCTTGTTCCTATTAAGGTTATAGGATATTACATTATCTTTTTGTTTTTGAAAATTACCTTATTCCTTTACAATATACAAAATCAAATTTACTTCTAATTCCACATAATGATATGATCTATCGTGACCATCTATTTATCCAATAACTTATCTTTGTACTAATCTACAATCAATGGATCATCAATTTCGTCACTTGGCACTCAATTCTCGTGGTCTAAGATGGCGACTCGTGTAACAAAAACAGAAAGTGCACAACTACTATTCCTTTTATAAGAAAGATAGATGGGGTCATTCATATGAATCATATTTTATAGTTAGGTTTCTCTAGAGGCTCTACTCAGACTTGGGAGATTGAAACCCAATGGTACCTTACCTACTTCTTTGGGAATGATTTGATTAGCTCTATAAAGAAGTTGGCTTTCACTGGTTTCATTTACCAGATTTGGAGAGAGAGAAATAACAGAATTTTTGCTGCTACTAAGAAATCTGCTTTGCAAGTTAGCTTAATCATTATTCAAGATATTCAGCTCAAGCTCAGTGCTCATGTTAGATCATGCAGTGATATTCCAGAGAACAGATACTTCATGATGAATTGGAATGTTTACTGTATTTTTACCCCTAAGATTTGGAAGCCATGCTGGTGGAATGGTCCTGATGAGGATGAAGTTATGATCAACCCTGATTGGATCTCTAACAGAAAAATCTGCTGGGTTTGGAGCTCTTCTCATATCTAGAAGTGGAGCAGTTGTGGACTG
Source organism: Papaver armeniacum (assembly GCA_023531295.1). NCBI lineage: Eukaryota > Viridiplantae > Streptophyta > Magnoliopsida > Ranunculales > Papaveraceae > Papaver > Papaver armeniacum. The sequence continues at coordinate 96,532 of JAJJWW010001413.1, forward strand.
TGCTTATGGAGGAAGTCAGCATATCTCAGTTGCAGCTCATGAACTTTAGGGAGTTGAACTTGGTCTGAGGTTAGCAATTTAGAATAACCTTTCTAAAATTCATGTTAGCATTGACTCAATGGTTATTTTTCTACTTCTTAAGATGATTGATCCTAAGCCACCTTGGAACTTACTGACAATATGGAGAAGGGTTTGCTCTATGCTGAGACAGTTTGAGAGGGTCAATTTTAGTCACTGCTTCAGAGAAACAAACAGGGCAGCTGATCTTATTGCTGGAATTCATCCTAGCTGCAAGTTCATTAGACTAGATACCAGTCAGTTTATTTATGATCTTTAGACTATTCTTATGGAGGATAGCAGTAGGAAAGTGTACTTTAGGTGAAGGGTTTTTGGCTTTGTTGTTTTTCTGTTTGTTTTTTGTTTCTGAGTTTTTGTAAGTTTTTTGGTTTTGGGCTTTAGCCCAGCTGATTGTATCAAAACAAAACTCATTAGTCAAAACACCAGCTTGCTGAGATAGGCACGGAACCCAAACTCATTCTTGGGCCTGTAACTTGGATCAGGGCCTTGGATGCAGCGGGTTGAACAGAGGACCAACGAATGGTGACATGTGCCAGTGACGAAACTGCAAAATGTTGTTAATTTTTTGTTCCCTCTGCAATATCGGAATCAAGATGGTAACTCTCAATCTCTCGTATGCATGCTCCAAAACTAGGACGTGGTGCCAAGCTATTACTAATTATTCCATATATGCTGAGCCAATTTTCAGCATTAAGAATTTAAGATGAGTAGCTCATATGCATGTTCCAAAACCAGAAAGTGCCCAGTAACTCCCTCCCTATGCTAGGCCAAATCTAGCATTAAGACGATAACTCAGTTGCATCTTTATTCTGATAACCATTTATTAGAGTAAAGTAGTGGTACAACGATTTTGTTTCGCTTTGAGTGTCAGCAAGGGTTTGGGCATCGCTTAATGATGAGTTTGTTATCTAATGGAAAGTGCAATCATGGGTATGATAAGATCCCTACTTCAAAACAAGTTCAAGAAAAGGCATCCAATGTTGTTCATCCTTAAAGAAGGTTAATGTCTCATATTGTCGCTCGATTACGGACTCAGGAATTAGTTTTCTTTTACAAAACTGCCGCGAACCGAGTTTGCTGTGCTCATACCTTAACCCATGCTGATGCAGTCGGGTGCAAACTAAAAGTATATTTTGGGCGAATGAGTTCTTTTATTGTTCTTTTGGGCGAAACCGATTCCGGAGACCTCAAGGATAAAGAAGGGTTTGTCCCACATCGCCTAGATGACTTTTAATTGAAAGTATAAAAGTATTATAATTATTGTTAGGTCATATTAAGCTGTTGTAATAGTAATGTAGTGTAATACACAGCTGTTGTAGTGTTAATGTGATAGTAGAACTACGTCGGGCTTGATCCCATAGCACAGCTATGGGTACGTAGGCAGCCATACACACGTATGGTGCAGTCCCAAAATATATTTTTCTTTTTTGTTTCTTTTTCGCTGGCAATTGTTCCCCTGTGATGGATGTTCAGTTTTTCTCTAGTGTTTCTCCTTTTTATTTTCATTGCACCTTTGCTTGGGCAGTTCGGTTCTCTCCAGGGATATCTAGTAACTTCTTAATTAGCTATATATTGCAGATCCTCATCTCTAGTAACCCTACCTTAAGGTTGAAGAATTACTATATTTTGCTTTAGAGTTGGTTTTTATTCAATCTTGCAAGTTGCTTGCAATATGTATGTGCAAAAATTTGAAGTTTGTGGCGCGACACATACTGTGAAATTAATTTCTTGTGATCAACAGATTTGTGCAAGTTGAAGAGATTTCGACACCTTTTGGGTAGAAAATATGTCCATATACGATCGGGTATTCAGTCCATACAGGTAACTGATTGGTTATTTTTAAATTCAAAATAGCTCAAAGCATAACTATCAGATTTTTTTATTAAAAAAATTGTGCAGGAAACCATAATTACAAAATCAGATCGAAAATAATGCAATAAATCACACGATAATATCTAGCATATGTACCAGTCCTCCAAGACCGTTCATACCCCTCTTTCGGCTACACTTGTATTATCCTTTTCCAGTCAATTGAGTTCGACTCAGGAAAGATTGGAAACCTTATGGCCTCCTTGGTATCTCTATTGTAATAAACAAGGCTGTTTGACCATTCTGATTGTAGGAAGATCAGATTTGTCCCCGATTCTCCGTTCCAATGGATAGGCATAACTTCGATAACCTCTTTATCTCACGTAATGTTACCATCTGCGTCTTCATGAATTTTCCAAGGAGAACCGAATGGATCTAATAAAGTTATGCGTCCATCAATTTCTGTTAGCTCAACAGTTTGTAAAAACTTATCAAACAATGGATTCATGACGTAATCAGGAATTGGAATCACTCTGAACTTTTCATTTTCATTGTCAAATCTCATTATTAATTCTAGTTCACCTCTCTGATATTCCCGCCGGAACCATCCAGATAAAAAGGATCTTCATAACTACCCTGCAAATCAACTTCAAAACTTATAGGGATGGGTGGAATCGCATCGTTTCTTCTCCACGTATTTTTGCCAACCGTAAAGATTTCGAAAACCTGATCGGAAAAAGAATTGTTACCTGTTATACAGATGACAATATGTTCATGACTCTGTGGATTATATCCAAAAGCGATGTGGCTATGTTTCATTGAATTCATATTAACTTCAATCCAAGGTCCAGTGATAGGGTTATATATGATAAATTCATCATTCGGCCGCCCGCTGCGGATAAAACATAGCATGTTGGAAATTGGGTTCAAATAGAGGATGAAATAAACACAAAGAAATTGTTGTATTCGTGACTTTCAAGGCTCGAATAGATTTCTTTTGGACGATTATTTCTACCCTCCCAATACCAATTGGCAATTGCAACAGGTATGCGAAATAATGCCTTCAGGATACAATGAAAGCCCTACAACAGAGAAATTGGATTCAAGGTTTGCACCCCTTGACCCACTCAAGAACACATGAGAGAGATTTCTGATGATGCTTTAGATGGAGAGAAAACAGGTTGAATTGATTGTAAAGAATGGTAGAATGCCTTCACTATTTATAGGGATGTTCATGCCTGTTAGTAATGCATTTTCATCACCAACAAACGCTTCCAAAAACCATTAATGGTGGCTTATGGGAAGAGACGCGTATTTCAAATTTGGACCCCCCGGATAGCGGCAAACAATCTTGAAAATATCCAACAGTCTCCCCCTATTTTCAAAATTGAAAAAACATAAAAACAAAGTTAAAAACTTTTAAATCAGAGTGACTGCATCACAAAAGTGACTGCCTACGTACCCGAGTGGGATCAAGCCAACGTAGTTCAAGCTATATTGAGACTAAGCATCATCGTTGAAATCAATACATAAATGATAGGTATCTTTTGGATTTGAACCTTCACTTAGTGTAAGAAATTCAAAGCCTTATCGAGGTTCTATGGTGAAACTAGTATTGAACCAAGTACCCCTTATGATAAAACCGGAATCTCCACACATATTGATTTCAAAAAATCACGTGTTATGTAGCTTAACACGTTAATGGCCATGTGCTTATATCCTGGATTCATGAGTCTTCTTTAGAGAACGGTCTTCTTCTCTTAGGAAACGGCCTGATTTCCATACTCGTATAGGTAAGTCTCCAAGGTGTTTCTGCGATACACCTGTAACTAATTATAGACTCATTAAGGATTTATATCCATCCTGTTTTCTTGCAGAAACCATCACTAATTAGAAATGGGAAGTTTTATATTAGTGACTATGTTATAAAAGGCGCTCGCCTTTGGCGCCTAAGCGCTAAAGGCGCACTAAGCGCAGCACAACGCCCGAGGAATTCAAGGAGACCTCATATTCCATTCCGGCGCCTAAAGCGAGCGCTTTTGGCGCTTTTAACGCCTCGCCTAATTATTAGGCGCTAGACTAAGGTCCAAAGGCGCCATGGGTATGTGTTTATTCATCAAAGATTTATGGAGCTAATGATGTTGCATCTGTGATCTGGTAGAGCTGTACATAGCAGTTTGAGGGTCTGGTAGTACTGAAGTTGCAGCTGAAATGGGAACTGGTGATGCAGAGAAGATGAATAAGATGTTGGTCTGTTGTGGTTACAAAGAGACTCTGGTGGTCCTACAGCGGAACTGGAACAGGTGGAACTATGGGCTTTGATATTTGGTTGATGACTGAATGAGTTTTGAAGAAACTGCTGGTGCTGCAAAGGATCTTTCTGTAACGTGATTGATGATGTAAAATTAATTTAGATATATCTTAATGTTAGCCAATATATGGAGATAAGAGTAATCTTTTTACCCACCAGAGAATGCCGTAAATCTCGTTCTAATTCTTGGTTGTTAAAGACCCAAAATTACGCAGTGAGAACAAAAATATTTGGGTTTCTCAATGATATTTATATGTGATTCTATGCACGATTACAGGCATGATTATAGACGATAGTAGTCAATACATAATAAAAGGGAAAATAAATTTACAAACAGAAAAGGAAACTGAATTACATTCTCTTCCTGAGATCAAGCTACCTTTGATTGCGCATATCTTTCATTGCTTGATTCTCTGACATACGCTGCTTCCTTCTTTATTTATTAACGCTCAAATACATTACTCTGTTTCCTTTATTATAATATCAATCACCGCTCAAGAGATGGTAAGACATAAATGAATGACGTGATTGCCGTGATTGATTTTTATTTCCTTAAACAACTTTGACTGTAAAAGGATCAATCAAGGGCATGAAGAAAATACGGAAAGCAAAATAGATATATCTTAATGTATAATCTAACTCATGTCTGTTCTTTCGGTAAAGAAATATCCCGATTAATGAAGATTAAGTGAAAAAGAATAAACAAACACAGTATAGGATGTGCTTACCTAGAAGCTTTTCAGGGTGAAATTCATAAACATTGACATCAGGTATAAAAGGCATGGCTTCAAAGGTCTGGATTTCCTATCTTTGGCATCAAGTACAAGAGAACAACACTTCAGAAGGAGAAAACACAAAACCAGGAGTTCTGGTTAATATAATCACTGACGTATTGATCTTCATCAGCAGAAAGTTCTTGGTTAATTACTTAAGTACTAAATATAATGGAAAAACAGCACAAATGGCAACATTGGTCGCCTTGGGCGCCTAAGGCGCGCCTAGGCGCTCGGGCGCTAGGCGCTAGGTCTAGCGCCTCGCCTCGCCTAGCGCCTAATACAACATAGATTAGTGATCCATAATCTCTATCCATAACTTGTTGGTACCACATTGAACCTTGTTTATCCTTTTCAAAACATAGGTTAGGTTTCTGCTATGGGAGACCAACCTTCCTTCACAGACCTTAGTCCCATTTCTTTACATTTTATTGAAACCACTGAATTTGGTAGACTTTTCGTAAATGGGTCTGCCAAGTTTTTCTTTGATTCAATAAAGTTAACCGTAACTACTCCTCTCTTGAGTAGTTGCCTAACCATTTGATTTCTAAGACTTGCATGTCTAGACTTTCCATTATAAGTCTTATTAGAGACATTATAGATTGTAGCTTGATTATCACAATTAATCAAGATTCCTGGAGATGGTTTCTTCCAAAATGGAATATCCATAAGTAGATTTCTAAGCCGATCTGCCTCCTTACATGCATCAGTTAAGGCTATCAATTCTGAAAAAATTGTTGAATCAGAAATACAGGTCTGCTTCTTGGAACTCCAAGACACAGCAGCACCCCCTAATGTAAAAATCCATCCAGACGTCGATTTGGACTTGGATTCTACATTGTTCCAGTTAGCATCGATGTACCCTTCCAATACAGTAGGATAGCCTTGGTAATGCAAACCAATATCAATTGTTCCTCTCAAGTAAGCCATAACTCTTGAAACTGCTTTCCAGTGTTCAACTCCTGGATTACTTGAGAAACGACATAACACTCCCACGGCTTGGGATATGTCCGGTCTTGTGCAATGCATAGCATACATAAGACTTCCAATAACACTGGAATATTCAAGTTGTGCATGAGTACGACCAGTGTTCTTCAGTAACTTGATAGTATGGTCTAGAGGAGTAGGTGCTGGATTGTCATCAAAGTGACCATACTTCTTGAGAAATTTATCAATATAATGAGATTGGGTTAAGGCTAACTCATTCCCCTTTCTTAGGATCTTAATTCCCAAGATTACATCAGCCTCTCCTAAATCCTTCATATCAAAGTTAGAACTAAGAAACTTATTTGTTTCTTCCATAACAGACATGTCAGATCCAAAGATAAGCATGTCATCAACATATAAGCAAAGAATTACACATCCAGAACTATCATGCTTACTATAGATACATTTTTCAGCATCATTCACAACAAAACCAAATGACAAAGCTACTTTATCAAACTTCTCATGCCATTGCATGGGAGCTTTCTTCGAACCATAAAGAGATTTAACCAACTTGCAAACCTTATTTTCTTGTCCTGGTAATATGAAACCTTCAGGTTGTTCCATATATATCTCTTCTTCTAAGTCACCATTTAGAAAAGCAGTTTTGACATACATTTGATGAATAATTAACTTGTGAACAGAAGCAAGTGCTATTAAACAACGAATAGATGAGATGAGAGCAACAGGAGCATATGTATCAAAGTAATCAATTCCGTGTTTTTGCTTATAACCCTTAGCAACTAATCTGGCTTTAAACTTATCAATGGAACCATCGACATTCATATTTCTTTTGAATATCCATTTACATCCAATAGGCTTTACGCCTGGAGGTAAATCACAATATATCCAAGTACCGTTAGTCAAAAGAGAATTATTGTCATCATTGATAGACTCTTTCCAGAAGTCAGCATATCTGGAACTCATAGCCTCTGCATAAGTTTTAGGGTCATCATCAACATGCATAACATATTTAGTAACACTAAGAATTTCATTCTTACTACCTTCTACAAGATATTGTACCCATTCTGGACCAAAGGCTACGCCCCCCGGACCCCCACCCCCGGATAACGGCAAACAATCTTGAAAATATCCAACATAGCAAATCACTCACAGTTTGTCTTGGTAACATATGCATTGTTTAACAACCAATATCTAATTCTAATCTGTTAACACTTACTAATCCTCTATCAGGTGAACCGAAGTATGAGTTCGAGAATTCCTCTTTCATTTTCTATCATTGACAGTAATAATCTATGATGACTGGTTTCAATTCCTCTAAGATTTAGTAAATCTTTCAAGTATTTCCATCGGACTACTATGTCACTCCGTTGTTACTCTTCATTCTTTTCCACCCACAACTCATGGCTCGAATTCACCCAATCGTCCCACCACTGGTCGATAGCGTCCATCTGCCCATAATTACATTCCTCAAACCACTTGTAAGACATTGTATTCCTAACTTTCCACCAATCTTTTAGTAGCTCTTTCAAATCACAAACCTTTAAGTTGTTAAGATATCTTTTATCTTCTACGGTATTGTTAAAGTAACGAGGAATGCTTATCCCATCAATTAATCGAATTTTAGGATAAATCTTCTTCATAATTGCTCTCATCGCCATTGTTCTTCCTGCGTCTTCCTCTCTCGAAAGCCCTAATAATCGGACCCTAATAAAAAAACGTTTTCCTCTCTCGAGAACCCTAATAATCAAGTATAAAAGAACCCTAATACAAAAACACGATAGGCTTGTTCGGGAAGTTAAATAACCCCTTGATTAAACTGGGTCATGAAATAATATGAAAGGTATTTTGTTTTGCTTCTGTTGTCATCGTCAACAAAAAATTTCGCGTGCCCTATGCAAAGAATGATGGTGATGATGACGTGCAATGTATGTTCATCTTATATCACATACCTTCAAGATGATGTCAACATACGATCGGCGGCCTAGTTACACAGTTACTCTTGTTTAATGATGAATCTTCATTATAGAAAAATGATGAATTACAAAACCTAAATAACTAAAGAACACAAAACTCAGAGAGTTATCTTCTCTCACTTTGGCATATTAAAGACACTGACACAGAAATAAATATTTGATGAAGGCTAACGTACACAGACAGGCTGTCAATCCTGCTAACCTACACATGACAAATGAGAGAGTTACAACTCATAGAGTACCCCTGAACCAATGAAAGAGTGACAGCACATAAGTGAGTTAAACAGAAATAGTTATTCTGTTACTAGCCCCCCTCAAGCTGAGCAGAGCTGTCTTTGGCAGAACTTTCAGCTTGTCCCTCAAGAGAGCAAATCTTGGTCATGACAATCCTTTGGTAAAAATATTTGTAGCTTGATAAATAGTAGAATTGTAGGAGATTGAGAGATCCTTGGCCTGAACCAATTCCCTGATAAAATTATAGTCTATTGCCAAATATTTCATTCTGGAATGAAAAGCTGGATTTGAAGAATAGGATATGGCACTGACGTTGTCACAAAGCAGAGAGGGATCAATGGGAAGAAAAATGTGCAAGTCTCTGAGTAGTTTGCAAATCCATAAGACCTCAGCTGCAGAGTTAGCAAGGCTTCTAAACTCAGCTTCAGTGGAAGATCTGGCAACTGAGTGTTGTCTTTTGCTTGACCAAGAGATTGGACTTGAGCCAAAAAAGATGCAATAACCACCAGTACTTCTTCTAGAATCAGGGTTACCAGCCCAATCAGCATCACTAAAACCATGAACTGCAGTTAATCCTTTGCTAAACAAGATGTCGTAGTTAATGGTGCCTTTAACATATCTTAATATCCTCTTAGCAGCAATGAGATGATCAGTTGTTAGAGTTTGCATGTGCTGGCATACTTGATTCACATCAAAGCAAAGTTCTGGTCTAGTCCAAGTGAGATACTGGAAAGCACCAACAAGAGATCTATAAGAAGTAGGATTGTCCATAGGAGTACCTGAACTAGCTACAAGTTTGCAATTTGGAACAATAGGTGAAGAACATGGTTTAGCTCCAGCCATGTCATACTTGTCAAGAAGATCAAGAGAATACTTTGTTTGAGACATGAATACACCTGAGGCATTTCGCTTGACCTCCAAACCCAAAAAAATAGTGAAGTGATCCTAAATCTTTGATAGGAAAGTGAGTTTGCAAGTCAGTTATAAGCTCTTGATAATAAGACTTTGAATTACCCGTCAAGTAAAATGTCATCAACATAGACAAGGATAATAGTAATTTTTGAACCTGATTTCTGAACAAATAGAGATGAATCTGCAGAAGAATGCTTAAAATTGTAGGATAATAGAACTTGCTGAAGTTTGTTATACCAAGCTCTTGGAGCTTGCTTGAGACCATAGAGAGATTTATGAATCTTGCAAAAACATAAATCAGTGTAAGTAAAAGATAACCAAATCAGTGTAAGCAACCACAAAAAAAATCACTCCAAAGTCTTTAATGTTGTAACGTAGTGAAAATGAAAGAAGAAAATCTCACTTACTGGAAGTCATTATTGATCCCATTCTCAAAATATGATACTCACCATTAACTGTAACATAAAGTAGAAATACAATTAATATCTAAAATTGTATGTAAAGAACATATTATGAAGACTCACTGCTCTAGAATCGTATACAAACATGACGAAAGAGAGAAGAAGAAATAGGAAAACTGAAATCGAAAAAAAAAACAGATTCACAAATGAAACCCTAAATCGATAAACTGAAATCAAAATCCCTAAAATCGAAAATAGCAGATTAACAGACGAAACCCTAAATCAATAAACTTAAATGAACCCTAGAAATCGATAAACTTAAACTTAAATCTATAAACTGAAAAAAAAATGTATTCACAACAGAAACCTTAGAAATCATAATCTCTGAACCCTATAAACTGAAAGGAAAGGATGACGCAAACGATTATACCTGGATGTTTTAGAGATGAAGTTCTTCACACGGAGATGGAGAGGAGATGAAAGTTCAGAGATGGAGAGGGGATGAGAGAGTGTTGAAGAGAAAAATAAGATGGAGTTCTTCTCGATAAGGAAGATATAGGTTAACTTAAGCTGAAGGGTGGAAACAAAAAGAAGCAAACTTGACCAGAGTTTGACTAGGGCGTAATTATCTGTCCTAGTGTCCCCGACCACACACGTACTTCGCACGCTTGAACCCATAGCGGTTGCTATTCGCAACCTTACAGCACGGTTCTGAATTCGTAATGAGATATTCTCCGTTGCGAAAAATTAGTAACGAGGATTAGCAACAGATTTTTCGCAATGGCACTAGTGTCGTTGCGAAACTGGGTTGCAAATCCCTTAAAATGGTGTAGTGATTATGCAGAAAATGAAGAGGATATAAACCATTATGATGAGGGCCTTGCAAAAGTATCTTCCCATTAAATAATTCCTTCACATGGAAACCATTTGAGTCAAATGTTATGGAACATTGATTATCAGAAGTAAATTTATGAACAGATAATAAGTTGTGAGAAGACTTTGAAACAAGAAGAACATTTTTGAGATGAAATCTGTGATTGGGTGAAGATTTTAAAGTAAAGCCAGAATGAGTGATTTTCATACCTTCACCATTAGCTACTTTAATTTCTTCAAGTCCTTCATAAATAGAAACTTCTTGGAGTTCAAATGGATCAGAAGTAATATGATTATTGGCCCTTATATCTGCATATATACCAAGTATTGGTGCCCATAATATTTGCCAAGGCTAGCATAGCAGTGAGGTTCTGAGGAGTGTGGTAACTGTGATAAGCAAAGTTGAGTCTATTGTGACACTCAAGAGCACTATGGCCAGCCTTGTTGAAAATTTGACAGAAAAAGGGATTGGATGTAGAGGCAATGTCTAAGGATGATGATGCAAAAGTAGGTGGTCTGATAGGTGGTGGTGGAGGTGGTGAAGAGGTTAAGAGGTGAAGAGGTGAAATTTTGACCATGAAAGAAGGAACCTCTGCCAGAAGGAAAACCTCTACCAGATCTACCAAAGCCTCTTGAAGAATTGTTAGTAAAGCTATTAAATCGACCACCAGCACCTCTACCAAAAGGTCTAAAAGAATGCATATTAGCAGCAAAAGCCTTATTAGATGATTCATTTATCAGATGTGTATTTCTGTCACTAACAACAGCTTCCTCACTAAGAAGATTGTTATGTGATGAGTGCCAAATATTGCATATTTCTACACCATTTTATTGGCATTTCACTCATCTTTTGTGCTTTAAAATCATATATTGTCCCAAATTTTGTATTTTCTTTGTTTTCAAGAATAAATACTTGTACTAATTAATTTTATGTTTTTAGGTAGTAAATAAAGCTTGGATGAATTGAGGAGCCGAAAGAGCAGAAAGTTGGAGACTAGCGACTATGGAAGAGAAGTAGCAACCCGCTTACAAAGTTATGGGCTTGACCTATCCAAGATCCGACTCATAACCCGAGTCCAAGTCCGATCCATCCTAAGCCGTGAGATTGGATCTATCAGCTGCATCCAACGGTCGCTTCAACCCGCGCATCAGCATTCGCTGCTCCCGCTTCACACCTTAACCACCTACCCTCTTCATCTAGCCGAACACCCAAACACTCCCCTCATCTTTTCTCTCTTTCTGTCCCGACAGAAAAAACCAGAGCCATCATCTTCTTCCCCCGACCACCTCTGAGCAGCCACCACCACATCCACCCGCACAGCCGCCTTCTCCGCCTCCTAGCTCTTAGCTATCTCCTTCATAGCTTCTTCTCTCACCCTAGAAGCTAAGTTTGAGATAGATAAAGCTAGGGTTTCTCCAACAGCGAATTAATGAAGTTGCAGAGCCGAATTGGAAGAGGAGACAATCGATTCAGACGCTTGGGTTTGTAGGGTATGCGTTTAATTTCAATTTTGAGTGTTAGAGAAGAAGTTGTAGTATAAATTGGATTTCTTCTCTGTGTAAGAAGGCCCCCTGGGAATTTTTAGGGTTTTATTTTGTTACTTAAATTCTATTGTGTTTTAACAACTTTCATCATGTTCTAATTTACTTTGCTAGGGTGTAGATGAAACCCCTAATTTGATGTTAAGTTAATCATCCTCTGGTTATTGTTCTTGTTGTGTTATATTGTGTTAGGATTAGTAGTTAACTGTTTGAACAAATGAACCTGTGATGAGTTGTACTGTAAGAAGACAACTCAAACTAGGGGTGAGTTAGTGAAAGTTAGTTAATAAAAATCCACCTGAGACCTTCAAGGGAAGGTACAAGAACATAATTTGAGTTAAATTACCTTAGCATAGGGTTAGAAGGTGAATTCAATCATCCTAGTGCTCTCCAACTCTTGTTTACAACCTCTCTTGCATACTTTCTACCTTAGAATTACAATCACAACAACACCTTGTCGTTTCGACACACTCAAAACCTCCTTGTTACTACTTTTGTGCTTTGAATCAGTTTAGATAAACCATAAAGCTCAACATTACATCCTCCAAATCCCTGTGGTTCGACCTGTGCTTGCCCTGTGTTGCTTGTCGACACTGTGCACTTGCAGTTTACATTTGTATGTAACATTTCCTAGCCTACCAAGTTTTTGGCGCCGCTGCCAGGGATTTGGTAGTGGTGTGTGACCGGTTGTCAGCCGACACAAATATAAATTACAGTTTCTTTTTACTCAAAATATATAATGAAGCAAGGGCAAGAAAGGATCGTTCCCACAGAGAGGTCTTGGTTGTCAAATTGATTCGGTTTCCTATAAATAACACCGGGGGTTTTCTGATTTTTATAAAATTAAATAAAATAAAAGCAAAACAATAAAAAGTAAACACGCAAAACAAGGATGAGAAAGTATTGGTCATGGATTTCGTCTTCATTGACAAACATGTTTTCAACACAATAACTAGAATTAATATTTTAATCTCAACTTTTATCAAAGGCCCTAGAATACCTTGATCGCAAGAATATCCCGCTAATCTCCTCTTGTCATCAACAAACACATTAAAAGATGCGAATATGAGTTCTATCTAAAAGAACAACCTAACGTGTAAAAGCACTAATCAAGTTTAATTCCCTAGATGCGTTAAGTACTATGAAATCAGGCCAATCAAAGCAATCGAACGTGTAAAAGCACTAATCCGATTTAACAAAGGTTATGGTTCACATATGATCATAAGAATATATCACTACAAACTATAATCATAATTATGCTACTTCAAATCAGGAATTATCACTTTTGTGTATAATAACCCTAATCTAGCAATAAAGATGAAAGCAAACTCAATCGATTCGCGACTCGACTAAACAAGCATTCAAATCATGTAACAATATTAATGGTGAATCATAAACGATAATATGAGAGAAAGCTAATTTATTGAACAAAAGCTCATGTTGGAAATCCAACTAATCCATAACCAAAAGAAAACTCTAGCTCATATTCATGGAGTTCATAACAAGAAGAAAAAGAAAATCTTTCATGGTTCTAAACCCTAGAACAAAGTAGAGGCAAAAAATATGATATAAGATATATTTGTGTATTTTTCTCTCTACCCAAAAGTTGTTTTAAAATAAGAAGTTCCCCTTTTCCATTGGGTTTTGACTCCTATTTATAGCCTACACATACCCTTGCGGATCCACAATTATCGTACAAGATAGATGTGCATAGTCGGTGAGCTTATCACAAATTCTAATACGGTGTGTCAGAGGTACTTTAGTGAAACGCAACCGCAGCATCCACTAGTAGAAGATTGACATTTAGTAACAGTTAAAGCTTTTATAAGGTAACAGTTCGTAAATTACCTGTTACTAAATATTAGGTTGTTAAATAATGGTAGCAGTTTTTGTAAGAACTCTTACATAATGTCATCTAGGTTGTATCTTTGTGTGAGTTTGTAAAATAAGTGTTACTATATACCCATGTTACTGTAACAGATTTAATATGTTACCATAGTTGACATTTTCATGACATTTATTTAGACAAACTGTTACTATATACCCATGTTACTGTAACACATTTAATATTCACCATAGTTGACATTATCGTAACATTTTTTATACCAACTGTTACCATATACCCATGTTACTTTAACAAATTTAATATGTCACCATAGTTGAATGGTAACATTTCAATAAAACAACTGTTACTATTTATCTACATAACTAGTTATCTGGAAATCCAGTTCAAAAGATTACATAGATCTAGATCGTCATGTCACACAATTTACTTGTTGATTTAATTTCATGCGCTAGATCTAGCCATGGATCGCATGGATAGTTATCTAAGGTTTAATAGAAATTCAATTCTAATAAAAATAATAAACAAGTGGTAGGATATGTAGAAATATTACAATATAAATGTGTTGTAGTTGGGCGGTGACAATGAAGGTGGAGGTAACGAAGGTTGTGGAGGAGGTCGATAGTTTATTGTTTAATGAGAATAAGTATTTTATATGGATAACATTATCTAAAAAGAAAGCATAGAATAGTGGTTCAGGAGTTATAGTTAGGTGTAATAGGTCTCAAGGTCGAATCCCGTGAAGAGTAATTTTATTGAATTTATATTTCAAGCTCAAAAAGCTTGGAATAGTGGTTCAGGAGTCATAGTTAGGTGTAATAGGTCTCAAGGTCGAATCCCGTGAAGAGTAATTTTATTGAATTTATATATTCCAAGCTCAAAAAGCCCAACTCGTGGTTGTCGAACGGTGGAGGGCATGGTAGAGACTATAGATTTTGTTACCTTTATACTATTTTTGATGAGAGTTTTAATAAAAACGGTTACGGCTACTCAAATAATAGCAACAGTTTTATGAAAAACAATTATCAGTAACAATTATTTAGTAACATATATTGTATAAATCATTACCAAAAACTACTAAAGGATGACAGATTTTAGAATTTATGAGTCATTTTTCAAAGTAGTCATTCTCAGAACGAGGTTTTATAAACTTTCCGTAACAGGAGCTTTAGTAACACCGCAGAAAAAACTAAAACTGTTACAGAAATAATAAAGTAACAGTTTTTAACTGTCACCGAACATCATTTTTTTACTAGTGATCTCATTGGTTTAAATTTCAGAAGGATCCATGTGTTCTCATCTGCTCCGTCCATCTCTCCTCCATCGATGCTCATGCAATACACCATGTCTTAAGCTTTTCCAAAACGCGTTAAAATTCTCGCAAAAATCGCATCCAGGGCTCCACCACGTGCTCACCTTATGCCTTCTCTGATTCGTACGGCTTTTGGACTTCTCATCTACACCTTCACTGACAAACTCCATCTTCGATCATCAATCGCCGGTTATGCGTAATCTATGTCACCGCAAAACTATTCACAGCAGCACTCCCCTGAATCATCAACGCCATCATCATCTCGCCATCATTGGAAGCAAGAGAATCGCCATCGAGCATCAACAATGGCAGCAAGCCATAACCTTCATTCACCCTTCTCTGCCAACTTCATGGATACACTCGAGCAGCATGGTTCGAGCTCCATCGTGAATAGCTCCATCATCTCTACCAACAAGCTCTCCCGAACTTTGAGCCCTTCTTATCTTCACTGCCAACAACTTCATCAATCGAACACAGCGGCATCATCGTCCAAAGGCTAGCATCGACAGCACAAATGTGATCATCACGAGCTTCTCTTTGTTCACCATCACTTCCAAGCTCAGTCCTCATCTATTCTTCATCTTGTAATGATGGCAGCAACCACCAGTTCATCATCGCAATCGTTGATAATGGCAGCAGCAATTACGGCTTCTTCTCGGGATAAACTCCGAATCGAAGCGTAACCCAAGTCTTCTAACTTCTTGATTATCCCATTGAACTATTCGAATTTAAGAAACATTCCAAAATCGTCACATCTTGATCATCACGATCATCGGCATCATCATCCCCGAACCTGTTCGAGCCCTCTTATTTGAAATCGGACTCTACCCAATCCTTATATCATCTCCAATAACCCAATGATGTATTCAAAAGCTTAAAATCACTTACGCAAAAATCGATCACCATCGTGATCATCATGATCATCGGCATCACGAGCACCAGCTGCCATTGCTGCCGTCTTTGTTTTGCAACATGAAGAAGGAGTGCCACGAGTCATGAAGGCGGGTGTATTCAATGATTTTGAATTTCGACTTCCCCATAGTAAATGATATAACTTCCTTTAGCGATTCCTTTGAGCTTGACTGCCGCCTTAACGGGAAGTGCCCCTTAACGATCAGTGAGGATGCCAATAACACTCCTCTTTGAAATGACCATTTAGCCCTTAGTCTTCCAAGTTCTTGTTTTGCTCATAACTTCTTCATACGAACTCAGAATGACTCCGTTCTTTCGCCATTAAATTTGAACGAGTTCCAATTGGTCTTTGGCCTTTCTCCACTTATAGCTAGCTTCTTTCCTTGCACAATTAAGTGCATATTCACTTCTTTTGTATTCTGCAGTTTTTTTTCATATTAAATTACATATGTAGGTTAAGCATTTACATCATCTAGTTTTTCATAGCCTGTAATGTATCTTGCATACCATTGTTTAAAAGTGTATCATAGCTAAATTATATTCTGTAGCATAGCTCAGATTATTCTAAGGATTGTCTATAACCTGTTGTTTATGGGTGAAAATCGTTTCTGCCGATTTCAGTAAATTCGGTAGGTGAGTGAGAAACTGGTTTAAACCCTAAACAAATGTGCTGCACGTGAGAACTTTATAGATTCGAGAGATCAATCTGTACAAGTCCGGCCTAAACCAAGAAATGGCGTTCCCGGACTTGCTTCGGTCACAAAGTGGAAGAGAAGGGTTGATTTGGGGAGGAAGCAAAGAAAGGTGTTGAGACCGAGAATAGTTACGGGAGAGTAGTGTCTCGACTTGTATCAGAAAGTGAAAGCTTAGGAAGCTTGCAAGAGATGAAAGCTTTTTTGGAGAGCTTGAAAAGTTGCCTTTTCTGAGAGTGTAGTATTTTTCTCCTGACCGAGACTTGTTGTCTGGTGGAAATAGGTAAGACCTATTTATACAAGTCGAGATTGAAACGTACCCTGGTCTCATAAAGGAAGAGGGTAAAGGGTGAAATAATGAGAGGAGGTGGTAACCGCATGGTGTTAATGGGTGAAAACGTTTTCACCATTATTTCCTCATTTATTTGACCGATTTATTCCTTTTCACGCTTTCTTAATGTGAGCGTAGTGTACGCTGCAAGCTGTGACCGCCAAACCAAAACCCTGGAAAGCATCCCCCAGTTTGTGTTGATGTCTCGAGTGTTGGTTGCATCTTGAGTGCAAGTGGCGCTGCTAGTGGCGCGTGTGGCATGTGCCATTGGCATGTGCGGAATGCCCTTGTTGCGGGTTGTACTTCGAGCGCAAGTGGCAATGCCAGAGCCGCTAGTGGCGTGCGTGGCATGTGCCAATGGCATGTGCGGAATGCCTTGGTGGTAGGTTGTACGTTGAGTGTAAGTGGCAATGCCAAGGCTGCTAGTGGCGTGTGTGGCTTGTGCCAATGGCATGTGCGGAGTGCCTTGGCGGTAGGTTGCACGGTTTGCAAGTTAGGCTACCAGCATGCGCCATTGGCATGTGCGGAATGCCTTGGCGGTAGGTTGCACGGTTTGCAAGTTAGGCTACCAGCGTGTGCGTTTGGCATGTGCCAATGGCATGTGCGAAATGCCTTGGTGGTAGGTTGCACGGTTTGCAAGTTAGGCTACCAGCGTGTATGTTTGGCATGTGCCAATATCATGTGCGGAATGCCTTGGTGGTAGGTTGCACGGTTTGCAAGTTAGGATACCAGCGTGTATGTTTGGCATGTGCCAATGGCATGTGCGGAATGCCTTGGTGGTAGGTTGCACGGTTTGCAAGTTAGGCTACCAGCGTGTGTGTTTGGCATGTGCCAATGGCATGCGTGGCCGTTAGGGCCGTGGCCTTGGTAATAAAAGCTACCAGCGAGCATGTTGGCATGTGCCAATGGCATGCGTGGTGATCGCAGTCGTAAGCGTCAAAAATAAATTACACTTTCTTACTACTCAAAATATAAATATAGCAAGGGCAAGAAAGGATCGATCCCACAGAGAGGTCTAGGTTGTCAAATTGTTATGGTTTCCTATATAAAACACCCGAAAGAATTTCGATTGTGTAAATAAAAATAAACAAAAGCAAATAAAGTACGCAAATCAAGGATGTGAAAGTATTGGTTACGGATTTCGTTTTCATTCACAAACATGGTTTCACCACAATAACTAGAATTGATATTTTAATCTCAACTTTTATCAAAGACCCTAGAATACCTTGATCGCAAGAATATCCCTCAAACCTCCTTATGTCATCAACAAACACATTAAAAGATGCGAATATGAATTCTACCTAAAGGAACAACCTAACGTGTAAAAGCACTAATCAAGTTTAATTCCCTAGATGCGTTAAGTTCTATGAAATCAGGCCAATCAAAGCAATCGAACGTGGAAAGCGCACTAATCCGATTTAACAAAGGTTATAACTCACATATGATCATAAGAATATATCACTACAAACTATAATCATATTTATGCTACTTGCAATCCGGAATTATCACTTTTGCGTATAATAACCCTAATCTAGCAATAGAGATGAAAGCAAACTCAATCGACTCGCGACTCGACTAACAAGCATTCAAATCATGTAACAATATTCATGGTGAATCATAAACGATAATATGAGAGAAAACTAATTTATTGCACAAAAACTCATGTTTGGAAATTCAACTTATTCCATAACCAATAATAAAACTAGGTACTCATATTCATGGAGTTCATAACAAGAAGAAAAAGAAACCCTATCATGTTGTAAACCCTAGAACAAAGTAGTAGAGAAAAAAGAATAATAGATATATGATATGATCCAAGATATCTCCAAATTGTCCTAGGCTTCTCTATATATAGAGTTTTATAACCTCCTCTTGAAGAAACTAGGAAACCTAGTGAAAATAGGAAAGTGTCCGTGCATCACACCCCGTGCAAAGTGGCTGCCAAAGTCGGCCATTCACACGTCCATGGCTGGTCATGCAAATTCTCTTACGTACTCGCTTATGGAGTTCGTGCAGCAGCTGTGGAAGCCCGGCCCATTCTCGACAAATTCTTCGCACTTTTGCAGTTCCATTAGTAACCATCGTAATCCCATATCCATAGCTCGGCTTCATGTACATTGCTGCCATCGAACTCCATCATCTCGCGCAATAGCTTCATCAATCGAACACGGCTAACCCATCTCGAACTAGTCTCTCTTCACGGCGTCTCGGCATCATCGATAATAGCATAAGCCACTTTGTTGAGTTTTCTATCTCCGCCAGGATCATCATCATCAACTCGAGATATCCATGCTTGATTTATCCTCACCGGCAAGACTCCATCACTTCCATACCACCATCGCAGACTCAAGCTTTAACATTCCATCTTTCTGCCGAGCTCCTTCCATTTGTGCATGCTCGTTTTCTTCTCGATCCACAAAGAAAGCCCGACCATCACTGCCATTTTCTAATATCAGCGGCCACTTCCAGTGATCACCATCACCCAACGAACCATGGCCCTTTTTCTATCGACCATTGCGTCAATCCCATCGTCTCTGTCCAACTCATGATTTCTCACAACTCCAACAACCACAGTTCCAGGTTCAACTCCTTCTCGCCACCGAGTTCGTGGCAGCAGCATTATCATTGAGCTATGCTCGGTCCACGACCAACGGCCTCCCACAGATTCGTATGTCTTCCATCAATCACCGACAAACCTTCTCCATCTTGCCAAAGAACCAACCTTCATCGTCAACTGCTCCATTGTCATCACCACCGCCAACCTCGCATAACCAATATCGACACTACCTTCCATCAATGGCAGCAAACCAATAACAAGTCCTCATCATCGATGACGATCACCAAAGAAGATCGACGATAGCGACCATCTCTTCCTCGACCTTCACTTCAACCAACAACGACATTACCAGCAAAACTCCTCCCTGATCTTCTACATCAATCAATCATCGTCACCGCTGATGATGGAAGCAACACTCGGGGTCATTAGCTGCTGTGATCATCACCATCGGTGATTCTCTGTACGTATGGAGAAGGAAGAAGGTAGTGCCCCGAGTAAATAGGCCGGGTGCCTTTAACATCTTTTGAATTCCGGCTTCCCCCTGAGTAAAGGTCCTAACTCCCTTTAGCAGTTCCTTTAAATGTCCTCCCCTTAACATGAGGGTGTCCCTTAGCGATCTTCATTCAACTGTCGACCCTGGAAGGCGACAGTTTAGTTCCAGCTTCATTCTTGTTTCGCCCATAACTTCTTCATACGATGTCGGAATGACTCCGTTCTTTCGGCATTGGCTTCATCTTCTCGTCCTCTACACAATGAAAAGTAGAAATCTTGTATTTGAACGAGTTCCAATTGGTCTTTTTGCTCCAAATGACTCCATTGCACCTAATAAACTCAAAAGCACACATAAGATACATAATTTTCAAGAAAACTCGCAAAGAAAGCATAAATACTAGATATAAAATTAGGTGTTTTACAACACCTATCAAATTCCCCCACACTTAGACTTTGCTAGTCCTCGAGCAAATCAAACAAAACAAATTATGAAAAATACATACAACTCCGTGTCGTCGAGGCTACGGTCACTTTTAGCATAAATAACAAGCCTTTAAACCCCTAGGTGTCCCTAGTGGACGAGTTATAATCTCGTGAAGGTTTACTAGAGATATACCTACAAAACCTATATTTCAAACTCCGTCTATTTGTGACAAATCAATGAACGAATCCAAAATGACTACGGGGAGGAGGTACCTTGCAAATTCAATTCAATTATTAGTAAATAAACTCTAATTAGATAGTCGAACAAGCCACAATACTCGGAAACTAACAAACCACAATCACAATGAAAATATTAAGAAGATGGATAAAGATGTAGATGTTGGCGAATGTTCACAAGTGTTCGATGTTTCCCATATACTGTCTCAAGGTCTTCTTCTAAGATGAACCTAATCCTATTGGATTGAGCTACTTGGTCTTGAATGCTACATCAAATCAATTGGCATATATAAGGGAACCAAGAGTGACTTTATTCAACACAATAATAATTTTTTTGTTTTTTATACGATTGGATCAAACTGGATCCAATTTCTCTTTTTTTTTTAGACGGCATGATTAGATCTTTTGGATCCAAGCGCATGCTTCTTGTCAGCAAGTACATGATAGTTGCCTTGGATCCCGCATTCCACGCATGTTTAGGCGACGGAGACAGGGACTACGTTTCACACATACTGCTATTCCCAAGTGTCTTTTTATTCCGTTTTGGTCTAATTGATCGGTCTTTTTTTTTTCTTTTCTTTTTTTTTTTTTTTTTATAAGATTTTTTTTCATTTTTTTTTTTCATTTTCTAGTAACTCAATCACTCTATTTCATCCTAGCAGTAATAACACGTCGATATTTAGTGACCCACCAAAGCACTTAGAGAACAATAGATAAATATGGAAAAATAAAAATAGAATGCGATATGGTGATATTCCGAGATATGGTAACAACTATCATGTTAATTTGTGATTTTTGAGCTATATTCTTCCCTTTTAGTTAATTGGTTCCTCAACTCCTGCATTCAAAATGGTTCCATCCACTAATGGTGTCAAAAACAAACTATACAAACATATAAATGCTCCCCCACACTTAAACTTCACATTGTCCTCAATGTGTAAAACCGAAAGTTCTGAATTCTGACGTAACAGCAGATAAAACGCAAAAACTGTGCAAATTGGTAAGGAATTTGGAAAAACTCCATTTCACAAAAGTTGTTCACCTACGTGTTTTCTACACAGTATCAAAGTTTCACAGTGTTTTGATAAACGGTCTGACAGTTATGGTCTCTGGACTGAACTACGCGCAGTCTGAAATTTTCTGACGAAAAGGTATTCGTCATAATTTTCTTCTAAGATAAATTCCGGACTCAATGAATTAAACATAGGGATGCAAATATGATATGAAAACAGTAAAAAATAAATAAACGAAACAAAAATAAAATGCAAAAGGATAAGAGATACAAAACCGGTGGGTTGCCTCCCACTTAGCGCTTGTTTTAAAGTCGACGGCCCGACTTAGCTTCTTGTAAGATTCATTCCCCATATACTAACAATCGGAAAAGTTGAGGATCCTTCCATAGAACCTGTTTTGCAAACACTAGCTTCACACAAATATTAGTAACATAAAGCAAAAGTGAAACTATGAACCGATAAAAGCTTCCCCCACACTCATTCTTGTCCACACTTGGAAGTGTATAAAGAATATAGAAGTCGGGTACTTCCATGGTTTCTTGGTCCATAACCTGCATAGTATGAGAATCAAGTATCTCTAATGGCGGAAAACGAGAAACAAAGTCATTCAACAATATTCTCGAAGCACATAAATTCAAACCAATAAGAGGTAAAGGAGAAGAAATAATAGGCAATGGGTTAGATAAACCTTGCACAATCTCTTTTATCACGGAATCCTCTTCATCCTTGAAAAACTCAAGTGAGTTATTCACCTCTTTTATATCATGGTCCTCTATCAAACCTTGCAACCATTCTTCGTCCATTTCCGCCTTAACCAAAGTCTCAACATAAACATCATCATTACAATCATATGCAAGCTCAATTGGGTCTTCCACAATATTGGTCAAAACGGTCTCATTCTCAACACACTCCTTTTTGTTGTAAGGCACATACTCTTTTGCGGATCCAAATTTTATCATAAGAAACTTTTTTAGAACACTCGAAAATGCATCCTCCTCAAGCTCCACCCTTTGAATAGGCTCTTGATCATTATTAAGATCAATGCTTGAGTAATCTACACAAGTGTCGACATATTCCTCTTCGTCTTCATCTTGATCCCAAAAAGACTCCTCGGAGATGTCACCATGAGTTGTTTCAAGCAATGTATCATAATCACCGTCACTATCATAGTCAACATAAGATTGTTCCTCGCTGAATTTAGTGTTGCTAATCTCTAACTCATCCTTTTGAATAGGTGAATGATCATTATTAAGATCAAGAGTTGAGTTAACCACACAATTATCCACGAAAGTGCCCAAGGATTCGCCTTTTTCAACATTAGCATCAATCAAATATTCATCACAAACCATATGCACATTAGAATTATCCATATCCTCCTTGTATTGATCAATGCCTCTTCGCAAGCTAGACATACCGTCACGAAGTTCTTGGAGTTGCTCGTTAGTAGTCTCTTTAGCTTTTTTAAATTCCTCTTGTAAAAAGTTGGAAACTTTATCTATAAAATTAGAGACTTTTTGTTCACGAACATAAGAATCCTCCCATCCTTGTTGTTGTTCCCCGCCATAAGGTTGTTGAGGAAAACCATAAGGTTCCATGGAATATTGGTCATAACCAATGAATTGGTTTTGATTATATCCATGGAATTGGTAGTTTTCGTATTGTTGAGGTTGAAATCCGTATCCATCCACGTAATATGCTCCTTCCATAGAAATAAGCACCTAAAATAAGATTCTCAAACCAAGGTTAAAACCCAGAAAATAAGAAAAAAAATAAATATAAAACAAAAACTAAATACAAAAATAAGAAACCAAAAACAATTAACAACCGCTGCCTCAAGCAACGGCGCCAAAATTTGATCGCAATGTAAGCGTAAAAATAAATTACACTTTCTTACTACTCAAAATATAAATATAGCAAGGGCAAGAAAGGATCGATCCCACAGAGAGAGGTCTAGGTTGTCAAATTGTTATGGTTTCCTATATAAAACACCCGAAAGAATTTCGATTGTGTAAATAAAAATAAACAAAAAGCAAATAAAAGTACGCAAATCAAGGATGTGAAAGTATTGGTTACGGATTTCGTTTTCATTCACAAACATGGTTTCACCACAATAACTAGAATTGATATTTTAATCTCAACTTTTATCAAAGACCCTAGAATACCTTGATCGCAAGAATATCCCTCAAACCTCCTTATGTCATCAACAAACACATTAAAAGATGCGAATATGAATTCTACCTAAAGGAACAACCTAACGTGTAAAAGCACTAATCAAGTTTAATTCCCTAGATGCGTTAAGTTCTATGAAATCAGGCCAATCAAAGCAATCGAACGTGGAAAGCGCACTAATCCGATTTAACAAAGGTTATAACTCACATATGATCATAAGAATATATCACTACAAACTATAATCATATTTATGCTACTTGCCTTCGGAATTATCACTTTTGCGTATAATAACCCTAATCTAGCAATAGAGATGAAAGCAAACTCAATCGACTCGCGACTCGACTAAACAAGCATTCAAATCATGTAACAATATTCATGGTGAATCATAAACGATAATATGAGAGAAAACTAATTTATTGCACAAAAACTCATGTTTGGAAATTCAACTTATTCCATAACCAATAATAAAACTAGGTACTCATATTCATGGAGTTCATAACAAGAAGAAAAAGAAACCCTATCATGTTGTAAACCCTAGAACAAAGTAGTAGAGAAAAAAGAATAATAGATATATGATATGATCCAAGATATCTCCAAATTGTCCTAGGCTTCTCTATATATAGAGTTTTATAACCTCCTCTTGAAGAAACTAGGAAACCTAGTGAAAATAGGAAAGTGTCCGTGCATCACACCCCGTGCAAAGTGGCTGCCAAAGTCGGCCATTCACACGTCCATGGCTGGTCATGCAAATTCTCTTACGTCACGCTTATGGAGTTCGTGCAGCACTGTGGAAGCCCAGCCCATTCTCGACAAATTCTTCTCGCCACGGTTCCATTAGTAACCATCGTAATCCCATATCCATAGCTCGGCTTCATGTACATTGCTGCCATCGAACTCCATCATCTCTGCCAATAGCTTCATCAATCGAACACGGCTAACCCATCTCGAACTAGTCTCTCTTCACGGCGTCTCTCGGCATCATCGATAATAGCATAAGCCACCGTTGAGTTTTCTATCTCTGCTGGGATCATCATCATCAACTCGAGATATCCATGCTTCGGATTTATCCTCACCTATGCAAGACTCCATCACTTCCATACCACCATCGCAGACTCAAGCTTTAACATTCCATCTTTTCCGAGCTCCTTCCATTTGTGCATGCTCGTTTTCTTCTCGTCATAGCAAAGCCCGACCATCACCGCCATTCTCTAATATCGTGCACCACTTCCGGTGATCACCATCAGCCAACGAACCATGGCCCTTTTTCTATCGACCATTGCGTCAATCCCATCGTCTCGTCCAACTCATGATTTCTCACAACTCCAACAACCACAGTTCCAGTTCAACTCCTTCTCGCCACCGAGTTACGTGGCAGCAGCAATTATCATTGAGCTACGCACCGGTCCACGACCAACGGCCTCCACAGATTCGTATGTCTTCCATCAATCACCGACAAACCTTCTCCATCGCGCCGGCAACCAACCTTCATCAAATCCATCGCTCCATTGTCATCACCACTGCCAACCTCGCATAACCAATATCGACACTACCTTCCATCAATGGCAGCAAACCACTAACAAGTCCTCATCACTGATGACGATCACCAGCAGCATCGACGATAGCAGCCATCTCTTCCTCGACCTTCACTTCAACCAACAGCGACATTACCAGCAAAACTCCTCCCTGATCTTCTACATCAATCAATCATCGTCACCGCTGATGATGGAAGCAACACTCGGGGTCATTAGCTGCTGTGATCATCACCATCGGTGATTCTCTGTACGTATGGAGAAGAAAGAAGGTAGTGCCCCGAGTAAATAGGCCGGGTGCCTTTAACATCTTTTGAATTCCGGCTTCCCCCTGAGTAAAGGTCCTAACTCCCTTTAGCAGTTCCTTTAAATGTCCTCCTTAACATGAGGGTGTCCCTTAGCGATCTTCATTCAATCACGGGTCTGGAAGACCGACGGTTTAGTTCCGGCTTCATTCTTGTTTCGCCCATAACTTCTTCATACGATGTCGGAATGACTCGTTCTTTCGGCATTGGCTTCATCTTCTCGTCCTCTACACAATGAAAAGTAGAAATCTTGTATTTGAACGAGTTCCAATTGGTCTTTTTGCTCCAAATGACTCCATTGCACCTAATAAACTCAAAAGCACACATAAGATACATAATTTTCAAGAAAACTCGCAAAGAAAGCATAAATACTAGATATAAAATTAGGTGTTTTACAACACCTATCACGTGGCCGTTTGGGTCGTGGCTTTGGTAAGAAAAGCTACCATCGAGCATGTTGGCATGTGCCAATGGCATGCGTGGCCGTTAGGGTCGTGGCCTTGGTAGTAAAAGCTACCGGCGAGCATGTTGGCATGTGCCAATGGTATGCGTGGCCGTTTTGGCCTAGGTTGCATGGTTTATAAACCTAGGGCGCTATGTTTGGCATGCGCCAATGGCATAGCGGCTTGGAAATATGGCTTGTGGTACGTGTTGGCATGTGCCAATGGCACGTACGGCCATGTTGACCTAGTTGCACGTTTTGCAAGCATAGGGCGCTATATTTGGCATGCGCCAATGGCATAGCGGCTTGGAAATATGGCTTGTGGTACGTGTTGGCATGTGCCAATGGCACGTACGGCCATGTTGACCTGGTTGCACGTTTTGCAAGCCTAGGGTGCTATATTTGGCATGTGCCAATGGCATAGCGGCTTAGTTTGGC
This sequence comes from Papaver armeniacum, assembly GCA_023531295.1. Classification (NCBI taxonomy): domain Eukaryota; kingdom Viridiplantae; phylum Streptophyta; class Magnoliopsida; order Ranunculales; family Papaveraceae; genus Papaver; species Papaver armeniacum. Next base: position 123,081 of record JAJJWW010001413.1, read on the forward strand.
ATGGTTGCCAATGAGTGTGATATGTAGTTTGGTTTTGGCGTCACGCCATGGTGCGCGAGTGTGCGGCTTGGTTTGGCATTGTTGCCATGGTGAGCGAGTGTGCGGCTTGGTTTGGTATTGTTGCCATGGTGCGCGGTGTGCGGCTTGGTTTGGCATTGTTGCCATGGTGCACGGTGTGTGCGGCTTGGTTTTGGCGTTGTTGCCATGGTGCGCGGTGTGCGGCTTGGTTTGGCATTGTTGCCATGGTGCGCGATGTGCGGCTTGGTTCGGCATTGTTGCCATGGTGCACGAGTGTGCGACTTGGTTTGGCATTGTTGCCATGGTGCGCAGTGTGCGGCTTGGTTTTGGCGTTGTTGCCATGGTGCGCAGTGTGCGGCTTGGTTTGGCATTGTTGCCATGGTGTGCAGTGTGCGGCTTGGTTTTGCATTGTTGCCATGGTGCGCAGTGTGCGACTTGGTTTGGCATTGTTGCCATGGTGCGCAGTGTGCGGCTTGGTTTGGCATTGTTGCCATGGTACGCAGTGTGCGACTTGGTTTGGAATTGTTGCCATGGTGCGCAGTGTGCGGCTTGGTTTGGCATTGTTGCCATGGTGAAAGTGTGCGGCTTGGTTTTGGAATTAGGGTTCCGCGTGTCGAAAACCCTAATGCGGTATTTTGAAAAAATACCCCTATTAATTATTTACACCGAGTTAAATGCTCTTAGTTAATGTGTTGCGGGTAACACTAGGTCATGGGGTTTAACGATTTTACCCCTTGTTTAAAAACCACCATCAACATTAAGTCCCCTGCTTAGCTCGGAACAGGGGCTTTGTTGCGAGGTAAGCATAAGATGGTGACAAACTATCAACAAAGAAACCGTAAAGAGAATTGAGGAGGCTTGTCTGACCTTTTATAAATAGGATTTGGAATCCTTGCCTCTGGTAGTTTTGCACAAATCGGGAGGCTAGCACAATTGGTGGGGCCGGCGCAGCTTGGGCGACATTGGGAAGTTGGCGTGTGTTGGGAAACTAAGTGTGTTAGCTGGTGGGACCGGCGCAAGGTGTGCGTGCTTGCAGGCGTGACTTGGGAAACTGAGTGTGTTGGCTGGTGGGACCGGCGCAAGGTAGGGAAGCTGAGCGTGCTTGCTGGCGGGACCGGCGCAACTTGGGCGGAAGTTGGGCGTTCTTGTGAGTCCACACGGTAACGGGAAATCCTTCCTTATTTCAGAATCTTCACGCCCATATATATAAAATCCCTTTCTCTCATCTTGCACCTTATTCCTTTCATCCTTTCCTACTAGCGGCAGAGTCACAAAGAAAAACGGTTTCCAGGTATGTCTTCTAGTACTTCCCTTTTTATGTAGGTGTAAACCCTAAGAGTAGGCATTTTTTGTTGCGCATATAATTTCCTGGCGTGTCTCTTGTAGAAAATATTGTATGTATGCAACCAAGGAAAATACTGCATATATTATTCGAACCCGTAGGAAAGTGCTCCATATATTATTTTGAACCCGAAGAAGGTTACTGCAGACGCACTTGAGACCGTATAAAATACCGCGTATATAATTTTGAACAGAAGAAAATACTGCGTGTGCAGTCTTGAACCCGTAGAAAATACTGTACATGAATCCCGAAGAAGAATACTGTATATATGCTCCAAACGACTTCGAACCCGCAGGAAATATTGTATATATGATTTTTCGGTCTTGAAAGAAATACTGCGCGTGCAGTTTTGAACCCGTAGAAAAATTCTCCATATAATTTTGAACCCAAAGAAGGATATTGTAGGCATACTTGAACCCGCATAAAATACCGCGTATATAGTCTTGAACCCGAAGAAAATACTGCGTATGTAGTTTTGAACCCGAAGAAAATACTGCGTATATAGTCTTGAACCCGAAGAAAATACTGCGTATATAGTCTTGAACCCGAAGAAAATAATGCGTATATAGTCTTGAACCCGAAGAAAATACTGCGTATATAGTCTTGAACCCGTAGAGAATATGCCCTCCTCTCTTTTCTTTTTTTTTTATTTCGGGTTTTCCTTTTGTTGGGCGCGGTTATGTGTCAGGGAGATAATTTTGTGTTTTTTTTGTGTGTGCAGGTATCTTGTTGCTAAGTTGTTATTAAGAGATCCAACAAGATGTTACCTGAACAAAATTTCGCTTCATCAAAGGATGTCCATAATTCCAAACCAAACACGGATGATGAGTTCTTTGCCAAAAAACTTGTCTCTGCTCGGAAAAATCACCCAGGTTTCGTGCCAATTTTGTTAACAGGTGGTGAAGATGAAAAGAAGACACGTTCGGTTCGCCTGAGAGAACACCATACGGTTTGTCTTCATAAAGGGGTATATTCCTTTTCCAATATTGATTTCAGGATGTGCCAAAGCCCATTGCGTTCTTTTGATAGATGGGTTGAGTTCATGGTGAGTAAGGAGCATATAAATACCAACTTGACGCGAGCGCAGATTATTGATGCTGTTAGAGCTTCAGTAAATCTCCAGATTAGGAAGGATATCTCGGGCTTGGTTGCTTTCATCTCCAGATGGTGTTCGGACACCCATACGATCATATGTAGATTGGGTGAGATAACTTTCTCCATGGAGAGTGTGGCTCTCTTCTTGAATCTTCCAGAATCGGGAATCTTAAAATCCAATTATCTGAATGTGTGGGGAATATGCGGGATGACCTTGCCGCTAAGTTGGAAGATTTCGCTCGGAAAGACTCCACTGCGAAGTCGAATGATTCTGTGGGAAAGAGGATGAAAGGTGCCTTTGGTGGTGGATATCTCAATGGTTTCCGGACGAGCTGGAACACGAACGTAAAAAGCAGTGATCTTCACGTTGCAGCACTTTTGGCTCTCAGGTTGTCTAGAGATATTTTTGACGACAGTTGGTAAGATGGAGATAAGACCAGAGTTGCTTGTGATTGTTGTGATGTTGGCAAAAGGTGAAGTTCTTCCCATTGGCAAGCTATTCCTCGGTTCCCTGTATGTGCATCGGATCACCTAGTTGCGAACATGCGAGTTTCGAATGGTTTAATGAAAGTGAATTCATATGTGCACGTTGCTTTTACGCAAGTCCGGCTATGGGAGCACTTTGAGAAGTATGCTCGAAACCGATGCCTTCGATTCCGCGAGTTGGGGTGGCTCTCGAATTCTTCGATGGGTGAACAGGCGCCCAAGAGTTGGCGTGAGCTTGGTTAGTCTTCTTGATAAGTCGTATGAAATCAATTTTCGCCCATGGGAGCCGGTCCATAGGTCAGTGACTCAAATTGACACCTTTGCTTCTCGCTCCGCTCATGTCTTTGTCTTCGATGGCGATTTGAGCGTTGGTGAACACTTGTTCATTCAAAGCCGCTTGCCGGTTATATGTCATCTTTCTTCATGGGGTCTTTCCGGATAGCGCATAATATTGACCGTGCTGCTCGTCACATGGGTTTCGATCAAGGGGTACCTCTTGCTTACCAGCCGGTGCTTCCTAAGGATTCATTGCCTGCCGCCCTCAATGCCAGTGCCCTCGAGCTGGGTATCCGCCTTCCCTTCTTACAAATGGGAAGAGTAACCCGACGACTTTTGGCTATAATGAGTTAGTGCGACGAGTTTATTATGATCCAAGCTTTTGTGAATAACGTGGTGGAGAACGTTCGTTGTAAACCTTCCCCAGCAGTTTTGAAGAAGTACTCAATGTTGAGAGATCTTAAGCGAAAGTTGCCTAGCAACTCGGAAAGTCCCCAGGCTAAGGAACGGAGAACGAAGAATCATGCTGGCGCATTCCGGACGGTTTCAAAAGATCCTCCCACAGCTCTCGTGTCTTTCAGTTCTTCCAATAACCAGGTATGTGTCGCTTCTTCATTGGTTTGTCTCAAACACGTGAATTTCTGCTGAAAACATGTGTCTTGTTTCTTCCAGGGCTTCGGTAGTGTTAATGCTTTCGCTTCCCTTGCACGTTGCCAGGAGACGGCAATTTCTTCAAAGAATTGCAGCAGCACTGAGCCTTCTCATAGCGGTGATGAGTCACAGAAAGAAGGAAGCTCGACAAGTGAGAGTGATTCCTCTGGCAGCACTGGTTATTTTTCGGGAAGTGGTTCGGTGAGTTCCGCGCTTCTTTTCTTCCTTCTTCTGTTTCTTCCTTTGAAAAATGTCTGACTCAAGGTCGCAGGAGGAATCCGGTTCGGAGGACGATTCTGGGGTAGAGCCACATGGAAACTTGCCCTTGGTGGCCACCGCCGATGACTTGGAGATGGGAGTTAGCCAATTGCCGGGCATAGATGTGGTTCAAACGGTGGATGATTCTCTGATGGTTGCTGCCGTAGACATGGAGGAAAACCCTCTGCGAGTCGTGAGGCCAGGTGCGGCGCCATTTTGATCCCCGTACTTGGTTCCTCATCCGGGTCATGTCTTTGGTTGGCGGCTTCAGCGTGCCGGCTAAGCATGAGGCGTTGTATACTAGAATCTGGGAGAAGTACGGACATATGGCCACAACCAAGAAAGTCACTAGTCGATTTGCGCTGGTTAAGCGTGTGGAAGAGGCTTTATCTTCTATCGAGGATATGCGTGAGGTGTTTGGTCACACCGTTTCGAAGACGTTATTCTGATCGGGAGCACCATCGCGACGTGTGCGTAGAAAAGGAGTTCAACACCTCGTGGTTTGTCGAAGGCCTTGCTGAGATCCAAAAGTTGAAAGATTGAACAACCGAAAGCCTTTCCGCCGAGGAGATCGCACGACAGGAGGTAGAACTCGAAAAGCTTTCCAAGATGTTGACTATGAAGAGAGCGGCTCTTGAAGATGCAAAGTTGACTTTCTCCAAGAAGAACAGACCTCTGTTGGATGATTTTCCTTGAATGTTTCTCTGTTAAATTTTCATTTAGGTTCTTTTTTTTTTTTTTTGAAAGACATCCTGGATGTCTGGTTCAAGGTTTGACCAGTTTTGGTAGACAGCTGGTAGCTTTTGAGGATATTGGCTTATTTATGGGATGAATGGTTTTGATAATATGACTCTGATTATGTTTTGGGAAAGGAATATTTCTTTTATGAAAGTGTGTGCTAGCAATAGGCACAATACTCGGTAGTATAATGGTTTTACTAAAAACCTAAAACAAATCGTATGTCTTGCGTGATCCTGAATTTACTCACTTCATAGGTTTTGCGAACATTCCCCTCTTCATGTAAAAAGGCGGTTTCTTTGGTAGCATCGCCAACAAGTCCCCAATCCTTGGTAGCATCTTGGCCGAGTCCCGGTTTTCTTGTGTAGTTTTTATAACGGTAGCCGGGTTGTCCGGTAGTTGCGTCGGATTGAGTCGCCTTCCCTACCATCTTGACATCGGGTCAAGAACGAGATCGACTTGATCGACATTGTAGCCGATAGATCAATCCTCCCACCTTGTGGTCGCCAATTTTTATGGGTGAAAATCGTTTCGCCGATTTGATAGAATTCGGTAGGTGAGTGAGAAACTGGTTTAAACCCTAAACAAATGTGCTGCACGTGAGCACTTTATATATTCGAGAGATCAATCTGTACAAGTCCGGCCTAAACCAAGAAATGGCCATTCCGGACTTGCCGGTCACAAAGTGGAAGAGAAGGGTTGATTTGGGGAGGGAAGCAAAGAAAGGTGTTGAGACCAGAATAGTTCTGGGAGAGTAGTGTCTCGACTTGTATCAGAAAGTGAAAGCTTAGGAAGCTTGCAAGAGATGAAAGCTTTTTAGAGAGCTTGCAAAGTTGCCTTTTACGAGAGTGTAGTATTTTTCTCCCCGACCGAGACTTGTTGTCCGGTGGAAATAGGTAAGACCTATTTATACAAGTCGAGATTGAAACGTACCCTGGTCTCATGAAGGAAGAGAGTAAAGGGTGAAATAATGAGAGGAGGTGGTAACCGCATGGTGTTAATGGGTGAAAACGTTTTCACCATTATTTCCTCATTTATTTGACCGCTTTATTCCTTTTCACGCTTTCTTAATGTGAGCGTAGTGTCTGCCTGCAAGCTGTGACCGCCAAACCAAAACCCCGGAAAACATCCCCGGTTTGTGTTGATGTCTCGAGTGTTGGTTGCATCTTGAGTGCAAGTGGCGCTCCTAGTGGCGCGTGTGGCATGTGCCATTGGCATGTGCGGAATGCCCTTGTTGCGGGTTGTACTTCGAGCGCAAGTGGCAATGCCAGAGCTGCTAGTGGCGTGCGTGGCATGTGCCAATGGCATGTGCGGAATGCCTTGGTGGTAGGTTGTACGTTGAGCGTAAGTGGCAATGCCAGGGCTGCTAGTGGATTGTGTGGCTTGTGCCAATGGCATGTGCGGAGTGCCTTGGCGGTAGGTTGCACGGTTTGCAAGTTAGGCTACCAGCGTGTGCATTTGGCATGTGCCAATGGCATGTGCGGAATGTCTTGGTGGTAGGTTGCACAGTTTGCAAGTTAGGCTACCAGCGTGTGTGTTTGGCATGTGCCAATGGCATGTGCGGGATGCCTTGGTGGTAGGTTGCACGGTTTGCAAGTTAGGCTACCAGCGTGTATGTTTGGCATGTGCCAATGGCATGTGCGGAATGCCTTGGTGGTAGGTTGCACGGTTTGCAAGTTAGGCTACCAGCGTGTATGTTTGGCATGTGCCAATGGCATGTGCGGAACGCCTTGGTGGTAGGTTGCACGGTTTGCAAGTTAGGCTACCAACGTGTGTGTTTGGCATGTGCCAATGGCATGCGTGGCCGTTAGGGCCGTGGCCTTGGTAAGAAAAGCTACCAGCGAGCATGTTGGCATGTGCCAATGGCATGCGTGGCCGTTGGGCCGTGGCTTTTGTAAGAAAAGCTACCATCGAGCATGTTGACATGTGCCAATGGCATGTGTTGCCGTTAGGGCCGTGGCCTTGGTAGTAAAAGCTACCAGCGAGCATGTTGGCATGTGCCAATGGCATGCGTGGCCGTTTTGGCCTAGGTTGCATGGTTTGTAAACCTAGGGCGCTATACTTGGCATGCGCCAATGGCATAGCGGCTTGGAAATATGGCTTGTGGTACGTGTTGGCATGTGCCAATGGTACGTACGGCCATGTTGACCTAGTTGCACGCTTTGCAAGCCTAGGGCCCTATATTTGGCATGCGCCAATGGCATAGCGGCTTGGAAATATGGCTTGTGGTACGTGTTGGCATGTGCCAATGGCACGTACGGCCATGTTGACCTAGTTGCACGTTTTTGCAAGCCTAGGGCGCTATATTTGGCATGTGCCAATGGCATAGCGGCTTAGTTTGGCATGGTTGCCAATGATTGTGATATGTAGTTTGGTTTTGGCGTCATTTGCCATATAGTGCGCGATGTGCGGCTTGGTTTGGCATTGTTGCCATGGTGGCGATGTGCGGCTTGGTTTGGCATTGTTGCCATGGTGCGCGATGTGCGGCTTGGTTTGGCATTGTTGCCATGGTGCATGATGTGCGGCTTGGTTTTAGGCGTTGTTGCCATGGTGCGCATGATGTGCGGCTTGGTTTGGCATTGTTGCCATGGTGCGCGATGTGTGCGGCTTGGTTTGGCATTGTTGCCATAGTTTTTTGATGTGCGACTTGGTTTGGCATTGTTGCCATGGTGCGCATGTGTGCGGCTTGGTTTTTGCGTTGTTGCCATGGTGCGCGGTGTGCGGCTTGGTTTGGCATTGTTGCCATGGTGCGCATTGTGCGGCTTGGTTTGGCATTGTTGCCATGGTGCGCATGATGTGCGGCTTGGTTTGGCATTGTTGCCATGGTGCGCGATGTGCGGCTTGGTTTGGCATTGTTGCCATGGTGCGCGGTGTGCGGCTTGGTTTGGCATTGTTGCCATGGTGCGCGATGTGCGGCTTGGTTTTGGAATTAGGGTTACGTGTCGAAAACCTAATCGGTATTTTGAAAAAATACCCCTATTAATTAATTTACACCTGGAGTTAAATGCTCTTAGTTAATGTGTTGCGGGTAACACTAGGTCATGGTGTTTTACGATTTTACCCCTTATTTAAAAACCACCATCAACTTTTTGTATTGGGAGTCTCAGCAAGTGAGAAGTAGTTTTGTTAGTTCACTGCTCTCAGAATCTTATCACCCTGCAAAATTCCAGTTCCAACATCTCTGCATTTCATCTCTTTCATTTTGCAGAATTCTGAAATTTTCAATGGTAGTGGTCTCTTGTTTTTGCTTCATAAACTCAATTCTTGGAACTGAAGTCGTTTTGTTGAGCTAGCAGGTACTTGAAATCTCTTCTGTGCAAACCCAAGGAGGAGAAGAAAAAGGCGCAGGACAATTTGTGGGAGTGCCTAAACCCGATTTATATCTGCAGTATCATTCTCTAACCTTGCTATGATTGATGAATGTGTGTATGATATACTATGTCTTTGTGCTGAACTATATCAATATGTGCATATGTGTGAATCTGTTACCACATCCATGAGCTTTGTCTCACTGGTTTGCGCATTGTTACTTTGCTGATCAGTACATCACCTCGAATCTGTGTGCACAATTTCAAGAACCAGTTTTTGAATTCCCATAAGCTTAATCCTGAGGAAGTTGGGTTACATTTTCACTAGATGGACGCGCCATCTCTGTATGTGCACCTGTAGTACCTTTGCATGATAAACTAGCCACCTTGCTGAGTATTGCTCAACCCTGCAACATCTGGAATTTTTGCTTGATTCTGTGACACTTGAGTAAATTTTGTGTTAGCTGAAACTAGCACTTTTGTGTGTTCTGTGCACTAAAACTAACTGAATCAGTTTACTTTTTCACTGTGACTCTTTGGCTTCGACAAAGCCTGTGCATGGTTCCACCCCCTGCAACTGTTTGAGCTTGTAATGTTTGAGCTGCAACTTGGTTAGCCAAGTTTGCTGATAGCCAAGTTTGACATTAACTGAGTTTGTTGAACTATCGGCCCTGGCACCTTTATGCATGATCTGTGAAAATTGAGGTTAGCCAAACCCGGTTGATAACCTGTGTTGAATGCTAAGCCTTGTCACTTGCCAAACTCTATTCTGTGCATATAACTCTCAGCTATTCTATGCTCTGTGCATTACGACCTGTCTAGGCAGTATAACAATTTGAATGTGCACAAAGGTTTGAGTCAGTGGTATTTGAGCTATACCTTGGTTGGCCAAGTTTGTTGTTGCCCTGCTGAATTTTGTATCTAAATTGTTGCTGATCTGTTGAATCTGTGAACCATTTTCACCTGCAAAACTGTTGTTTTTCACAACCACACAACACATGCTTCACCTCGAGTGAGCATAATCTAGCTTCCCTAAAAACTGTGCACATTTTCTAACATCAAGAGTCTTCAGTTCTGAGGATTCAGTTCTGAGTTGTTTGGGTTAACCTGTGACCCTGTTGAAAGTGTTGGTTGGCTGAGTTGTTGTAGCCAAGCAGATCTGCATACGATCTGAATCTGCGACCTGCTAAAATTGTTTGATTGGCTGTGTGAATGTTTAATATGCTTGATGTGCTAGCTAGGCTATTATTGTGTCTTTTAGAGACCAAACAAATCGACTAGTTAGAATCCTCCCAGACGATATTGTCAACATACCTAGTTCTTCAACAGAAAGCCCAGACCAGTATGAGACAATGGGTGATGAACCGAACCAACCCGTAGTCTCGAGGACTACATGTACCCCACTAGGGAAAGTCAGCCCTCTTGCATCATTCTACCAGGTGATCTTTGGTCAGTTTTGAGCGAAAGCAAGCATAATTCACATGTTGCCCGTGTTTAGAGGGGTTGATCTTTGAAAACCCTTACCACCATGTGAGAGTTTTGAAGATATCTTGTGGGACTCTGCGTTTTAACCAAAGGCGGAAGAGTCCCTCAAGCTGAGATTGTTCCCTTTCTCTTTGAAAGAAAAAGCCAAGTCATGGCTTCATGCCCTACAACCACAGTCCATTAGAACATGGGATGATCTCACAAAAGAATTTTTCAAAAAGTTTTTCCCCAACCATAAGACTGCGACAATTCGTCAAAGTCTAAATGGTTTTGTGCAATTAGAAGAAGAGACTCTAGCAAAATATTTGGTGAGATTCAATGAATTATTGCTCCAATGTCCCCACCATGGTTTTGAAAAATGGAGACTTGTGCAAATTTTGTATGAAGGCCTAGATGTCAGGACCCGAACCACAGTTGAGTCAATGTGCAATGGTGCATTTATTGACAAAAGTGCTGATGAGGCTTGGACTTTCTTAATCGAAGTTCTTTGAAAATACTTGGTGGGAGTCCATCCGTGAACCTAAAAGGACTACCCCTGTAGCTAATGTTCATAGAATTGAGTCTGATTTTGAGGGAAATGCAAAGATGGCATCTTTGGGTAGGAGAATAGAAGTGCTAGAACTGCAGAAGAATGTAAAAACTAATGCCCCTACTCTCCGTGACCAAATTGAAATGGCCACTTGTGTTGTATGCCATAGCTCAGACCACTTAGTGGAAAGTTGTCCAGACCTACATGCATTTCAAGAGTCTAAGACCGAGCAAGCCAATGCGGTGTACCATAGGCAAGAGAACAACCCTTATTCTCAGACCTACAACCCAGGGTGGAGAAATCACCCTAACTTCTCATGGTCTAAAGGGCCTGTACAAGTGGGAACAACAAATAATAACCCAGGAAACTCATATCCTAGAAACCCCCCAAGTACAACCACACACTCAGTACCCTGTAGAGAAAAAGCCTATCTTTGAAGACAGTGTCGGTCTGTTGACCCAAAATTTTTTACAACTTCAAAAGACCACCGACCAACATTTCACAAGTCTAGAACTTAAAATGGGTCAAATTTGTGATGCATTGAATGAGAGAGAAAAAGGCAAACTCCCTAGTCAACCCCAACAAAATCCAAAGAATGTGTTTCAGGCAGGCACTTCAACCTGCAATGAAACTTCACATAGTCATGTGAATGCTGTCACCACTCTTCGTAGTGGCAAAGTTGTTGAGAACAATGTAGGTGTACCACATTCAAGAGAGTCTAAATCAGACTCACCAGTACACACAACACCACAGAAAACATCTACTGTAGAAAATGGATCTGAGCATGCCGATAAATCTAAAAGTCTTACTAATATAGATGTTTCTTTGCCAAGTCATGTACCTGTTGCTCCATTCCCATAAAGATTGGTGCAGCAGAAATGGTGTAACCAGTACAACGAGATTTTGGAAATGTTCAAACGAGTTAACATAAACATTCCATTTCTCGAAGCAATCGGGCAGATAGCCACCTATGCTAAGTTTTTAAAGATCTGTGCACACAAACGCGAAATCTTCATGTGCATAAGCGTGCTTTTCTCCTTTGGCGGTGAGCTCAATAATTCAAAATAAGATTCCAACTAAGTTTAGAGACCCAGGTAGTCCAACAATTACATGCACCATAGGTGACGATGTGGTCGAAAAGGCGTTACTAGACTTAGGAGCAAGTGTGAATCTATTGCCATACTACTGTGTATGTGCAGTTTGGGTCTTGGGAGTGAAACCCACTCTGTTACGCTACAATTAGTGGACAGATCTGTGAAAATCCCTCGTGGCATTGTTGAAGATGTGTTAATCAAGGTTGATAAATTTTTCTTTCTTGTGGACTTCATTGTCTTAGATACTCAACTTTGTGCAAAACCCAGATAATCACATTCTGTTATTTTAGAACGTCCTTTCTGGCGACGTCCAATGCCATCATAAATTGTCGTAATGGAGTGTTGAAATTGTCTTTTGGTAACATGACCGTAGAACTGAATGTTTTTAACACTAGTCAACAACCGATTGATTGTGATGATACTGATTTTTGCAAGAGATTAACATGATTGAGAGTCTGATCCAAGACTCGTTGCACGACATTTGTCAGTGGACCCTTTGCAAGCATGTTTAGATAACTTTGACTTAGATCTCTTTGAGTCTAAGTACATTGGTGAAATTCACTCTTTGCTTGAATCTGTTCCACCCATGGATATTGCTAAATGGCAGACTGCAGTGGAACCACTTCCACTCTCTGATTCCAAATCTGCCTCACCTCTTGATGAACCACCTAAGCTTGATTTGAAACCACTACCTGATACTTTGAAGTATGCTTTCTTAGGTCCTTCTGATACTTTACCTGTGATTATTGCATCATGTTTAGACACAGAACAGGAAAGTCAACTTTTAGAAGTACTTAAAGAACATAAAGGAGCCTTAGGTTGGACCATCTCAGATCTTAAAGGTATAAGTCCCACAATTTGCATGCATCACATAAATCTTGAAGAGAATACTAAACCATCTAGGGAAATGCAAAGGAGACTTAACCCCAATATGAGAGATGTTGTCAAAGGTGAGATTTTGAAATTGCTTGATGCGGGTATCATTTACCCAGTTCCAGATAGCTAGTGGGTCAGTCCCATACAAGTGGTACCCAAAAAGTCTGGCATTACCGTAGTTCAAAATGAAATGAATGAGCTTGTCCCCACCGTGTGACCACGGGGTGGCGAGTTTGTATTGATTATAGGAAACTGAACACAGTAACAAAGAAAGACCATTTTCCCCTTCCCTTCATTGACCAAATGCTAGAAAGGTTGTCGATACATAGTCACTAGTGTTTCTTAGATGGCTTATTCGGGCTACAACCAAATTCACATAGCAGACCCGAAGACCAACAAAAGACCACATTTACATGTCCTTATGGAACATTTGCTTATCGTCGTATGCCTTTTGGGTTGTGTAATGCACCGCTACTTTTCAACGTTGCATGATGAGCATATTTTCGACTTGGTAGATAAGTTTCTTGAAATTTTCATGGATGATTTTTCTGTCTTTGGGTCTTCTTTTGATGAATGTTTGCATCATCCTACTCGTGTACTGATTCGGTGTAAGGAAAAGAATTTGGTTTTGAATTTGGAAAAATGTCATTTCATGGTTAACTCAGGCATTGTTCTATGGCATATCATCTCGGAAAAAGGCATAGAAATAGATAAAGCCAAGGTTGATCTCATTCAACACTTGCCTCAACCTCGTTCTGTGAGGGACATAAGATCATTCTTAGGCCATGCGGGTTTTTTCCACCGATTCATCAAAGACTTTAGTAAAATTTCAAGACCTTTGTTTAATCTTCTTGCAAAAGATGTTGCATTTGTCTTTGATGATGCTTGTAAGGAAGCATGGGAGCAATTGAAGGCTCTCCTTACATCTGCTCTTATAGTCAGACCACCCGACTGGACCTTACCATTTGAAATTATGTGTGATGCGTCTGACTATGATGTAGGAGCTGTTTTAGGCCAGCGAGTAGACAAACTCCCTTATGTGATCTACTATGCTAGTAAAACACTTAATGATGCTCAACTGAATTATTCAACAACTGAGAAAGAGTTGCTAGCTGTTGTGTTTGCATTGGATAAGTTTAGATCTTATTTGATAGGGTCTAAAGTCATCATATATTCGACCATCTTTGCATTGAAATATCTTTTGTCTAAAAAGATGCTAAGGCTCGTCTAATTCGATGGATACTCTTGTTACAAGAGTTCAACCTCGAAATTCGAGATAAGAAGGGTCGAGAAAATGTTGTTGCTGATCACTTGTCTAGGTTGAATGTTGAATATGTTGATGAATCCGTGCTAATTAGAGAATCATCCCTGATGAACAATTGATGCTTGTGTCTGAAATGCCGTGGTTTTCTGATATCATGAACTACCTTGCCACAGGTAGAATGCCTTTGCATTGGTCTAAATAATACCGTTCTAAGTTCTTGGCTGAAGTTAAACATTTCCTTTGGGATGACCCATATCTCTGTTTAAGTCTTGCCAAGACCAAATCATTAGGAGATGTGTCCCCACCGAACAAAGGGATGTCATCTCTTTTGTCATGACCATGCATGTGGAGGCCACTTTATTGCTAAGAAATCTGTTGCAAAGATCTTGCAGAGTGGTTTTTATTGGCCAACATTGTTTAAGGATAGCCATACTTTTTGTGTTGCTTGTGACCGATGCCAGAAATTAGGAAGTATCTATAAAAGAAACATGATGCCCTTACAACCCATTTTGATTGTTGAGCTATTTGATGTATGGGGTATTGATTTCATGGGTCCATTTCCTAACTCTGAAGGTAAGATGTACATTCTTGTTGCTGTTGATTATGTCTCTAAGTGGGTAGAAGCCATTGCATCCAAAACAAATGATCATAAAGTTGTTCTTTCTTTTCTTAAAGAAAACATTTTCTCCCGCTTTGGAACACCTAGAGAAATAATCAGTGATGGAGGTAGTCATTTTGCAATAGACCTTTTGAATCACTTGTGCGCAAGTATGGAATCACTCATAAGGTAGCAACACCTTACCATCCTCAAACCAGTGGCCAAGTAGAAGTTTCTAATAGGGAAATTAAGCATATTCTTGAGAAGACTGTCAATCCTTCTAGGAAAGATTGGTCTTTACGTCTAAATGGTGCTTTGTGGGACTATAGAACTGCATACAAGACTCCCATTGGCATGTCCCCTTACAGACTTGTGTACGGTAAAGCTTGTCATCTACCCGTAGAGTTAGAACATCGTGCATATTGGGTCAGAAAGAAGGCTGAACTTTGATCTTGATAAGGCTGGTACCCAAAGAAAACTTCAACTCAATGAGTTAGAAGAATTAAGAAATGATGCATATGATAGTGCCAAAATGTACAAACAAAGAATGAAAGTGTTTCATGACAAGCGCATTTTGCGCAAGTCTTTCACACATGGTAAAAAAGTTTTATTGTACAACACTCGTTTGCATTTGTTTCCAGGAAAGTTACGTTCTCGATAGTCAGGTCCATTCTTGGTACATACTTTTTTCCCCCATGGAGCTGTTGAAATCGAAAACCCAGCAACCAAGAACATCTTCAAGGTCAATGGTCAGAGATTGAAACCATTTCTGGAGCATCTTCCACCAGAAGTTGATTTCTTTTCTTAGAGATCATCAGAAAAAGATTGAAACCATTTCTGGAGCATCTTCCACCTGATCATCAGAAAGTTACGTTCTCGATGTGAAGGTAAGTGAGTACTCCCATCCTTGCTAATGGTTGATTTCTTTTCTTAGAGATCATCAGAAAAAGATTCTTTTTGTCCACAACTCTGTGGAGTCTCCTGAAATTATTTCGGAAGGTTATCCTTCTCACCTTCAACGTGTGCAGGATTTCTCTCTTTATTCCTGCCTGCACACATGTGAGACTAAAAAAACGGTCTTTTTGAGTGCAATTTTCATAAAACCCTATTGGTGAGGCAGAAGTCGAGGCTTGTGATCACTCTCGAACCCGAATTCTTTCATATGGTATGGTTATTTCTCGCTCAACTCTTAAGGATGAGAATGCATTCTTTAATAGTTCTAACTTCGTGTTACTAGCATGTAGAAACTCTCTGTCCTCATAGCTCCTTGGATGCTTGAGACTCTTTTACGCTCTGAAGTTGGAGAAGGTTTTGTGGGTACACCTCTGGTAAACCCTCACGAGACTACAACTCGTCCACTAGGGACACCTAGGGGTTTAAAGGCTTAGTGCATATGCTAAATGCATTCGAGAGACCAGCGACAGTTGTATAGTTAGGATTTCTTAATTTCTGTTTCACTTGAGGAAAAGTAAAATTCAGGTTTGGGGGTATTTGATGAGTGCCAAATATTGCATATTTCTACACCATTTTATTGGCATTTCACTCATCTTTTGTGCTTTAAAATCATATATTGTCCCAAATTCTGTATTTTCTTTGTTTTCAAGAATAAATACTTGTACTAATTAATTTTATGTTTTTAGGTAGTAAATAAAGCTTGGATATTTTGAGGAGCCAAAAGAGCAGAAAGTTGGAGACTAGCGACTATGGAAGAGAAGTAGCAACCCGCTTACAAAGTTATGGGCTTGACCTATCCAAGATCCGACTCATAACCGAGTCCAAGTCCGATCCATCCTAAGCCGTGAGATTGGATCTATCATTTGCATCCAACGGTCGCTTCAACCCGCGCATCAGCATTCGCTGCTCCCGCTTCACACCTTAACCACCTACCATCTTCATCTAGCCGAACACCCAAACACTCCTCTCATCTTTTCTCTCTTTCTCTCCCGACAGAAAAAACCAGAGCCATCATCTTCTTCCCAGGCCACCTCTCGGCTCACCACCACCATGACCACCGCCTTACAGTAGCCTTCTCCGCCTCCTAGCTCTTAGCTATCTCCTTCATAGCTTCTTCTCTCACCCTAGAAGCTAAGTTTGAGATAGATAAAGATAGGGTTTCTCTAACATAGAATTAATGAAGTTGCAGATCCGAATTGGAAGAGGCGACAATCGATTCAGACGCTTGGGTTTGTAGGGTATGCGTTTAATTTCAATTTTGAGTGTTAGAGAAGAAGTTGTAGTATAAATTGGATTTCTTCTCTGTGTAAGAAGGCCCCCTGGGAATTTTAGGGTTTTATTTTGTTACTTAAATTCTATTGTGTTTTAACAACTTTCATCATGTTCTAATTTACTTTGCTAGGGTGTAGATGAAACCCCTAATTTGATGTTAAGTTAATCATCCTCTATTTATTGTTCTTGTTGTGTTATATTGTGTTAGGATTAGTAGTTAATTGTTTGAACAAATGAACCTGTGATGAGTTGTACTGTAAGAAGACAACTCATACTAGGGGGTGAGTTAGTGAAAGTTAGTTAATAAAAATCCACCTGAGACCTTCAAGGGAAGGTACAAGAACATAATTTGAGTTAAATTACCTTAGCATAGGGTTAGAAGGTGAATTCAATCATCCTAGTGCTCTCCAACTCTTGTTTACAACCTATCTTGCATACTTTCTACCTTAGAATTACAATCACAACAACACCTTGTCGTTTCGACACACTCAAAACCTCCTTGTTACTACTTTTGTGCTTTGAATCAGTTTAGATAAACCATAAATCTCAACATTACATCCTCCAAATCCATGTGGTTCGACACATGCTTGCCCTGTGTTGCTTGTCGACACTGTGCACTTGCAGTTTACATTTGTAGGTAACATTTCCTAGCCTACCATTATGCAGTTCAATGCAAGTGATAGGAGGATATCTGTGACGCATAGAAGTTTCAAATGGAATGTATTATATTTTTTATTATGGTAAAGGACAATATGGTCTTAATTTCATTCCTAAAAACTACGCCTTTAGCCGAAATTTAGCGTGAGTTCTTTATATTACTATTCAAAATAAAAATATTCGAAAATGATACTCCTTCGT